>VXBZ01005022.1:132571-153519 GCA_013399135.1 Heliornis fulica | reverse complement strand
GGGGGAGCGGCGGGCGGCGGGGGGCTGAGCGGGGGCCCGGCGGCGGCGCCGAGGAAGTGCTCGTCGCGGCGCAACGCGTGGGGCAACCTCTCCTACGCCGACCTCATCACCCGCGCCATCGAGAGCTCCCCGGAGAAGCGCCTCACCCTCTCCCAGATCTACGACTGGATGGTCCGCTGCGTGCCCTACTTCAAGGACAAGGGCGACAGCAACAGCTCGGCCGGCTGGAAGGTGAGTCGGGGTCCCGGGGACGCGGCGGACCCACCGCGCCGCCCCGACGGGAGGGCTGCCCGCGGGGGAGGCGGCCGTGGAGGAAGGGGTGCCGGCGGCTTTCCCCGACGGCAGTCGGCCGGGCGCTGGTGCTGCTGGCAGCGCTGGTGATCGCGCTGCCGCCTTTGCTTGTTTGCGTTTATTGTATTTATTTTAAATTATGATTTTTTTTTTTTTAACGGAGGAGGGTAAGAAAAGTTTTGTCTCTTTCCTGTTGCTGTGTGCAAGCGGTGAGGGCTCTTAACTCTGGGAGTGTGGGAGATGGTGGAGCGGAGCTGGCTTCTCTAGTGTGCAAGTGCGTAAGGAGGGAAAGCAAAAGGGGGGGAGGGAAAGAAGGAAAATATTTTTTACAGGTGTGTGAGGTTTGCTTTGGTTTAAGTTACACGTACCTTAGCTGTAACTTGTACTGGAAATAAGCAGAGTTCCACTTACGCAGGGTTAGTCTGAGTCTCAAAGCTCAAATATGGAGCGACTCTATTCTTTTCGGCAAGAAAAACTCCAGTGGTTTCCCACACCTTCCTCAAAGGCAATAGGGGAAAATTTGGGTTTTGACATTTCTTCATGAAGTTAGTTAATCAAAGAGTGGAGTTATTGGCTGCCGAGCCCCGGGAACGCTTGGTTTGCGATTCCTGCGGTGCCAGTGTGCGAGGGCACTGTCTGCCGATAAATCCCTGAGAGCTGACCATTTTCTGTCCCGTGTTGCGACAGCAGCCAAGATTACTACTGGCTTAGTAAGTAAGGGAAAAAAAAATAAAATCTGGTTTTGTGGCTTGTTTGCTCAGCATGTGCAAAAAGCACGTTGCAGGCAGGGCTTTACTCTCAAAAGACTGGGTCTAGTAAGGCCTGCCAGGAGCTGGTGCTGCACGTAAAGCGCAGTTGGAGCAATTTCCAGAACTGCCTTTTCTTTTTTTTTTTCCTGCTTGTTTCCTATGTCCATCTATCAGTGGCTGTTGGATGCTGAAATGTAACATACTTGCAGCTATACTGAAATGCAGGTGCTGCTTGTTGTCGGTACTGTTTGGAGAGGGAAATCCTAGTACGGCTCAGTTGACGCTGAGAGCCGATACTGGCAGCACCCGAGAGTAAGTTGTTGAATGGATGTCTAATGTTGAATTTGCTGTGAAGTTTTATTGTGTTAGAATGAAATAAAATTCCCTCTTTGAATCTCCCTAGCTTTGGGAGAGGGGATGGCTTACAGTCTACAAGTCGGTCAGAAGTGCTGTGTGGATGAAACGTTTCCTGCAGTTATCACGTTAGCAGCTCTGCCTCGTATTTTGGTGCCTGAGCAGGACTTGCTGCTAGGAATTGAAGCGCAGCCGTATGATTTTTACCTTCCAAATGTAGCACTGTGGAGGAAGCATTTCACTGACAGACTTGTCTCAGGCTGGGGAGAATAGAAACACAAAGTTTATCGGTGGCGTAGCTAATCCAAGACAAGGCTTTTAAAAACACAGATCCTTTTTACAGCTTTTTGCCTCCGTATTAGGTGTTGGATTTTGATCTGACTTTACAAGTGCAACACGGGAGCATGATAAAGGGTTACATCTTCCGATGACAGCCCATGCCTTCATGAGTTGTTTGGCTTCACACAGAAGCAGTGGCTTTAGATGTCAGCCACTGTGACAAATCCAGCCTTTTTATCTGATTACTTTGAATTTTCAGTAAATTCTCTATACTCGATTCAAAGGATGATTTAAGGAACAATGGGGCTGATAGTGTTTCAACTGAATTTGGTGGCAAAACTCCTGTTCGCCTCAGCAATATGAGGATGTGGGCTGTAACACAAAGTGCTTACGTTGATTAGTATGCTTAATACAGTCACAATTTTTCTGACAATTTATACTGTTAATTTGATATTGATTCCTTTGCTGAGCAGCATTAACTGGTACTTGGAGCTAATTAAAATGTTAAAAACTTGGATCTCTTGAGATTCCCCTGATATAATTTAGTTCAGAAGTTTCTCACAAGCCTTTAAGATGTTTCTCAGGAGATGGAAGTGCACTGGTAGCAGAAAATTCTGCCTCTTCAATGACTGTGAGCTCTCTCTGGAAGTTAGGGTAAGGCACTGGATCACGTTAACAGCAGGCGCAGTTGTGTGTGGGTGGTAGGGACGTACTGGAAGGGGCAAGGGCAGGGTCAGGAGCTAATAATTTGCCAGGCATCCAGAACTGCAAAATTTAATTCCTTAGCAGGACTGGAGATTTCTTTTAATGTATGTGTATACATTCAGAAGAGGACTATTTCGGTTTCTTGGCTGGAACGTAAATTAGTTTGTGCAGAGGCAACACTCTTAAATGGAGACTCCATCTTAGTCTACCGATGCTAAAACACATTACACATTATATGCTATTATCATCTTTGTTTCCCTCGCAGGTAATGAATATAACTCTTCAGGAACTAATGTCAGCTTTTCATATCAGACTCTTTCAGATTGCTGGTTACACTGAGATTTTAAATGAACAGAAGATACTTCTGTATCAGAAAGCTTTTTATCTTAATTTAGAATATTTTTACATAACTAAGTTCATCTTCGAAGGCAGCAAGCCTATTTAACAATGTTCTGCTCTGCTGCTGAATGGGAAAATTGTCATTTTAAACACAGAGAAGGAGAGAACTTGGTTAGGTATTATATATGAAATATTAATACCGTTTACAGTGAGATGTGCTGAATGCCATAATCCATAAACATAGCTGGGATTATACTCCTCAATTATTTTAAGAGCTATAAATTAAAGTTATAACTATGACTTTTTTTTTCTTCCCCCCCCCTCTTTTTTTTTTCCCTGGGGCTTTAAAGCAGAAGTGAATATTTCAGATGTGGTTAGGAAGGCATATATTACATTTCCGCTAATTCAGATAAAGTTTACCCAATACTCTGCTCCCCACCCCCAACAATCCTTTTGCTTTCCCCTCCCCTTAGCCCCGGTGGGACATGAGCTAAACTAATACTGCCTAACAGCTAACTGTGGTGCATCACTGTAGAGCCAGTGCGCTGCGGCCACTGTCCTATGCCAAGCAGCGTGGTTTGTTACAGTCCCATACTCTGCCACATCACCGAGAAGGGTTTAGGTGTGTGCTTTGATATCCGCTTACTGTCTTGAATACTTACAGGAGGTTAATATTGATATTTATCATCACTGGGCACACTGTACCTGGGCAGCTGCTGCAGGTACTTCCACAGAGCTCCTCGATGACCAGATCTACCCACCTTTCCAAATTCAAGTATCCGTTACCTTATCAACATCACACAGTTGCAAAACTGCGGTGCTATTTTTTTTCTCCACCGGGTATTTAGGATGCAGTAACTCACCTTGCTCAGTAATCCCGAAATACAAAACTGCAACACCTTTGTGTCAATGTATACAGTAGAGGTGCACAGTTTCACTCTAGCTTAAGTACTTCCATATCTCTTCCTATAATGTTATTTTGTAATTTCTTTCAGCAGTGTCTTGTGAAATAGTCTTTTCTACATGAAGAGTACACTAGGGGGACTATTTTCCTCTTCGTTGAGCGGTATCGCAAGACTGGGAATGTGGTTCTATATGCACAGAAACCAGCAATTCCCAAATTTAAATGCAGCTGATTTGCTTTGATTTGTTTTTAATATCTGAAGCCTATTTGTTTTCCGCCTGTTGCATTCATCTTCCTCATGAAAGATAAACAGCAAGGGCTGGGATATTTACTTTGTAGGAGAGATTTTTGTAAACGTTGTACCTAGACATTTCATCATTCCTTAGCGTGTTTTATTGACCGATATGTACTGAAGGACTGTGGTCCCTTCACTGTAGCAGATGTACAGGTCTCCTCTCTAATTATTGAGACTTGAAAAGACCTGAGAAATTTGCCAGATGTAGGCAGATGTCTAAATCTGTTAGCCAGATGCTGATACGCAAGATGTGTTGGACTTTTTTACCATCTTTTTTGCATAGGATGTGGGAAGGAAGCAACACCATCCTCTGTTCTTGTTATTTCTGCTTTCTCAGAGTGATACACAGCATCTTTATCAGATGTGGAAGCATAAAAATGGAGTTTGTATAAGTTTATTTTCTGCCTGCTTCTTTTTTTTCTTTCTAAAGATTGTGTTCCCCAGTTAATTGCCTGCATGCATTTTTTTCCAGCCTTCTATTATTCTTACTTTTTTTTCCATTTTTTTTTTCCTAATTTTCATCTGTCTTGTTTGTCTGTATGGAATAGTTTGGGTTGCAAACTGTAGTCTGATTAATTTTAAGTTTTGATCTACCGAAGTGAGCACGGGTTTAAGTATGTGAATGAATCCTTCACTGGGATTACTTGTGTGCTTAAACTTACTGCTTAAGCATTTTACCTGATCAAAGCCTTACAGTGTTGTACTTTAACAAAGTACTCGGTAACATTTGTAAATGAATGTTGTGCTGAGCAAGAGATGTGTGGTTCCAGCCCCAAAGCTGAAACCGCTAGATAACAAGCTTCTTGCATCAAAGAGGAGTATACATCAGTATCAAAGTAACAAATGACTTCTTAAACTTTCCAGTTGAAACCATATGTAGATATTAGCGCACATTATTATTTTAGATCTGTAACGTACATCAAAGATACCACTTTTCCCCAGCTCTTGTAAGCAGGCAACAGCTATTAGAGCGGAGAGAGACGGAGTAGCTCGCCCAGAATCATTGACATTGTTTGATCCGCAGTGTGACAGTGAGGAGCACTGAAGGACTTGTTAAATGCAGATAGAAACATTGCCTGGGTGAGTGTCATCAGCTGCAGAGTCACAGCTTCTGATAAACTTAACTTCGGATGTGAATTGGAAACATCCAGTGAATGATGTTGGGTAGGTTCACCATTAGGTAGACCTATGTAATAAATACTGGAAGCTTGAGAATCAGAGGTTGGCTCCTACACTTACCTGTGTGTTTGGAGGTACACAGAAAAGTTGCTACGGTGATTTATTTTTTTTTATTAGCAATAACTAGCTGCTGCATTGGCTTGAACAAATACCATCAGAGACTATCAGGCTGGGGAAGAGAAAGGTCCTGGCTCGCCTGCCCTGGGACGTGCTGCCTCTGCTTGGTTTTGTCCTGGTGAAGCAAGCGGTGCCTTACACGCGAGGCCATTTTGTATTCGAGTCATTTTGGTGGTGCTGCACCACTCTGCTGTAATCCTGGGAGATTAGGGGGGGGTGGGCACGTGCTGGTGCATTTAGAAAGGCGAGTGATTAGGGTTAGGCCGGTGGTTTTGTGAAAGCTCTTTGTGCTGATGTGGACAAAGTAGAAACCCGGAGTTGGTGGCGGCCTTGCAGAAGGCCTGGGGCGGGTGCAACCCCCCTCCCTGCAGCGGCCACGCTGTTTTCAGCCGCCTTGCGTGGGGTGGATGGGGAGAACAAGCGTGAAATCACCCCAGAAAATTACCGTGGGTGTGCTAGGTTCAAAGGGAGGCTGAAGGGATTGCCTTGGAGATAAGGAAAAAATGAGGATAAATAGCAGAAGCATTTCTGTAGGTGACAGCCTCCTGAAGGTGCCCTGCAAGATTCTGGCAGCAGACTATTTTGTGTGAAAGTATGGAAGACCTTTTGTGAGGATTGTTTCTTGTTTGCAATGCAGTTACAGTAGGTCTTAGTTTAGTGGCGGCTTGCCAAGGAAGAAACTGAAAGTGTTTCCAAATGCAAGTTGTTACTTAGACTAAAATCTTTGCTTGTTGTGTCTCTTCCACTTTTCTAAAAGCCTTGCTCCCATATCTCTGTCACGGAAAACGTGCCCAAGGGCAGGGTTATAAAATGGCAGTATGAGTTTCTTTTAAAGGCATGAGGCCCTCTGTGTTTTGAGGCAATCTGTCTCTGGAGGAGGACAAGCTCTGAGCATCCTCCTGCCGTGGTTCCATTCCCCTTGCCATGCAAACCTGTGGTTCTCACGGGGAGGGGGCCGCAGCCTTGCCAGGACCCAGGGCAGAAGGTGCATTCAGGTCCAGCAGCACATAGCGAGCATCCCAGTAAGGGCCTGCCTGATAGCACAACGCTCAGAGAGCAGCAGGTTTTTGTTTTTGATGTGGCTTTTCTTAGGGCTGACAATACATGTGTAGCATGGTGGTTCAGGATCAAAATGAAGTGTTAAGTAATGTGCACAGTCATTCAGTTTTCGGTACTGCTGGCTCAGCACACCATGAGTTAAGTGAAGATTAAGTTTAACCTTTTATTTGCTCTTTTTTGTGCTTCTACAAACTTAGACTGATCTTTTCTGTTACAATTTCCTGAGCGTTGCCACACACTAAGCTTAGAAAATGAGGTGCATTTAGCCAATTTATGGCCTGACATATGTTAATTAACATTAATTACCTGCTTGAATAGTCCATTTAGCACTTATTATTAAAAAGTGGCTTGTCTACAGAAGGGGATTTTCTTTCAGAGTGAGATATTTTGTTCTAACTTGCTTCAGACAAAATCAGTATGGGATATGCCAATGCCTCTCTGTGTGGCGGTGCTGGTTTCCTGATGTTCCAGTTGTGCGTGATGGGAGGCCATTGCACCCTGACAGGCACCAACTCCTTATCTATGTGGATTTGACATCAGCTTAGCTTTCCCAAGCAAACCAGCCTGTTTCCGAGTGTATTTTGCTAGTGGTGCGTACAGCTTTTAGTTCTCTGATCAAGGTAGCCAGAGAAAGAGGCATGTTTCTCATCTTGCCAGGAACCACAAGGAGATCTGGAGGCCTGCAGTGATGTGGCCCCAGCCCCTCTTTGGGGTTGAGTGATAGAAAAAGCTCAGATGTGCAAAACTGGAAGGGATGCATAGGAGCTGCTGGGGTGCACTGTGGTGTGCTGCAGGGAGGATGTACGTCTTCAGCTCTGCATGGCTCAGGATGATGGACAGCAGCTGTCAAGAGGAAGTCACTGCCAGAGTGGAGCATGGTTTCCATCAACAGCAGGTTATGTCTTGCTGTAATCATCAGCTACGTTATTTACAGTATGTCCTGGGCAATGAATTGGGCAATGCATTGGGCAAGGGTTGTCACAGGTCATTGGCCTAAAACCTTTGAGGGAAGTAACAAGCAGAGAGCACTTGTTCAATTTTCAAATACCAATATTTTTAAAAAAAGTAAATCCATTCCTCAGTTTCCTGTCTTTGGATTCTTCGTTCCTGTCCTGGGAGACTCCAAGGACATGTCCTACTTCACCTTCTCCATCCTTCCCTTTGTTACACCAGCTGGGAGAGCTGCATGGTGCATGGGCTGCTCTCTGGAAAATGGAGGGCTGCCTTCTAACTGTGTCGGGCACATTGCAGAGCACAGCTGTGTTTCCATTGGGGATGTGTTATGCAGGCTACAGGACTGATGAAGTTTCAGGGCAGTGTAAGGTGTTGGGAACAAGCAAGCGATTGCAGTGGTGCTGAGTTTCATTTCTGTGGTGTAATAGCAAGGGAGCTGCCTTTCAGCGGAGCTGGAGGAGAAGAGCCACCGTGTATCACCATTGCATTTTGCCAGAATGGTTCCTCCTGATGCTGCACTTGGCTGGAAGGTCCAAGAGCAGCCAGTCTTGCCCTGCAATGCCAAAGTCCTTTCCCTGGGCCTCCCCCTTTGCACATTTGCTCAAGGACTGACATGCTCATGACACTGCTTTCTGGGGAATTGGAGGCAGCCTGTCAGGAGTTAACAGCATTGGTATCTTGTTAATAATTCTGTGTGTGTGCCCTACCTGGACTTTGCTTATCAGGGCAATTTTCTTTATCTGTACACTGGTACCGATTAAAAATAAAGGTTATTTAAATACGTGCGATATAAAACACCTTTGTAAGATTTTGCTGACAGAGAAATGCCTTTCTGGGGATTTGAACCGGCAAAGAAATGCCTTCTGAGCATTAGCTCTTACAGCAGGCTTGTGCTAACGAATTGAATGGATTGTTTGCTTGATTGCATCGTGCTGTGTACTTCAGAGCTGAATTATGAAATGCTGTGTTCTCACTTGAATGCGTTTATTTGGCAAGGTATTCTTTTGCTTCTTCTGCTTTTCCTTATTATTTTTCCCCTGCTGGTGAAGTTGCCACTTGCTACATGTACAGGGATGTGCGAGGGAGTCGCGAGCTGGGACAGGAGGGCAGGGGCAGCCTGCAGGTAATTGTTGGAGGAAGAGCCATGTGAAGCTAGGAGGATGGTGTGTGGTAATGACATCTTATCATCAGAGCCTTTGCAGCTTGTGCCCCTGGGTTTCCTGGGAAATGCTGCCTGCCAATTTTGGGGGACAGGAGGCTGTTTGTGGTGGGTGTGGGGCTCTGCCTGTGCAATCCCTGGCTGCTGTACACCTCAGTGCTGCTGGCGGTCAGGTGCGTTTCTGTGGGCTGAGTCACTGGATCATGCCACATCTGCGTCCCTTCACCCATTGCCCGTGCCGAGATGAAGGGTGGGTCCGTGCTGACGTCTCCATGCCAAAACCCTGTGGAGAGCTCCGGAATGAGGGCAGGAGGCAGGAGTGCTGCCAAAGGTGCAGTTTTTCTACCTTGACACCTTTAAGGTTGACTTCTCGTTTCACATGTGCTATGGGGTCTGCCCAGAGGCTGCTCACAACTCTGTTCACAGCCTTGCAGTACTTTTGGGCAGACCACCTCCCTATCCAAGGCTTTCCTAGACCTTTGGCTCTTCTTGGAGATCAGCAGATGCCATGGGGTTGTGATCAGAGGGTAGGACACAGTTTTGGGCAAAAAGCTTTCCGTAGCTTTGCTGGCTCCCAAGTCGTGTGAGCAGAAAAGGGCAGGTCCGGGCTGGATGCCAGCACTTGGACAAGGAGGTAACATCTGCTTATCCCAACCCCAGAGGAGTGGGAGGCAACAGATAAGTTAGAATGCTGATGAGGACTGAGAGCAGCCTGCTGGGGGAGGACAGATAGCGGAGCACCCAAACACAGTGTCATGCATCCACTTGGGCTCCCCTTTGCCTCCTGGCTGCTGCGACTGCTCAGTTTGCACTGGGAATGAAATCTCGTTTGCATGGATGGAGCCCCGCTAATGACTGTGCAACTTCCACGGGTAGATGAAGTAAAGAGCGCAGGGTCTGACTTTTGTCCCTGCTAAAGGCGAGGTTAAAGCAGCAGTGCGGGTCTCTCCTATGGTGCCGAGGCAGCGTGCATTTGCACTAATGTAAGAGCCAAGTAAGCGGTACTTAAAATCCAGCATGCAGCTAAGCCTGGACTCCCTGTGAGGGCTGAGCATGACCAGGGAATGTTCACAACCTTGTTGTGCTTAGGTAAACAAAGCTTTGTTTAAAAACATATTAATTATCTCATACAAGCTCCTCTCCTAGTCTAGACAGCTAGTACCTCTGATAATGTAGATGATTTGCCCTTTTGTAACTTAATGCATTCTTACACTGTACCGTGTTGGTTTCTGCATTTTTTCCAAGATAGGATGAAGAAGAATAAATACGTTGTTCTACAGAAATCGTTTTAGGACACGACTTCCATGGCCATATTTGTTTTATCTAGAATGTGGGCTGAAATACCTTGAAATATACTCCAGGTATATGTGTCAGCACTCTTAAAACCTGTTGTATTTGGGGTTTTTCTCTCTCTGTGCTAGCTCTTCAAGCAGATATTTCAGCTCTCCAGAGACACGTTATGACCAATGTTAGCCCTACTTTCTCACATCAAATTCGCAGTGTAAACATACCTTAAAATGCGAGACTTAATCAGGATCAAAAGCTTCTGACTTTGCAGGTATTTGTGAAGTTAGGCTGTGAACCCCTATCTTGTGTAAATACATTTGCTAGTACTCCATGGAGGATTTATCAGTTTCATATATAAAGTTCTCGATATGCTTAGTACATAAATTCAGCGTCTGATAAGTGAGAATAGTGCTAACAAAGAATGTCTGTGTGAGGCTCTCACGGGCTCCCACATTATCACCTTTTGCTGATTGGTTTTGCGCTGAGAGCAGCGATGTGGTTTCCTGAAAGCCTATAACCTACTGTTTGCTCTGCAAAACTGCTCTGGACCTTAAGTAATTTTCAGAGAATGTATTTTTCCAGGAATTTGTAGGAGAAGGTGATGCCAGTTCAAACTGTGTCCTGAGATGCTTGTAAGCTGAGACACATAGAGCTGCTGTCCCTGTTTTTGTGCAACACGATCTGTTGTGTTTAAAAGTTTGACTGTATGGGGGAACTCAAAACCATTTGTCTGAGACATCAGGTTTCAGAGTGAATGGTACTTCTTTAAGTATTCATCAAAACCTACAATGAGAGGCTGCTGGTCCTACGATGCCTTTGTAGGAGGACAGCGTTTGCACCGAGAATGATGCTGCCGTTGAGGAGCTGTAAAAACTCTCAAGTGTTTTGTGAATCTTGTGCAAGCACCATCTGCATCTGCATAGCCTGAGCCTGGGCCACATCTAACATCTTTGATTTTCAGATGGAAATCTTGTCGGAGCTCTGTGTGGATTGGGCCACAGATTTCCAACCTAGTTTGTGTAGCAGCAGAAAGCTCTGAACCTAATATTATTATTCAGTGGTGTGGTTCTTGCTTTCAGTAGGTTGTTGAGATTTATTTCTTGCCCCATTGCTCTCCAAGCTTGGTTCATGCACAGCAAAAATACTTCTGATTAAAACATACTACAAGTTTTGCACACTTGGGGTTGGAGAGGAGTCTTTAATGAGGAGCTGTTCTTTTTAGAAAGCTTTGTGGAAGGGAGCTGTGTGCTTAAGGTATTTGAAAATCAATAGAGACAGTGTGTAGGCCATGATGTAGTGGCATACAGGGCTGGGAGGAGTAAGGATACTGTGAACTAGCAGTAGGGAGTAAATCAACCTGAGGTATGTTCATAGACATCTGATGTCTGCTGGGCCTGGTGGGGTAGCTTGGAGCAGGTGGAAGCAGCATACTGTTTACCTAATTAGAAACATAAATAAAATCTTTCCAAGTTTTTTTTTTTTTTTCCCAAATTAAAATGCATTTGAAGCATATGTCAGACTTCTCACATCCAGGAAAGATCTCTAAAACCCTGCCGATACTCAGGGAGGCTGTTTCTAGCCCACGTCCTTTAGGGGTCTGCCAGGTAGCAAGTCCTCTGGGTTGGAAGATGGAGTGGGTTGTGCATTAGCAGCTGGAGATGTTGGGGGTTCTTCTTGAGCACATCCATACTCATCTTTTATTAGTGGGAAAAGGTCTGCCATTTCAGGTCATAGCCAGGGAATTGGAAAAAACCCAAAGAGAATTGTCATAGTTGAAATAATTGAAGATAGGATTTCACCTCTGGTGTGTTTATTGAGGAGTTGGTGATGGGGGGCATCAGGGCCTGGGCTGCGGTACAGGCAGAGGAGCTCCATATCTCCAGTGTATTTTACTGGTGGAGGAGACAAAGATGATGCTAATTGCAAGAGAAACTACTTAACTGCTTTGTATTATGTTTGAAATGAAGGGGGAATAAAGCTGATTGAATGACCTATTTTGACTTTCTCCATATAATATGTTTAATGTTTTAGTCTTTTCTGGACAGTGAATTATAATTTTATCAAATCCTGCTGGAAATGACTGTGTTGCTGGGGAAAGTATTTTATCATCACAGTTTTAACCACAGAGCTACCTCTTGCAGCTTGACTCGATTGCAGGAGTTTTCTCTTTTGGCTGGAAAGGTCTTTCGCTATTCAACACGGCGACAGCAGATTTTTTTAAAATACAAAATAGGGACCTGTCAGGAAGAATATAAAATAGGCTACTGAAAGAGTCTAATTTAGAAGGAGAAAGGGCATAAATCTCCACCTCTCTGTGATGATGGCAGGCCAAAGTACAGCAGAAACGTTTCCCTGCTGTAAAATTCAGTGTGATACTGGAGAAGTTGTTCTGTTAAAGGCACAGCTCTATCTAACCTCCTTACAAGTTTTTCAACATGATTTTTGGTACGTATCTGGATGTCACATAATGGGATTCATAGATGGTGAAGCACTTCTACTAGGGTCTGCTCTGCTAATTGTGCCATGACAGAAATTATTTGCTGTTTTGGACTGGTGTCAGGCAGAATAATACTGAATAGGTCCCAGATGAATGTGGGTGGTGAAAGGAGAAAAATAACTTCAAATAAAGAGGGGTATTATGAACTGAGCAGCCAGTGTTGATCCTATGGTGTTGAAAAATGGAAGCAGGAACTTTTTTTTTTTTTTTTTTTNTTTTTTTTTTTTTTTTTTTAAAGGTGAAAAATCTTAGCTGAAAAATCTGTTCTGACCACAGTTTGTTACCCTACTTAAACTCAGAGTAAGTTGGCATTGGTGCAACAGCAGTGCAAAAGTATTGAGAAGGAGAACAGAAGTACAAACAACCCTCCAGAACTTGAGAGGACCCTCAGATTCTTTGTCCATTTAGGACAACATGACCTGTAGCGTCACTTGCAGCTGCTGGATCCAAGATTATAAATAGTGAAAAGAACACTGATTTGGCCAGGATAAAATGTTCATTTTGTTTTTTTTCCAACAGCTGTGTCAGGACTTAACCCAAGCTTCTTGCATGTAATTTTTTGTTCAGGCTCATACAAAACAAGTGGAACGATGATGTACTCTAATCGAAGTTGGGGAGGGGGGGTAATAAAAGAAAAAAGTAGTAAATTGAGATAAAGTGTAGATTTGGTGTCCCCTTAGCCTGAAGGAAAAACAGTTTGCTTGAACAGTATGATAGCAGTTGTTTCAGAAATTAAGTATGGATTTCCTTCAATTGTAGTTGAATCATGACATCTTACTAAATTTATCCAGTCTTGAGTGCCTGGTTTCTGGTTTGACATATTCACTGNAAAAAAAACCATAAACCCCCACCAAAACCCCAAACCCTCTGTATGGCCTGAGATGATAGTTACCTCATTTTCTGCAGGAAACTATATCAGGTATCAAACCATCAATTCTGTTGGGTGGGTAAGGCAGCTTTCTCTCTAGAAGGACCATGATACAGCAGTTGGGTTCGACCAATGCTAGTGATGGGCTTTTTGCATTTACCTGTAGCAGAGAGAGGGAGTAGAAAAGTTGGATTTCGTGTGGGTTGACCATTAACTGTGGATCTCTGGAGTGTCTCTGTGAGTAGTTCTCGCTGTTCAGTGAAGTGCTGAGCAGAAGTACTAAGTAAGAGTGTACTTCATTTACACAAAAATCTACACGGAAAAAATGTTTCAGTATAAAAGCCAAATGCTTGAGAAGTACAAAATGTCAGAAACAAAGGTGCCTCTAACACTTGAAATTACTACTCATGCTGGCTATGACACTTGTTAGTAATGAGCTCACACAGTCTATCCAACTGCGGTCTCCTTGTTGGGCTGGGTGCTTTGAGAGAGATATCCAGGGTTTTGGCTCACCTCAGTGTGGGCCCAGTGCCATATTTGTTGCACTCGGCTCTGAGTAAAGAAATACGCCCTTCCTGGTGTGCTTGTCTGTGTCATTCACCTCCCCAGTATCTCTGGGATTCCCCAAACAGCACCATCCCAGCCCTGCATCCTCTTCTTACCCACTGTAGTCTCCCATTCCTGCCTCCTTCCCTGCAATTCCCAGTCCTGCTCTGTGCAACCCTCCTTTCTTTTCCTCTGATCTCCCACCCTTAGCCCACCTACCCTGTTTTTTCCAGGTTTTTCCTGTTTTTTCTCTGCATATCCAGCTTGTTTGCTGTTTTTTTTCTGTCAAGCTTCCTGTTCCACATTTCTCCCCTGCCCCAGGATTCCCCATTTCCTATGTCTTGCGTATCCCAGGCCACTTATCCTGTTTCTAATCCCAGTTTCAGTTAAGGTTTGCAAAGCTATTAGCAACGGGGAACAGGGTTTTATAGTAGGAAGTGTTGGACAATACGAGATGTAGGTGGGGCTCACAGCACCACCTATAATTTAAAACATTGTTTATTTTTTTTAACTAATCCACCCTTAGGTAAGCAGTCATAATGCTGTCAGTGTGCAAATCCTTACTCATTTGGATAGTCCAGTTCCCTCTGCTGATACTGGGTGCAGAGGGGTTGCTCATCTGTGTAAGAGATGGAGGATCTGGCCTTAGAGAGACTATGATTTTTATTTTTGTGTGGCCTCAACTAGACAGTAAACAGTGCTTGAGACTGTACAGTTCATGGGCGTAACGAGATGTCCCTAAAATACTGAATGGTAAGTGTAGTAATTGCCTCGTGGTGAGTGGCTGCCCTTTTCCCCTCCCTATGAATGAGAAGAGAGGAGACATAAAAGTTCTTCACTGTCAATGTATGACGTGAAAATATACAATCAGTAGCCACATCATAATCTGCCCATAATATTGGTATATTCAGAGTAAGAAATAGAGTCTTTTCCTTACATAGTTACCTGGTTTTCTTGTATCTTCTGCCTCTGCTACTGACTTTGTGCTTTCTCTTTAATGATTCTGGTAAATGCTTTCACATCTAGGTGCGAAAGCCTGTCATGGGTTTCTTGAGAGCAGAATTAGTCTGAGAAGCTCAAATTGTTGCTTAAAATTGCAGGCCAATGCCTTGGATTGTGGGAGGATGGACATCTTTGATGTTTGGCTGGGCATGACTAGGCTTTGCTTGCAGTCAGCAGGCAGCTTCCAGTGGACTTGGTGCTCCATCAAGTCATTTAACAGTGTGAATAGTCTTATATTGAGCTTTTAAAGAGCTTATGCATAGAGTATGCAGTTTATGAGTCCCTTGTTTTGAGCTTTATCAGGAAGGAACTTTATTTAGGTAACAGGGTGGCCTGTCCTCTTTCCATTACAATAAGGTGTGTGCTAACAGGCAGTTCAACAAATAGTGCAGAGGCAAATCTGGCATGCTCTGCTTCCTCTGCTACAAGAGAAATCTGTGGTTAATTCTCTGTTCCTGCTCCCCAAGCCGTTTCAGCAGGTCGGTCTGCTGAGGGGTTCGCTGGTAGCAGCTGATACCTTTCAAGTACCCGAGCTTCAGTTTCCCAGGCTATTGATAACAGCTGTTTAGTTACAGCTCTCTGGGTCACAGTGTACAGGGATTTTCTGATGGTTGTAGTGACCTTGGGGGGGAATTAGACTGGATGTAATGTTTCCAAGAATTGGAGACGCCCGTGTCATTGAGCTGGTGCATGTTGCCGAATCAATTACTAACATTGGCAGGATTTTGCTTTAGGGGAATCTCGCAGCTACATCACAGTCTTGTTATTAGTAGATTATTGTTAATTGGTTTTAATACAGGCCAGGGAGGAGGAACCTTAAATACTTGGTTTCCATGAAGTATTTTCCTTATACACATCTCTGTTGCAGCACATACCCTGTCACTGTATCTCACTTTTGTTTTGGAGAAATTTTTAGCAGCTCCTGTGTAGAAATGCATGTTTGGTGTATAATTGTCATCCTCAGGTGAGGAATTGCTGCGTAGTGCCTCAGCCTCCTCTAAAGCCATCGGTGACAACTGAAATTCTGTGTGGAGATTTTGGAATTTTTTTTTTTTTTTTTTGCATAAGGGGACTCAGCAGCCCAAGTTAGAAACCCCAGAGAGCCTATGCAGTAGGGCATGCCCAACAAACCCCTCAGTTTTTACGTGCAGCCACCAGTCTAAATCTCCCGTACCTGCCAGAGCAGTCATGGCAGGTACATCGTGCTCAAGCACTTTTAATTTATGACCTAATAGATTGTGGATGTGTCTCTTGGCAGGTGACAAAGGAGCACGCTGGTGACCCTGCTTCACCAGCTTGAGTTTTGATCTGCAGAGTTTCTCTGTGTGAGATCGGGGCCAGGCTTAGGGCTGCTTCCCTCTGCTTTTCAGTTGTGTGCCACTGCAGCGGGGTGTTTTCACAGGCCTGCGCAGGCCGAGCACTGCTGGGGTTAGCCCTTGCTTGCATGGTCACTGAAGTCACTGGGAGCCCCCTGTGGAAATGCAGGCCCCCTTCCCCAAATTCTTTGCTGTGTCCATAAATGAGAGTCAAAGACATGTTTAATTCAAGTGGTGGTTGGGTTTTCCTCAAAACATCTGTGTAGCGTTAAGCCAGTTAGGAGTTGCAAATGTAAATATGTTTACATAAAAATGTGGAATGCATGAAAAAATGGTCATTGCTTAGGCAGCCAAAAGCAGGCTGATATGCTGGAGCGGTGCTGAAAATGTAGGTTGCCATGAAGCATGCCTTGAGAAGTAAATCCCAACCAGAGGCACTTGCAGTCCCAGCCTTCTGATGCGCGCTCTGCCTGCCACTGCGGCTGAGGTGATGCAGGGAAGAGGGCTCAGGCACCTGTGGGCATCCTTGCAGAGTCTTTTAGGGAAGTTTGAAATGCCAGAGCGAAGTGTCAGCTGTATCTGAATGGGTCTGGTTTAGATTTTCTCAGGCAGTAGCAATATAGCTGTCAATTGGGGGAACCTCTGACACTAGGGTTTCATAACTGGAAGACGTTTTTCATGAATCGTCCTATTTCAGGTTGTGAGCTGTGGGCACACGTACACCCCTCGCACACCCCCCGCACACCCCCCCAGCACATTGTTTACTTCCTCTGTAAGTTCTGGGACATTCAGTACTAAGGAGCATGATATGCTTGCATAAACACTCCAGCCAGATTTATCTCTCAAGCCTATCTTTCCTTTCCTGTCTTGGAAAGTGATTAATCTACAGCACACATTTTGTTCTTTGATTGCAGCGCATTATTCTGTAATCATTTACAGTTTTGCAGATCCGTAGCACTGGCTTGATGGAGTATTTCTGTCATGTAGCCGCCGCTGTCGGCTGAAGCTGTAGCTGCATAACGTGGTGGGAGAATGACTGTTAAGCTCTATGGCTTGTTAAAATTATTTCCTTTTACATTGTGTGCTTTCTGTGTGTTAAAAAAGCGCAAACATACCTATTTAAAGTGCAGGTAAGTGTCTGCACAGCAATATATGCTGGGGGCTGGTTTGTAAGTTTTAGAAACAGTGTCGGTACTGCAGTGTGTGGATTGCTAGCTGGGGTTTTCCTATGGGTTTGTGGAGGAGTTTAAGTAACTTTTGTTCTCTGTGCTGCACATCCTGCATTGAAACCTAGGCCAGTTAGAAATTTGCAGCCTGTGTAGACACAAGAACCTGTACGTACCACTTTGTGTCTGAGGAAAATGAAAAAGTGAAAAGATTGAAGATGAATCAGAAATCTGACCAGTCTGTCCTGCATCGAGGCTTTTACGTGTGCCCTTTGTGGGGTTGGTTTGCTTTGCACTTTTTCCAGCATGAGGAAAAGAGTTAGGAGAGGTAACAGCCTTGAGTTAATCTGCCATGGGTTGAGATTAGGCTATCAAGCAGTTTTGTTTGATGCAAATGTCCAAGTGGTAAAACACTTTTTTCAGTTAAAAGGTGTGAAGAATAGGTAGAGAAAAAATCAAACCCATATGATTTTGGGCTCTGATGTGTAAGTAACTTTATTTTTGCAATAGGTGCACACCTTTATCTCCTGAAATGAAAGGGCTAGTTCCTGTAGAATAGGAAGGACAGAAAAGCAATGGCTGTCTTATTCCAAAGGGTGCATAGAGATCTGGCTGGAGAATCTCACGCAACACATTGGGCAAATGCTTTCCGTGACCTTAAGACAAACCAAATTCCCGCAGTTAAAATATAGAAGCCACAAGACTAATCTACTGTGTGCAAAGACCAGGGGAAGCTGAGGGCATTGCAGGTGCAGGGTGTCTGTTAAATGAGATGTTCAGAGGATGCTGTGCCAGGAGTCAGGACAAAAAAAAATCTTCCAACAGCCTTTCCTGTCAGTCTGATCTTGAGGGCAGGGCAGGATAAAGGAGGGGGGTTTCCTCTGACTGCAGATGCAGCAGTCATTTTATATGGGCAGATGTCAGAAGAGCAGATGTCAGAAGTACCTGTCTCACATCTTCAGCAGTGGGATTTGGGGCAGGGAGAACAGTCAGCACCAAGAANAACTCTGGCCTTTTGATTTATCAACATGTAGGGGTATCTGCAGCATATGATCACAAATTTCACTTCTCCATCCTGGAAGTGCAAACTTCTGTAGAGTCCTCACATGAAGTCCTTAGTTAGAAATAGAAAGGAACTTAAAAGCAGGGAGAAGGAAGGCTAAGGCTCTTGTGAAACAGCTGTTCAGGAAAACTACTAAATTGTCTAAGGAAAGCAACAGGTTCAGAGTGAGTCTATCTATGCAGGCATTCAGCTGCTTGGTTGGTCTCAATCCTAGGGTTAAGGGAGCTGTTTTGTGGTTGTGTGCTCTTTGGGTTGTGAATTTGCATTGTCTCCAATCCATTGGGATGATGCCAATAGTTATATCGTCTTTGAGGAAGGGACCAGGTACATAATATTTTTCTGTGGTCACGAATTAATGGCAACAGCAAGAATCTTGGCTAACAGGCAACTTTTCTTAGAATCTGAGAAAGACCAAAATTACATGAAGCACTAGCGACTTCCCATGCCCTGACTTCCCCTCCAACCAAATGGAGCCACTGCTTGTCTCCTGATGCTACTTCAGCTGTGCGGCCGATTTTAAGCACTGGTAAACGACTGGCAGTGTCTGTACAGGAAGCAGAAGGGCATGAGGTGCTGCCAAAATGCAGCCTTGTAGTGCTAGTGCCTGTGACTGTGGCTGGGACCTGCTGGAGTGGGTTGTAGCTCATCTTAAGGAACTGAATAATTCACATCCAGTTCCCTGTGGTAGGAGCTTCCTCTTGCTGTGCTTGGATACATGCCATGGGGTCATGGAGTCCGGGTTCAGCTTCACTCACCCCAAATTCCTTATCGCCTCAAAATGGCTTGTACAAGTTGTACTTGTTTTCCTTTAACAGTAAAAATGAACCCCATTAATCTTTGCTGTTTATATCACTGAGTACAGCTGCCCACAGAAGGGTTCTAGGACGTAGTCGGTTCAGTACAAAGGAGCCTCATGCTGAAAGCTTGAGGCACCATCCCATAGAAAGGAGCCTTTGCCTCAGTGTGGGTTAATTATTTCTCAATAGCTGGCTGAGTAGGCAAGATGGTCATAGGTGAGGCATGAGGCTGCTCAACTCCAGAGTTAACATTTCTGTAACATTAGTTACATTAGAGTAACATTACTGTGTGCAGTTCTAGGCTCCCTGGGATAAAAAAGAGGGCTATCTATTGGAGAGAGTCCAGTGCAGGCCACAAAGATGGTTAAGGGCCTGGAGAATCTGTCCTATGAGGAAAGGTTGAGTGAGCTGGGGCTGTTCAGCCTTGAGAAGACCGAGAGGGCATCTCACCAATGTTTACAAATATCAGAAGTGTGGGATGCAAAAGCAGGTGCCCAACCTCTTTTCAGTGGCCTGTGGGGACAGGACAAGGGACAATGGTCACAAGTTGGACCACAGGAGGTTCCATGCTGATGTGAGAAAGAACTTAACAGTGAGGGTGATGGAGCACTGGAACAGGCTGCCCAGGGAGGTTGTGGAGTCTCCTTCTCTGGATATATTCAAGACCCATTTGGACACCTACCTGTGTGACCTGCTCTAGGGAACCTGCTTTGGCAGGGGGGTTGGACTTGATCTCTGGAGGTCCCTTCCAACCCCTACAATTCCGTGATTCTGTAATTTCTGAGAGTTAAGAGGAGTCATCCTTAGCCCTCCAGAAGATCCAGCTAATGTCATGCTGAAGTTATGAATTGTGCAAAAGCTTTGGAAGAAAAAAAACCCAAACAACTTTGGTCAGTAAGGTGTTTGATTATGGAAAGAATGCACACTGACAGCAATATCCCCTTGATTTGAACGGGTACTTCCAAGTGAGGTTTTGAATAAAGACTAGGTGCTGGGAATTTCTCTGACCTGAGTGCTGAGTGCAGGAGAGTGTTGCTGCTTGGAGCTTGTCTGAAAACTTCATGGCTGTGGACGTGTCTGTCTCCGTTTATGGCCCCCTCAGCTCTGTAGCTGCTGTGTTGGTACTTTAACTTCTATGTTCTTCTGGTGTGAGGGTGGATGGAAAAAAAGATGTATTTGTGGGAGGAAGACCCTTTGCAAGCGAGATTGGTGAGTTTACGAGGTGGTGCTGTGGGTTTCAATGCAGAGGACCCATTTTCTAGATGCAGAGGAGTCACTGGCTGCTTGTCATGTGTCATGTCAGCGAAGAACCCTTGAAAATGTTCCAGGAGAGTGAAGACGACTTAAATTGCACAGTACCGTTTTATCCTTTTCTAGTGCATTCAAAAAAGCACCTGCCCTCTTCTTTACCCAAGAAGTTAGGTTTCAGGTGGAGTAAGATCCACCAGTGCTAAGTGTAGCTGTTCTTCTACTGCCCAGTTTTTGGCTGTGATAGCCGCAGTTGAGTTGGATCTTTAGAGAAGACCTGTCCTGCGCAAGTCCCAGTAAGATATGAATTAAGCCCAGTGGAGACTTGGGCCAGTGTTGGTGGTATCTGAGGAACATCAGGTGACAGGCTGCTGCCCTCCACCACCTGCTCAGCCCATTGCTGACTTTTGATCCTTTCTTTTCCCCTAAACCATGAGGCATCAGAGAGAAGTCCTGCTTGTAGGTCCCCCAAAAGGGAGACTGGACGTTAAATACTAAAATTCTGATTAAACTAACATTTTATTTTATTTAATGCTAGAGGTTGGCCCTTGGGTGCAGTCTTGAAAGCACCTCCTGTGCAACATAGAATGGGGCCCAGAGAGGAAATGAAATCAGAAATGGAGAAAAGTTATTTTAATCATAAATAGCTGCGGTAGGAAGGTAGATGTTTATATGTGCAATAGTACAGTACCTACTGTGTGTATTTTAGGAGGACCTGAGAATAGCAGCTGGGCTGAAATACTTGACAGCAAAGTCAGATATAGTTTAGGGTAA
>VXBZ01005022.1:14203-132547 GCA_013399135.1 Heliornis fulica | reverse complement strand
AAAAAAAAAGTGCTAGGGAGGGTGGATTTTCAGCATGAAGTCTGTCAGTGTTATCTCCGCTGTACGGCACAGAACAGCCTGTGACACCGGCGCTTGTTTGTGAACGTACAGTTCCCGTAATGGGATACGTCCCACTTCTAACAGTGTGGTATTGTGCCCAGGTAGACGCTCCCCCGCCTCCCAGATTTCCCCAAGAAGTACAGGAGGCTGACAGCTTTATTTCTCTGAAGGCTGCCTTTCCTGAAATGTCACTGGTATTGCAGCCAGTGGACCTGTTGAATTTTAGATCTGTAGAGTTCAGAAGCAGTGAAGCTGCAAGTATTAGAACTGGAGCTGCTCTTAATGTGTTGAGGTCAAAAGGATCAGAACCTAAATTAAACTTATCCCTGAAATTTGGCTCTGAATCACAAATTCAGGAAATTGTACATGAAAATCAGTCTGCGCACTGTTTCTGAAGTTCTTTGGCTAAAAATAATGTCTTGCGCTATAGTTATAAATAATACGGGCTGCTTTTTTTTCCTTCTTCTTCTTCTTCCCCCATCTAATTAAATTGTTACTCTTGCCACAATGAAGGGAAAGGGAAAAGATAATAACATGAATCTGGTTGAACAAGTATGTAGCTTGCAGGTTTCAGCTAGAGTGTTTGCAGCTGCAACCAATGCTGAACCTTAAGCTAATGCATTTAATTGTCAAAATTAAAAGAAGGTGCTCTGGAGAGATCAGCAATGGTTCCTCTGTGTCCATCATTCAGGAAACCGTCTTGAAAGCTCATTGGGAGTGGGTTTTCCTCTGCTGTCAAAATACAGAAGAAAGGGGTTTTTCTTAGGAAATTTTTGGGAGGAAATTGTAGGTTTTTTTCTTCCTGAAAGGTGGTTGATCCATACAGTTAAGATGTTTTCATGGTCTCTGGTAGTCTTTTGGTAAGTTACTAAAAAGAGAAGCAGGGACCACAGATAGCTCTGCCATTATAAGGAGCAGCACTCAGCAGGTTTGCTGCTGGTAAACAGTGGGTAAGGCTGGTAAAAGGAATTTTTCTGAATTGCAGTCATGGCACTTTGAAAGCCATGTGGACAACCAGGCTGTGGCTGTCTGCCTGCTGAGCAGAAATGGAGGCAGCAGCATGGTGAGATGGTTCCTATCGCGTCTATTGCTGCTTCTGTTTTAGCACCCAGAAAAGTTCCGTGAGTTTTGCTGCTGGGGTTTCTCAGTGGCTGCTGTGACCTTTCATCAGCCTTTGGGGTTTGCTGTGGGTTGCGGGGGCCATGGGAGAGGCCATTTAACGTGGTTCAGCTCCTGGGAGCACACACCGATAATGGCCAGTGAAAGCAGTAATCCCAGAGGCCTAAGGGGATAACGACAGGCAATAACATGGCTGCCAATCTTTAAGCCTAATCATGACATCTTTTGGGTGGCAGGAGGGTTATTTTTCCCAAATTAGGCCATGGCAGGGGAAAGAGGAAAGCTCCTAAAAAGCAGGGTACTGTGGCCTGCCTGGGCGATAGAGCTGGGCTCAGAGATTTATTGCGCTGAAATTCGCTGTCACTTGAAAAAGAAAAGCGTCGAGGCAGCTGCGTTATTTCACTGGCAGTGATGCAATGCCAGTGACATACCAGGACGGGAGGGACCAGCATGTTCTGTGACAGCACAGCATGTACACTGTGTCAGCAGAGCAGCGCCCCACCGGCCAACAGCTTCGACTAGTGCCGGCAGTTTGTCTGGGGCTTCATTTTCAAGCCAATATTTGTATGTAACAGCTGGAAGCATGTTTTTGGAAGTAACACATAGTTACTGCACATGTCCAATTTCCAAAACACTCTGTTCAGCCCTCTTATTTGCTGTGCTTTAAAGGGTTTAAGACTTTAAAAAAAATTAAAATTTATTACTATGCAGACGAGGCATTTACTAATTTCTCACTCACTTGTCAACGGTTCTGCAAGAGTGAAAATCTCACGGGGAAAACACCATCCTCTGATAAGGTTGTAAACAGAAAGCAGAAATCATAGTATGAGTTTTAATGGTTTACTACATTGTCCTGAAGTTCTCTGCAGCCCTCCAAAAGTTAGTGATGGCACGGGCAAAATTAATTCTGTAATGCTGAAACAAAAGACCAGAAAGGAAGGAATGTAAGCATTTTTTAAAAGAAAAATTGCAAGGGGGTTGGGGGTGGTGGGAGAAAGCTGGTGAGTCTAAGGACTGTGCATGTCTAAGGAATTGAATAGGTAGCAAATACTTTTCCATGTGTGTGGAAAATATGAGCTGGCTTTTGCAATAGCATTTTATGGGAGGAAAGATCAAGGGTTCAGGAGCTGAAATACTTATTCATAAAACGTAGGGAGAAAAGACAGGCTACTTGTTGTGTTTCTGCCCATTTGCTGTAAGTCCAATCTAGTTGAATCATTTCTAGGAATGGAGTGGGTAACTGGATTTCCAGCCTCCTCTCTCTGTCCTTGGCTGCTCTCCTGCATGGTTGCTACTGATTAGTACTGGTTGTACTGAGCTTTAGATGAAGGGTATGTGCTTGTCCACTTGATTGCTAAAGCTTGGGATCTAAGCACAATCCACTTGAAACTGGATTAAAACAGCAAACTTGTTTTACAGAGGCGTTTTAACAACGATCGGGCAGCAAGCAGAAGCTGACCCAGGTGGGTTTTTGATCCGATGCTGGGGAAATGAAAGGCCCTTTCCTACTGTGTTTTCTGAGAAAATCAAACCCAACCAAAACAGTTCCCTCTGTGTCTGAGGTCTTCTGAAAGGCTGAAGATGGACAGTCTGCCATGTGAAGCCAGGCTGTGTTGCAGGTGTGACATTTATTAGTTTGGTAAATGTGATTTTTTTTTATTTGTATCTCTGAAGAAATTTGGGGTTGGGCTGCTTGCCTTCACTTTTTCCCTGGCTGCTTCCCCCAACCCACACTAGCCAGATGACTTGAGCCCCACTTAGCTGCCGGGGCGTGAATATAGGTCAGTACAGCAACCTGGGCTCGGCCGCCATTCCATCCTGCATCTGGCTTTGTTTAATCTG
Source organism: Heliornis fulica (assembly GCA_013399135.1). Classification (NCBI taxonomy): domain Eukaryota; kingdom Metazoa; phylum Chordata; class Aves; order Gruiformes; family Heliornithidae; genus Heliornis; species Heliornis fulica. The sequence continues at coordinate 129,526 of VXBZ01005022.1, read as the reverse complement.
GACCGTTCCCAACTCGTCTTAAATACCGCCTGAAGTTGGTGCAGCATGGCAAGGCAGAGGGGCAAGGTGGTTTATTTTTCCACCCTTTTTCTTTTCAAAAGTGTAATTAAAATGGCTATTCAGAATATTTTGGAGAGGGGGTGAGCCCCTGTGCCATCCGTGGGTTTCAGGTAGGATTGATGCTGCATTTGAAGGCATGGTTTGTTCATCTGCCCGGAGGTGGGAGAGGCAGGGCCGGTGCTGCACAGACTGAATTTGGCTTGGTTTGGTTAGAAAAGGCAGCCTCTCTTACCTTGCTGATGAATATAAAAATTTTTTGGGTGTTAGCTAGTAAGTTTTAGTATTTTGCATTTTCAAAATTGGTTCTGGAAGAGGCACAGTCTGGACATTGTGTTCTTTTTCTCCCAAAAAGATGGAAGTTTTTTTTTTTTAAATTATTTTTTTAAGGATGGGCTTCATAGGATGTGCAGGTTGGTTTTTAGCAGCAAGTGAAGGGGCTTTCTAGAGGAAAAAGAGTCTCAGTAAAACTGCCACCTCCGCATAATGCAGTTACCCTGTGTTTAACAAATGGCTTGGAAGGGCTTACAAAGTTAGTTATAATCAGTTTGTTTACCTAAGCAAATTCCGTGTGAAAATGCTATGACTGAATGGACTCAAAATCCTCTAATAGTTTTGTGAGGAGGAAAGAAAGTTTTCCTCATCATCACTGTTTTCAATCCTTGAATGTGATTCCCCTTCACCCTTGGCTTTTTCTAGCTCTGTGCCTGTTTGTGTGTGTGGTTATCGGCCCAGATGCAGTTCCAGGTTGCTTGGGGTGGCAGCCTTGCCTTATGGCTCCGAAAGGCCTCCACACAGCCAAAAAGATCCCGGCGATTTATGGTTACCTCCCCGTTCTTACTACACGCCTCTTGCAGGCTCCTCTGCCAAGGCGATGTTGTGCCAGATAAGAGCCTTTTCTCCTGTTTTGGAACAGCTGTTGTTCCTCGAGGGTATTTCTGCTGCTGGGGGGCTGTGGGGGGAGGATGCTGGAAGGCCCAGCTTTTTAGCTTCCATTTTTTCAGTCCCCTCTGCTTGGGTCTCCCCACTTCTGTTTGGGACAACCAAAGGAAAAGGGTCTGTACTTCCCAGCACGCTGTTGGGAACACAAATAAGGGCTCACAAAGGGTCAGTATATGCTCACATCTGTAGGTACTTCTCCATTGTGGTGGAGTATAAAATAAAGGATATAACAAACCCCCCGTTAACTTTTCTGTAGGTGCTTCCTTCCCTTGCTGGCTGCCTCCTGGCCAGCCCTGTTGGGTGGGTATTTTTGAAGCTGTAACTTCAGCAAGGTTAGGGGAGCTCTCTCCAAAGCTGAAGGCTTGGCTGTTGCTGCAGGGGGTGATGAATTGTAAAGGGGAGATGATGACCAGCCTTTGGGCTGTAAGGAGAGAGGTGTCTTGGGCTGGGCATGCACCCGACTCAGTTTCTTGCAAGGCCAGGATTCTTTCTTGGGATGTTGGCTCTACACCTTATCAGCCAAATCCAAGGAAGCATTTCATCCTGCCCTTCTCCCCTTGGTGAACTTGAGTTCTTCTCTGTTTAAAACAGTATGAATTAGTATGAAAATCATCCAAATCAACTCCAGAAGGTTTATGATGGTAAAATGATAATTAGTGGCTGCTATCTATTTCTGTCTTGTGGGTAAAGGCTCCGTACCCTGAGCTGTTAGGACAGTCTGGCCCTGATGTGCAGAATGCGCTGGTGCTGATATATTGGAGTTTGGATGGATGCTGAGGACGTGACTGCTGTGTCCACCAGGGTTTCACATGCTTTTGAGAGACCTGGTGGTGAGGACTTGCCATCTTTCTCAGGATTCCCCTCTTCGTGTGGGGAGATAGCCAAGTCAGGGACTGGAGAGCTGTAAAGAGATGATTGTAAGTGTATGTGATATTTTGATTGGATAGCATGTCTGCGTTTAAATACCTTCTTGGCTGCAGGAACTAGTTTCTTACTCCTAACACTGTCATTTAAAGGAATAAATAGCAAGAGATGGGACTGAATTGTTTTTTAAGTATTTTAAAGCTAGCCAAGATAACAGATGCTCCCAAGACCTCTGGCAAAAATAAATTAAATTGTTTTTAATCTAGTGTATTAAGAGGATCAAAGGCAACCTGTCTTCTAGGAACTTTCTGCCTCTTTTTCCCCCAACCACCTGGGGAAAGCAAATGTCTTCATTTAGAAATAAATATTTCTTCATAGTGCTGCGACATAGTTGGTCTTCCCACCTTTGCCTGCCTTTGCCACCTCCAGTTAATATTTTATTTAGTCAGTCATGTTTATTCTTTTCAATGTGAGAATTCATTTCAAATTAGTTCTGTGCTTCCACATAGAGTCAACTCAGATCCTTCATTATTATCTCTACATGTGAAGCAATTAAGATCTTTCAGTATTCTGCAAGACGAGCAAAACTGAAAATGTTCCTTTCTCCTCCCAGCCTCTTCCACGCTGTGCAAGCGGTTTCACTCAGAGGCTGTTCATTTCAGAGGTTTTCTGACTCCTTTGCATTGGGCCAGCAATATTTAAATCCCAAAGGTTGAGAGGCAACTGCCTACGTGATCTTACAAGCGTTGCCAGGTATGGGGTGATCCTACCACGCCATTTGAAGATGGAGGATGTTGACATGGTCTTGCAGGGTGTGATTTGCAGCTGTCCTCCCTCAGGCGGGAAGTGCCGGGGTCAGCCCAAGCCAAGTGACCAAAAGGCTCCAGTCATTGTGGCAGTCAGGCAGGTAACTCAAAAACCCAAACATTTCCTCTACAGTATCTTAAAAATGTCACTCTCCTTTACACAGTTAGGTATATTCAGAACAAACATACAATGAGACACATTTTGTGCATCATTTTCTTGTAGCAAATATTAGTAGGTTGGCATTATCATTGGATCACTCTTGGTCAGGAGCTACTTCTGCATACCAGAAGGAAGACTTTATCACTGAGTAATTTGCTAGGTGAAATGGTTCCTCCTCAGCAGAAATAATTTCAAGATTCAGATTTAATGGAACGGATTTGAGAACAGTTTTGTAAATCCCTTGCTTATTTTGGGTACTTCTCAGTGGTTAGGTTTGTTTGCCCTGCAGTATCCTCTCCCTTTCCTTTGTCACCATTGATTATTTATGTGTGGCATTGTTTCATTAGCTCTGTGCATGTGGTGGTCAACGTTTGCTGCTCAACGTGAGTTATTTGGATTCTAAGCAGGAAAAAGGGAAAATTAATTTGTAATTGCATCCTTGTCACTTTGATTTTACCCAACTACAGATAGAGGATTATGCCAGAGAGCTCTTATGTCCCTAATATTCCATATATTTTTGGTTTAATGGAGGATGTTGTTCTGTGTCTTCTGACTCAGAAAGGAGGGAATGAAAATCAAGTTAATGTCATAACGTGACATTACTTTTGGACTACAATTCTGTTTTTCCACAGGCTCTTAAGGAACAGTGTGAACAACTTTCCTAAACATTAAAATAACATATTGAGAAATACTTTTTTTTCCAGTTACCACTTTTAAATGTCATTTTACAAACTCCTGCTTGATCAAGTGTGACACTGGGCTCCATCAGAATTGGAGCAGATTTAGGCTGTGCTTAAAAAAGTTCTGTCCCAGAAGTTGGACACTTCCGGAAGTATCCTCTTCTTGAGATGGGATGGGACAAGATGACAGGCCATCCCTGTGACATAGGGCAGTTATGTAATCCAGAAAGGCCAGGTTTGTGCATGTATGACAGCCGGGTTAAAGCAGTACAAAAGCTGGCTCATTTGGTATCAAAAAGCTCTGCTGCCTGCCTGTGTGTCAGGAGCCTCGGCGCTCAAGAAGGACCTCGTTTGGGAGTTGGATTTTTATATTATTATTATTATTATTATTATTATTATTATTATTATTACTATTGTTTTCAGTCTGGCTCAGCGTGTTGTTCGAAAGTAGCTCAGATCTTCAGTGTGTTATGACAAGCCGACTGAAATGAATACCATATTTTACGTTGTTCTAAAGAGTGACCTCTCCTCACTTGGGAGACATAAAGGAGCTCATCTGATTTCCCCAGCACTTTTTTCTAAATCTGTGCTCATTTTCCCTTGGTTGGGCTGAATTTATAATGCTGGAAAAAAGTCAAATGCAGAAGATTTAGAAGAGATTGTTCTTGAACTTTAAAGTTCCCTTGAATAGACTGAGCACTTCTAGATTTCATTTACTCCTTATTACAGCTTTTTTGCCCTTCTCCACACCCCGCCTCTCATCCCATCCTTTTTCGTTTCCTTTCTGGAATTCCCAAATCAGAGGAAGGAGATTTCCAGGTTTGCTGTGCTGGAAATTTATCTGTGCTTTCCATGATACTTTATAAAAAGAGATTGCTATAAAAACCCAAACCCCATGCCAAAGCTGAGTTTCTTTCCTTTTGCATTGTTAATCTGATTTGCTGAAGTGTAATCTTTAGGCACCCGTAGAATGCTGAGATTTCTGAATTTCATTGAATTTCTCAGTCATTGGCACCTGAAGGAAGGACAAGAAGGGCTGATTCTAGAGCAGTCACCTTCTGTCTGTCTCTGCTTGAAGAATAGGTGGTAGTTTGAACCTCATACCCTGAACCTTCTTCTCTAGGTGCTTGTGATAAGTTTGCATGGTGTTCTTTATTTTTGGGGAGCTTGTTTTAGAAATTACAAGCAATGGAGTGGAGTTGAGTCCAAGATCCAGTATATTTTATCGGAGTGATCAATTATGAAATTAAACGTGTTGAACAGCGATGAAGGGGGAGGTGCATGAGTTCACCACTCACTTCTATCAGAGCTTTCATCAGAAGTTTACAGAAAGCAAGTTAAGTACTTGGTTTGGTTTTGTGTCTTTTTGGGTTTTTTTTTAGACAAAAGTACATTTTTTGTCTCTAAAATTAAAGAACCTCCTGTCTTTTCTTGTGAGCAGATTTTCTCAAGTAGAATTTGTGATGGACTCTTTGGATAATTGTTTTTTTTTTGTTTTTTTTTTCTATAATGAGGTTGACACAATTGAGATGAGAACTGCTCAGAGATTTTTCCCAGAGCAGTCAGAGCCTTTGGACCCAAATCATCTTGGTACTGTTGTACTTTTTGGGAGTCAAAGGTGGGGTCTTGCAGGGCTTTCAGGATCCCTAAGAGCTGCTAGAGACTTCAGCGATCTTTCTGATGTGTGTGCCCCTTGTACACTGTGGTGTACCCATATTTATACCCATTATTTATACTCAGTGGAGAGTTGCGATCTTCACGTAGCTGGTCTAGCAGCTTTTTTAACAACCTTTGCCTTTATTAGAAGATTGGTGATTATTGCCTTGGGGTGCTCTGTAATTTATTTTTGCTGGGAGGACCTGTCAGGCACAGCCTGAGACTGGTGTTGCCTCGCTGTGCCCATTGCTCTGTTGACATTGGAGGACACCCACTGGCCTGGACCACATGTTCCTACATATCCCTTCTAGCTCCATTTTGAATGACAGGACACTTTTTTAATCTCTTTCTGATGTTTTAAAAACATACTGGCTTCCAGGCCTTTTAATTTTCCCCATCTTTCAGTAATTCAGATTAGAGGCAATTGAGCAGTGGTTGTTGTAGGCTGTGGACCCAGGTTCTTATTCTCAGAAGAAACTTGAGCAGTAATGCCATTTCTTCAAAGAAAACAAAAGCTGAACTTCCCTTGCCGGACAACAAAATGGCTGGGCTGAGCAAATCTGCTCATTAGGTCTGTGACTTGCTTCATCTCCCTCCCATGCAATTATTCACAGAGAGAAAAGCTCTGTTCACATCTTTTCATTCACATCATCCAAGCTTGAGGACTTGGTCTAGGAAGATTAAACTTGAGTTCTGTGTTTCCTGCCAGGACCCTGCAATCTACTGAAGAAAAAATGAATTCTTTTTTTGCCAAGTGAGAATTCAAAGCTATTTATTAATAAGGAAATGAACGTGCAAGATCTTGTCCTTCCTGTCTCATATGTATTGGCATGTGAGGGGTACCGGTCCTGCCTTTGACCCTGCATGTCCCCTGTTTTCCAAGGGATATTTTGTATAAGTCAGCATTACAATTCACGGGTTTCTGAAACCAGAAATGGCTTTAATTTAAATGCCTTTTAGTTCGTGCTTTGCCCTGTTTCTATTTGAACAGTAAGGAGACTTCCAGGTGTGCTACAAGAATTGTCGCTCAACTCCTGTTGGCTTTTTCTGGGATATGAGGGAAAAGCTGTCGCCGCTGTCCTTGAAATGCCTAACATTTTGTGATGAGTTTGTATTTCTCTCTGTGAGTCTTTGAAGCCAGTATATTCTTGCACTTCTTACCAGAATTACCAAGCAGAGCATTATATTAAAATATTTAAAAGATTGTAATTGCTTTAATTAAAAAAACATGCACGCACCTGTGTTTGATTTATATTACAAATACCTGTATTATCAGGTTGTATTTGCCAGAGTAAATACCTGAAAGGTTTTAAGAAACTCATTACGTTGAAGCTCGTGGACTGAGCTGGCCTGTTTCTCAGGTTTCACAAGGTTTTGTCCTATCTTCCTATGTGTATGCATGTTTGTATGGGTGTATATGTGTCCTTGCATTTACCCTACCAACACGCAAGCAGCCTGAAGAGCTGTAATCATCCTTGCTTGGGATAAATACACATCACCATGTTCTCTAAAACTACTGCAAACACTGGTGAAATTGCCTTGAATTGCAAGAAAAGATGTGGTTTGCTCAGGTGGAGGCAGGCTGTGTCTTTCTGCCATGCAAACGAAAGCAACATGAGAAAGCTTTGCTGCAAACAAGAGCCAGGCTTGGAGTCTCCAACCCTTTCTGCCTTGGAGCGCGTATTCCTCTCGGTAATGCCACACGCGGCCACGTGAGAAGCGCTGGCATGAATAACAGGTGTGGAGAAGATCTTCTGCTACCTTAAAATTGTGTTTCGTTTTCCCTCCGTGGAGTTAGTTGGTTGCTCCTGCTCCCACTTAAAAAAAGTACATGTTGGAAAGAAACACTGCTCTGTAAGGGATTTAATGCACACTATTGAACAATATATCTCATCACCTGTATACTTTAGCATGTATTTAGCAAATATTTCTACAGCTGTATGTAATGGTGCAAGAAAAAGCGTCATGTGAGGAGTTTCAGCTCATGTCCCCCAATGAGGTGGGGACCAGTGTGAGGAAGTTACCCCCGTTCCCTGGAGGAACTGAGGTCAAGGAAGGCATTCTGGCAGTAAGCTAAACCTTAGGAAATATCAGGAGTTGAGAAGTTAAATTTCACTGAGAACTGAGTAACATAAATCAAATAAAAAGGCAAGCATTATTTTTTTAGTCAGAGCAGTACAGTAGTCTGGTTGTATGTGCCATAAACATGAAAATAGTATGGGCGGGCTCTAAATAAACAGGAACGATGGATGAGGACAGGAGGCGAGGGAAGGGAGTGGGGAGGTGGGAGCCTCTTTCGTCTTAGATTTGAACGAGGAGAAGAGCTGTAATGAAGGCCTCACTGGATGGGTGAGATACATGTGCAAAATCTGGAGAGAGCTTTCAGTTTGGGGCTCAAAAAGCCTTTGTTCAAAAGTGGTCTTGGGAAGGAGCAGAGCAGACAACACTATCATAATGCATCTCCTCTTCCTTGGCGTGCAGTTGTCATGAGAGATTTGTAACTCTTTTCTTGGTTCATTGTTCCCTGGCTAGTGTGTACTCTCCATTCAGTAGTGCCAGAATTAAGATGAAGCCTGCCTGTTTCAATAAGGCGGCTTTGTTGTCCAAATAGCAGCACTTGTGTAGAAACTGGATTGATTCCAACAAAGCTTGCACGATATACTGCAAAACTGTTGTCATATGATCCTTTTTATTACTAAGTAAAAGCCTGTTCTCAAAAAAAAAGTTGACAGGCTAGTCTTTTTTTTCCTGTTAAGAGGGCAAAAAAAAAGCCCAAACCACCAAGAAATTTTTTTCTATTAATAATTAGCTGCAAATTTGAAAACTATGTCTAATGACTGAGTATAATAAAGAGATTGGACTAATTGAAGTGACATTAATGTAGAAACACGATGGAGTCCTATCCTTCTGGCTTTGTGTAGCAGCATCCTTGATTAATCAACTCACGAGCTGTAAGTAAGCACGTACCAAGAAGAGATGGGAGGTGATGGCACAAAGGGGAAGGGAGAGATATTGGAGTGATGCAAAGTGCCGCTGCGGTTTCTGAAAGGTGTGTTTCTCTCACCTACCTGCAACTCCTCAAGACATGGAGAAGAAACAGCTTGCTTTCAACAAGCTGCTTGAGAGAGTGAGCATCTCTTGATATTCTGCGTTCGTACAGCACCTAGCCCTTTGAGTCCCTCTTCCAGGCCAGGCACAAGTTAGGATGCGTCCTTATGAGAAAGATGTTAACTGCTAATGTGTGCTAGTCCTAATAATGGAAATTGCTGCTTCAACTCAATAAATTTTTTTTCCCGTCTTGGAGTAAAGCATCTATAAAGAGAACATTTCTTATCTACTACAGTCCAGGTTTTGGGTTTGAAAAGAATTCTTCTCCCTTTATGCTTTTTTCTTTTCTAGTCGTGTGCACAAATTAGGTGATTACTGATACTAATTGTAAACCGCAAAAAATTATTTAAAAAGTAGCATGTTAACACTGGGGTAGTGTGAGAACTTGCCTTAGGTCTAGATGACTCTTACAGAAGATCTTTTCTTTAAATTTATTAGTGCCCTTTTGTCTTAAGGTCCTCAAAGCCTCATTTTGTGGTGCTTTGTGACTTGCAAACTGTTTCTTGTTTAGCTTGTCTCTTGCAGCAATCTGATAATATTTGTATAGGTTTTGTTAGCTACAAAACGTAATTGAGTTCCTAGCACATACAGAGTAGAATAAATAGATTTTGAAGCTGAAGGAACCCATTATGCTCATTGTCTGATGTCTGTGTGACATACAGGACAGAGAATTTAATCTAATAATTCCTGCATCAAGCACATAAATTCTTTCTGAGCTTGAGGGTACTTTAAAGGCATCCAGTCCTGATTTAAAGGCTAGAGATGATAAAGCTCTTGGAAGTTTTTCCAGCACTTAATTATTTTTTTTTTTTTAGTAAGAAGCTGGTTACTGCTTTTCCACTCTGAATTTTTCAAGCCACTGGGTTATATATATTTTTTTTATTCTGTTTCATGTGCTACCAGCTCATGTCTGCTATCAGACCAGCTCACTTCTTGGTCTTCTTTTAGATACAGTTGGACAACTCCTGCCCTCCCTGAAAGATGTGTCTCTTAGGACTTTACTCTGGTAGTCCTTTTCTTAATTTATGTAAAGTATTGCTCCTTATGTTTGTGTTTTGTTTTGTTTTTCTATTACAGACATCTTAAGCTTTCTTAAATTATGGAATTCTCTAAAAACCCTATTTATTGTTTCATCAGGAACTAGTTCCACATTTATCTGTAGGCACTACAAAGTATAATTTATGTGAGGTAGGTGTGGAGGGTATGTGTTGGAGACGATTTGGTCATTGAGTGACTGAGGAACTGTCTGTCTATTTTTAGCTCTTCCAAGAGTTGGGAGGGTTAGATAGGTGTGCCAAGTGATGTGATGAGAGACAGCTATGTCTTGCTTTAAAAAATTCTCTCTTCTCTCCCCCATCCTTTCTCTGGGTTGAAAATAGTTATTTGGAGATTGATAGTTCAGCATAAATTGTTGGTCTAACAAATAATAATTAGGTATAGTGAAGGCCAGTCAAGCTGCCTCTGTAGTGTCAAGTGTTGTGTACACCAGATGATGAAAAATTGCTTCTCCTAACTAGGGATTCAGGGTCTTTGAGGTTGATTTGATTGTGAAGCTAAAGGTACAAATGTTTTCCCTTTTCTCAGTAGGCTGCGGTGCTGTTACTCCACAGGTTTGTGTCTGCTCCAGAGCATTTCTGCGGTCTTGGTGGGAAAAATGGCTCTTATCTATAAATGATTTCTGTTTCCTAATTGAGACTTTTTCTTCAAAGACTTTTGCTTACAAGAGGCTTGGAGGAATAAATATTATTTTATACAGTTAGTGCAATTCCATAGGCAGAGATTAATGTGCCAGGCTTGGTGGATGGGCTTTTTACAACATGAAAATCTCCCCTTTGCTCCCCAGAATCTCCGAGCTGCTGGCAGCAGGTGGGACCACCTTGTGCCAACCTCTTCTCTGTGGTTTCTGGGGTGAGGGAAGTGCTGTTCCCACCCAGGCTGGTGGAACTTTCTGTGACAGTTCCGTAACACAAGCAGAAAGTTTGCATTTATTGTTGGATAAACCAACCTGTTCACTGTGAACTGCAAGATGCAGTATTGTGGGTCACTTCTTTACCCTGTATTACGGTAATTTGTATGACTAAATTAAGTGCATTAATAATACCCAGGAAGGACTTAGCTGAAGTAACTTTGTGGATTTTTGTTCGCTTGGCATTGTAATTGAGTATTCCTTATTGCAGAGCTCTAAAACCTCTGCTTCCCTCTCTACACCTCTATGTAGGGAAAGATAGATTTCTTTACCTACCCAGATACACTAAGGGTTTTTGTTTTAAGTGGAAATCATATGGGTCTTCCATTCTTTTTTCTATGTTCTTGATCCATTTCCCTACTCAGCTGTGTGCATGAGGAGACAGTGTGCCATATGTGATTTTTTTTTTTTTTTTTTTTGAGATGTTGAAGAGGGAGCTTCTGTTTGTGTCATGTCTGGCATCTGGTCCTTAAAGGTTAGCCATGGAGAGGGAGGCACTTGCATCCATTGATGGTTACAGCGCTGCCTCCATGCAGGGAAAGGCGTACACATCTTCCCCCACTGGCAGGCCACTGGAAGCTCCCCGACAATTTTGGTTTGCTTCAGTCTTAATCCAAATCCACAGCTTTCCAAGTATGTGGCACAGGGGAGGTTACTACAGGTCACTCAGCAGTTTCCAAGTTGGGTGAAGCTGCCATGTAGCGCTCATTAAGAGGATGGGAGTATAACAGGTAAGCCGAGTAAATGGATTAGCCGTAAGCAGTCCTATTGTTGGCACTGCCTAGAGATGGGTTGTGAACCAAGCAGTCACGTCGTGCAAGCGATATTCTTTCATCCTCTGATTACAGAAGAGCAACATAAATAGAGTGGCCTACATTGAAATGATTCCTGGAGGAAAGAGACATTTAAAGCAAGGGATGGTTACAGGTATGTGGAGCAAAGCGTTCAATCATAACACACTTCCCAAGGAGGAGAAGGGGGAGAGGGAAAGGAGCATTAAGCCAAGCGTCTTTCTGTCCATCTCTCTGCTTGAGATGTTTGGAACAAATGATTCCTTTGAGGCATGCAGCACTGCTGTTGTTTTTAGGACCTACATAGAGCAGCTTTTACCTTTTAACTATTTTGAGTGGTTGGCTTCAGGGGGAGTTACTTGAGGAAGGTCATTAAAAGGATGCCCATGTGCTTTATTAACAAGGCTGGTTAGGAAGGGGTAGAAGCCTCTTGTGCTTCTGATGGTGCGTGTTGAGATGTTTAGAGAAAGCATCAGTCAGCAGCACAGGAATTGCTAATAAAAGTCATGGCTTGTCCCTGTAGTCCCTGCCCAGGAAGAATATTTAGCCTTTGAGTCCTCTCTGCCTTAAAACACTGGAGAACATGGCTTTCCTGTGCCAGCTGGGAAGGTGGGACACCTGTACAAGCTGGGTGGTGGCATTTGGGCTGTGCATGGGACAGGAATGCGAGCTGGATGGTGTTTGTCCCCAGGCAAAGCACCATCTCTGGAGGGAAAGCTCTCCTTTCCCTGGCTCTGTGGCTTGCTTTTCAGCAGAGCAGCTAGCGCAGGTTTCTTTTCACGGCATGGTGTGCTTGGTGGCACATTTTTGGTGTCTTTTCTCCCAGCCTCCTGGCAAGGGTTTTGCAGCATTGCAGGTGTCTGACGGTGTGGCTCACCATGATCAAAGGAGCTCAGGAAGCTTAGGATTGGATATTTATGCAGTTGTTTATTGCCTACTATTGTCACTCATATTATCTAAGATTATCTGCAAGAGCTCAGGCAAAGCACAATTGCCTCTGCAGATTCCCTGTTGTCCTTTGCACTCTGGGGGAAAGGGGTGTCACCCAGAGCTGCCTCCTCCCCATCAGCTCCTCTGAGCAGTCCTCCATCCCATGGAGGGATCACCTGTGGGCATCACAACAAGGACTGTGTGTCTCCAAGGTGCTCAGTCAGGGCAAGGGAGGAGACAGCTCCACATCACAGCTCACATCTCCACTGGGTTGATTTGTGCTCTTGAGGAAACTCGCTCCACTCCCCACCTTTCCTATTCTGGTACTGTAGGTATCTAAATCTGATCTCCTTAGGTCAGAAAAAGACTCTTTCCCAATCCTAGCATCAGTCTTGGCTTTCCACCTGGATATAAACAAGCTCTTTCAGGTGGGCTGAATAGGACCATAAATACACAAGAGGTTCTGGGTAGTGCCTGTCCCACCCTCTGTCTTTTTGTTTTTTTTTCTTTTTCTATTTTATTAAACTAAGGGGATTTTGTGTTGCTAGCAGATCTCTGATGAAGATAAAAAGACATTTGCTATTGTGTTCGTTAAAGCCCCATGTAAGGTAAATGACTTCCATGCAAACCATGTAGTTTAAAGTGTCCTGCTGTTTCTGCCAGGTGGAACTGCAGGAATTAACAGAGTTTTATCACCTAGAAGTAATCTTTCTCTATCAACAGGCAAAAAAAAAAAGATTCTGGAGATAAATTTAAAAATCAGGTACTTTGTATCTGAAGGCTAAGGCTGTTGAGAGAACATGTTAAGCATTAAAGGATCGCAGGGACAGCTTGGCTCTGGAACCTGTGTTCTCCCCACTGTAAACCCCTCCCCCCGCCCCTTCTGCAAAGACTTGGGCATAGATGCCCAAGTTGGGTGGAAGAGCTGAGGAAAAGTGTGCATCTGGAAAACATGCATGTTTGGGATTGACTGTCTTCTGCCTCACCCACCATTTGTGTCAGGGACCCCAGAGCGGTCTGGGTCTGTGGCAGATCCATTTCCACATGTAAGCAGAACAAATTTTGCAATTTCTTCCAAGTGTGCATGTGTCTCTTGATGTTTCTCCCAATGAGTAATGGGGTTGAAAGTCACAGCAGTGTTTGAACACAGGTTAGAAATAGATCCCTCTTCTGGCACCTCTCTCTCCCAGAGCTTGCATGGTGAGCAGTCTGCAACACTGAGCTGATACTATGAGAGCTCATGTATTTTAGGGTGTTTTTTTGTAGACTGTGTCTTCCATGGCCACTGCTGCAGGAGGTTGTGAGCTCTTGCAGCAACTCCTGTTCATGAAGGTCCCTAAGAAAGTTCTCTGGGTGCAAGGAAGATGGAAACAGGCTAGGTGCTTTCTAGTTTGGTGGTTAGTCCAAGCAGATGTTAGGATCAGAAACAACTGTTCAGCTATGTATCATTCAGTTTATGCAAAACTTCCTGTATCAGGTCAGAATCTGTGGAAATGCAGACGGTTTTTCAGAAAGACATTGACTTGAGACAATTTGTCTAATAGGATTACTCATTTTCTGATGCATTTGATTTTAAATGTTTGTAAATCTCCACATGGCTCATTTCCCCCTCAAAATTATTTTTTTTCCATGTGAAATATTCTGCAGTTATAGTGAACAGAATTCATATTTAACATAGCATGGAAAGAATGTAATTTGAGTATGTCTGATTTTTTAAAAAATAATTTTATTTAAAGGATTTCTATTAATGCAGCTCTTATAATACCATGCAACATTGTCTATACAGAGGCATGAAGTGAGTGTGATGCTTAGCTCCCTGCAATTCAACAGGAAGGCTGAAGAGTGTTCTCAGTGCCTTGAAGCAGGTCAGAGGAACTACTTCAGCTGCATTCTTCTGCTGCCGTTTCTGTGATTGCACGTTGCTCCCACCATAGGAATGATGAAGTGGTATTTCACATAATTTTGTCCTTTGCCAGTTCTTCAAAGGAAACTTTGCAAAGCTGCAGTGATCCATTTGAACTGCACTCCAAGCGTCGAATTGTCGAAGAGTGGGTATGTGCCATCGGTTTTGGCCTCATTTAACGTGGAGAATTGATGAATTTAGTTTCAGGAATGTTAATCGAGCCATTTGAGTTCAGGTATGAACTCTTTGCATAACTGCCTTTCGTTAAGGGCGTGAATTCACATGACCCTTGTCTGTCCCTCCTCACTTCTGTCATTTTGTGGTTAGGGCTTTTTGTTTTTGTTTTTTTTTTTTTTTCACCACAGCCCTGCTCTTGGTTTATTCCGTAATCTAGCTTATGGCTGAAGGCAAGACCTACATAAGCATATGGTGCACGTTGCATGTTGCATTATCTGAAGTCATGAGGGTGTGATTAATGGGCTTAGGGTTTTAATTTGTCCTGTCTTACTCTCGTGTCTCTCTCTAGAGAGGTTGCAAAGCCTGACCAGTGATTGCTGGGTGTGTGCACCAAGTGGTGAGGTGACACAAATTTCCTTGAAGTGCCGGGCATCTGCTGAGAGAAGGAAAGGGAGCTTGCCTCAAACTGGGCAGATTCTTTCAGATGCCATGACTTTGCCAAGTCCTAGTGTCTCAGAGTAGCTTGGTCTCTGCTTTCTGAGCTGCAGTGGAAGAGTGGGTGGTCAAATTAATGGGTCACATCAAATAATGGCGGTTCCCTTTCAGGTGTCGCTCTGCCTGTGGAGTGGTATAGATGCTGGGGGTTTGTAGGAGGGACCTGCTCCCAGCATGCTTCCTGTGACAGGGTTAAACGGGTGTGCAAGTACTGTCAAAGAGGAACAGACGTGAGCTAGATAAAATCCTGCCTGCATTTTCAACACTGTTAAACCAGAAGTCCAGTCTGTCTTGTGAATTTATCATCTGGAATTTGAAGAAGGTCAGTTGTAGCTTCTTCATCAAATTTAGTACATAAAATGATTTGTTGGTGCAATACATGGCTGTCCGGGAGAAATACCAGAGCTGAATACTTCCTGAGCTGCTTGGTTTCTTGTAGATGTTGCATGTGTATTGTGGTGGGAGATGGGGACCTTGCACTGTGTCAGTCCTCCACATTGTTGCCTTTGCTACTTTCGCAGCAAACCCCATGCTTAATTAGTAAAATGATCTTGAACATGTAGCCCTGAGTACAGGACATTCTCATCAAGGTATCACTTGCGTCCACCATGCTACCTTGTGGATAGTGCAATAGAAAGATTTGTGTTACTTACAGTAACTCATCTTGGAAGGGAAAAAAGAGGTGAAGTTTCAGTTTCCAACCAGCTTGCTTCAGGTAGTGTAATTAGCTTTAGAGACACAGAAATTGAAGTTGTATCTGTTTTATCCGTGATGTGGTGTTCAAACAAACTGAATTAGAAGCTTTGTTTGTGGACTGATAGTCAGAATTTTAAGTTTTTATTTATCTTGGAAAGATCTAATGGTTTGTTTTTAGTAATAACAATTCTGCTAATTTTTATGTTAGGCAGCCAAATGTTGTTGGCATAGATATCTGTGTCCCTCAGAACTGCTGTTTTTAATTTTTGGATTTGGAACAAACCCAGCATCCTGAGTTAAAAGCAAAACTTTTCTCAGCAGGTTGAGACAAAAAAGAAAGCGATTGTATCACAGAATATATGCACTTAACAGCTGAGGTTTTTGATTCCATGGTTACAACAACAAAACAAAAAAAAACCCCTGCGCATATAGCCAGTTGGTGATTTTATTGTTCGAGTCGGATGGCCTTTCTTAAAATGAATTTTAATGGACGAGGAAGAAAGAATGTATTGCTGTACTTGAGCAACTGAAGTTTATGAAATAGGATTGGAAAATACGCAGAATAATTGGGCACATCCTGTACTTAGTGAATCACCGAGCTAGTGCAATAAACATTGCAGCATTTGGGAATTTAGATCTATACCCTACTTTTGCCAAGAACACTGGGAATTGCTTGGGATCGCGGGCAATCTGCAGCACGGGCTACCTGAACCCGTGTGAAGTTTTTTCTTCTTTGTGTGTATCCTATTCTGAGGTAATTTGCTGTCGTGACACAGGGGTTAGTCCAATTCCGTGACACCTTGCATCTGCTTAGACTAACTGAGTGGAATCTAGGAGACGAAGCGGGAGCCGTACGTAGCAGGGCCTCTGCAGGCATTGGTGTGGTAACAGCAAAGGGTTCCTGAGCGTCACGAGTACATGGTCTAACCAACATCTTCCTTCAGAGAAACAATCTTTTGTCTTCAAAAGTAAAAGCAAAAGCTACAGATATTTGATAGCTTCACTGTTGTTTGCCAGATAAGAGGAGTAAACTTGTGAACATGCTTAAGAAATTACTGAATTTCTAGAAAACAAGCTGTTATTTAAGGGACGTGAGAACCGTTACGGAGCCAGAAACAAACACAACATCCAAATCCTCTCTCGAACTCACACGTGGCTCTTGCAAATTCTGAGAGCGCTACACATGCACAGGCTTAATGGGATCCTGATGGAAACCATCCAGGGCTGGAGTCTGGCTCCTGGTGAAACTAGGACTGCTGTCTGTCTAGGACTGACGTTCGGGTCTCAGGCAAACTGATGGAGATGTTTTCTTCCCTCAAGGAAATATGTGTTTAGTCGTCAGCCAAAAAGACAGGATGGCTTGTGTGCACGGCTTTTGCAACACTGCTTAGTGCTAGCTCTGGGCTTTTTCCATCTTCTTTACTTCCCCAAATCATGATAGTCCTTTTAAGGAGAAACTTTACTTTTTTTTTTTTCCCCAGTATCAGAGGGAGTGAACCAGGTGTAAACTGGAAGTTGTGTTCCTGTTCTCTCACCCTGCAAGGACAAATGCCATGCAGGAGATGTGGATGTCATGCATTTCTGGTACTGTTGAACTGAATTGCAGAATTTAGGTTTTCAGTCGAAGAAGCCAGCAGTTTTTCTCAAGTGTCTGCAAACACGGATTGATAAGTTTCCAAAAGACCCTTTACAGTTCTGCTTCAACTAGGGAACAAGAGCGTGGAAAGTAAGAATAGGTTGGGGAAGTCTCAGCAGCCCTGGAATTGCTTCTGTTTGGAGTAGAGACACAGATGGAAAAAAATGGTATCACTGAAATTTCTACCTTAGCAGAATTTCTGGAGGTTAAACTTTAAAAGTGTAGCCTTTTTGGTTAAAGACATAGCCTCTCTTGGAGCAGGAGAAGAATGCATTCAATCAGCCCTCCTGGTTAAAATCTGTAAAGGTTCAGGATGTTCCTGGGTAGGGGAAATCAATTTTCTGCACTCTTCATTTGAACGCAGATGCAGCTGTGGCTGCACAGTAAGTGACTCATTCTGTGTCCATCTTTTTAATGATGAAACTATTATGTGCTGCATCGCCCATTCAGGCATTTTGTTTTTTAATTCTCTACCCCTGGTTCCCAGAAACATGAATAATGAGGCTTTTAGCAGGGAGGTGGAAATGCTCCGAGACACACCACCAGGGTAGAATGTGCTGTTGGTTGATGCTGTGGGTAATATTAGGGATATGGGGGCATAATTGGCTTGAACTTTTGCTCACGCCTAAAATTGAATCCAGAGATTTTTTTGTCAAGTTCAGATAAGGTCCTTGCCTCTAGGTGACTCCCATTAGAGCTCCATCCTTCTGTGTACCTCCTGGTGGTGTCCCTTCACATCTGCTTGGGGTTTTGGGTGGGAATGGCAGCATGTTGCAGATGCAAGGGTTGAACCCTGGCCTACAAAACCCAAGTGAGCTCAGATGATAAGGAAAGGCGTTTTATTACTCAGAGAGCTGCCTTTCCCACATCAAGGAGATTTGCATTAGGCAATCGCACAAATCAGATCTTGATCTTCATTACTTTAAAATACAGCAAGGAAAATCCCATTTCTGAGTGTCTTTATACTGTACAAGATACAGATGTAAAGCACCACTCAGTGCACAACAAACGGGAGTTGTATGTATTTTATTAATGTAAGTGTAATGTAATTATTCTCTTGTCCATCTGGCAGGTGGTGTTTTCATTAAGAAGTGAATAAGCTATAGGCTCTGTAGAGGGGGATGAGTATGGAGGAGATTCAGGTCATCTGCTATGGGACCATAAATAGAAGCTAACAAGGGAGCCCTTGCTGTCCTTGTCTACTAAAACTGAAAATCTGTTGCTTTTATTTTTCCTTCAGCAGACCCCTCGCAGATTTAGTAATCTGTTAATGAAACCTTTTCACCATCATGCAGTTTAACTCCTGATTTATGGTAGTGGCTGGAGGCACAGCATGGAGAAAAAAAAAAGGTGTTATATAAGAGAACAAAAATTAAGACCTTATATAAAGCACCGTGCATAGAAGATAAGATTAAAATCATGTTTCCAGAGGTGCCTGGTACGTCTCTGGGTGTGAAGTACTGCTTGAAAAAGAAACATGGATTACTTAAGGGCTTTGGTTAATGTAGAAGGTCCTGATTAAAAAAAAACAAAAACAAAACACCCCAAAAACAGAACATGACACACACAGAAGTACAAGCCTGAGTTGTCCTCCAAAGAAGTTTCAGGAGTGGTGTGTGTGTGTGTAGCCTTCTAAAGGAAATCTGGTGGCTCGCTGACCATCTGTGTGGCATCTTCTGTTTCCAGCCAAAGTTTTGTGATGTCCACGTGGAAACGGGAGCAGTTTCCTCTTTCCACGTCCTAGCAAGACTTTTCTTGGCACAAGTGACAGCACAAGGCCTAGTTTGAGTTTTGCCCTGGAAAGATATAAATATCCTGGCCCCGTCCCAGTAACGTTCTAGCAAGGATTAGGTTTTACTTTTTATCTGCTAACATTCGGAGAAACCTATCAGGGTAACCAGGCTGGGAGGCGTGTTCGCTTAGTAAAGCCTCTAAGTCGGGAAGAAAAGCAAGCTTTTTATTTTTAAAATTTTAATTATTTTTTTCATGCTCTCCTTTTAAATTTAGAAGGGAGCGCTGAGCATCATTTCTTCATGCATGGTGGTGGTACTGCCAGGCAGAAAGCTAGAGTTGTTGTATGAGAGCACAGACTTCCATTCGATCAGGCTTGCTTTCTTTCCCCAAGGAGATGCCTTATTTTTCTTCCCGGTAAGGCTCAGGTTCTGTTGCTGTTCAGCCAGGGAGGAGTGCAGACCGATTAAAACAACCATTTCTTTGGAAATGGTTGCACAGGGTGATGAGCACCCTCCAAAGGGTGCTCATCACCCTGGCTGCGGGTAATGGGAAGCTGAAACCAAACCTGAGGAGCAGCCGCTTCCTTGCAAACAGCTTTAGAGGCTAGGTGCCAAACAGTTTAACGTAGTCTGAAGGTGCTAGTGTGATCTCTGCTCATTAAGGATACTTTCTTTGTGGGTACTGAGAATACTTGAAAGGAGGTAATAGCTATTGTGTAACTTGCTCAGTACAAGGAGCAACGGGAGTAGGGACAGTAAATAGAACATCACAGGCAAATGGTGAGAGAGAGCTCTGTCAGGCTGTAATAAAGCCTGGGTGACCCTTTGCCAGGCATGCTCTTTCCTCTTTAAAGATGTTACTTGTCCTACAGACTTCATGAAGTGTTACCTGGAAAGGCTCCCTGTGCAGATGAGGCTTTACCCTAAGCTTCCTTTGATACACTTTGATGAGGGAAGGGTGTTCCTGAGTTGCCGGAGCCAGTGACTCAATACTAAACAGTGTTATGGTTTTGAATGAGGATCCGCTTCTCTGAGTGCATCGAGCCTCGGTCATTTGTGTATGCGTGAAGGTCAGTGGGCTTGTCAGATACCCTATTGTAAATCCTGTCACTAAATCAATTTCTTTTAATTAAAAACAAAAAAGCACTGCTCTTCAGAAGAAGTGCACCCTTTCATCTGGACAAAACCCATTACATCCCACACAAATATGATAGCCGTGAGCTCTCTGCTAGACTCATGTTGGCTGCATGTGTCAACTGGTACGTTTGTGGCTTGGAAATCTTGATGGTCAGATGGGGCTACATCTTCCCCTTCTTGTGAAGGAAATGGATATTATTACTACTCTGTCATCATCCAACTGCAATGTTGGAACCAGAAAAAGTAATAGCTGGAAGCAGGTAGCCGGCAGGTGGGAGACATTCATGCCTCCTCCTTGCTCCCCCCAGTGCCTGCACCAGCAGCACACAGAAGTCTGACACAACAGCTAAGAGTAGGACAGAATTTTGCATCCATTTAGTAATTCCCTTAGGGTTATGCTCTTAGATGACTTAATGACTTAGTGTATACCCAGTCTGGAAGATAAGCAGGCATAATTCATTGCAGGCAGGTCATTCATCCTTTGAGATAACCAGCAACTACACACCATAGGGAGCAGGGAGATAAAGATACTATACATCAGCAGCAGTAGTTCAAGGTTTCAACCTCTCCACCTCCTTCTGTGACCCAGAAGTCATTTGCAGTTGATTATTCAACCGTTTGCTTTCTTTAGGGAGAAATACACTGGCAGAAGTTGGCTGAAGGGAGTGCATTTTCCATTCTGCCTGTGCCTTTCAGCACAACCATAGCATATCTCTACCTGGAAGCAGGCATCCTCCGTGTGGCCTTAAAGGCTTGACAGTGACATTAAATGATGGTTTTGAAAACTAAATTTAATCTAGTTTTTTCTGGTGGTGTTTAAATGGCTGTTCCCCTACTGCTTGGGATGCTTGTGTTTTCAGTTTCAGAGAGAAGCTTTTAAGGGTCTGGTTTATGTGTTAGGAATACATGTGTTCCAGTATGAGACACAAACAGAGAAAGGCTCTGTGTGTGTGTGTGTATAACATAGCATGCCTATAACACGGTATATTACATTTCTTTATTTTCTTGTAAAAATAAAATTCCTTTCAGTGTTGGCAGGTACCTTTTAAGCCTGAGCAAGTAGCACAAAACCATGCTGCTCCTACACCACCAAATACTAGAATCAAACATACGATGTGACCTCTCCCTAGTTAATATTCCCTCCTCCGATAATCTGTAGTCCATAAACAGCAACCTACATCTTGCGATCCCCTGCATTGCAAAGATAAGTGATTGACTCAGCAGGTATTTTATGATGACTAACTCTCCGTGAAACATTTTCTCTTGTCTACACACACAGCAAAAGAAATAACAAGTATGAGTCTTTTGATACAGGCACACGGTGGCCGTGGTGTGATTCACAGTCTGTGATGTTGATTTGTTTGAGGAGGAGGGGATGGAGAGCAAGAAAAGTCTATTTTTGTTTGTTTGTTTTCTAATCACTTGAGCTATTTTTTCTTTGACTCAGCAACTCCGAACAGTACATACTGTACTACTGTAACCGGCAATCAGGGCTGGGAAGTCAAACAGTGGTGATGATAAAAGTAAATATCCTGTGTTCTCAGAGGGATTAGGAGAAGATTGAAGAATTAGTCTTGTTGTGGTGTTGTGTGGTGTCAGTCCCCCCTTTTTTTTTTTCATCAGTGCTCTCCTGTATGTGATCTTTAGACCTGTATTTCTCAAGTGAAATACTAAAACCAAGGAAGAAATCAGAATAGTTTTCACAAATTTTTTTTCCATTTACAAACCCCATTTATTTAGATAATGAAAACAGTCACCTTGCAGAAGAAACCACACACAAGAAACCAAAAACCAAAGAAAAGGAAGGAGACTTGGTGTTTCCATTAGTGCTTAGGGTTTTTTTGGAGAGTGCCCTAAGAATGGTATGTAGAGTGATTTTGATTGGCATGTAATAATTTGATAATTAACATGAAATACCCCAGCTTCATGATGTATTTACTACACAGTGAGAGTCACAGCACACGCTGGCTTGGTTGTATCATTCAAACCAGCTTAAATCCCAGCTTCCATAGTGAGCCCTTGCTACTTTTAAAGGAATTAAATTGTATTTGTGTTTTCACATAAGGAAACACTCATGCCTGTAATGGACTGTAAGAGATTCTGTTGGGAAGGGGAAAGAGTGCAGGCTGCAGACTGCTTTGTGCAAGAAGGGACACTCACTAATGTACTTGTCATCTTCTCGTTGTGTGCCAGACTGTTCACACATCAGGTGACGTTTAATACAAGACTTTCTGGTTCCTTGAGAGAAGAACCTCACTTTAGCAAGAGTTGCTCACTAGAGTTAGTTGGGTGCAGATTTTATGCAGAATATCCAGGCAGAAGTTTCGGTGTTGTTGGTCACTAGGGAGAAGGTTCCAGAGACCTTCTCTTTGCATCAAGAAACAGGAATTGAGAGATGTTTATTACTCTGTTTTACAGACTAAAAGCCCTTCAAAGCATGTTCTTCCCCTTTCCACCATGCTCTTCTGAGAAGTTTCAAGTGATGAGGAGGCTGTGTGGAAAGACAGTGGGATTCTTGGGAAGGATGGGCTTCCCACCCATGTTCTTGCATGGGTAGCAGCTCCCATCTGGTTCCTTTCTAGAGGCTGCTGTTAGAGATTTTAATACTTTATTCCGTGCTTTGGCTTCCGATGTTCATCACGGTATACCTAAATGTGTCCTTGTAGAATTCAGTGATGTGATCAAAGCCATGTCCATTTTCAGTTTTAATCCTGTCCTTTTTTTGAGACAGGGTAACCCGTGGAAGGGATTCTTTTGTGAAGAAATATTACTTCACATCTGTTGTTGCTTGCTTTCCTTTCTTCTCTTCTCTGTTCCTTACTGTATTTGGTTTTTTTTTGGTTTTTTTTTTTTTTTTCAGTTCAGGATGGTTCTCTGTGATTGTAATTGCACTAAGTACATTTGATAATGCAGAAGTGACCCATTTTGTGCAGTTTAGCTGACTCTGCAGTTGCCTGTAGGTGTTCCTGGCAATGCCAGTCCTTGGTTTAGAGCAGCCTGATAAGTGTGGCCAGCACAACGTACTGGAGGCAAGAGAAGTTCAAGGTAACAGAGGAGAGTGAACCATACAGGTGTGATTTGGTAGACTTGAGTGTTTATAAGGCAGGGTAGAGGCCTTTGGAACAGATTGGAAAGACTAGAATATCTGTCAAGAAGCATATTAAGCTATTGTGAGTCCTTTGTACAAGTTTGTTAGTACTCCAATGACGTGGACAGATACTGTGCCCCTGTAGCCTCAGCAGTTAATGTATGATACCTCTGGCATGTGAGGTACGTACTCAACTATAAAAAAAATAGATGAGCTGGGGCCCATTACCATAAACACTCGTCTGCAGCACTAGCCCTGGTAACAGATTGTTCTGTGCCTCATTAAAAAGGAGATAGCTCTGTCAGAGGAGTCAGTGCTTCATTTTGCCGTGTTTTCTACATAATCAGTTAATTTTGCTTAATAGTGCATTGCGTCGCAGATGCGCAAAAGGGCAGAGTCGCTTTCTGCATACAACCTCCACTCTGGTGCAGCTCAGATTTTCATGGAGTGTGTTAGCAGGCGAGCTGACCTCAGCTGGGGTTTCTGTCTTGAGCCCATCGTGGGTTCTCCCAGCAGCGCTCTGGCCGAACGCTGTGCTTGGAGAGATTCAAGGGACACGTTTCTAAGACTACAAGTTAGTTGCATATATACATATGTGTATGTATGTATGTGTGGGCGGTTATTCAATCTCTGCTGTGCTTGTGCCTTTTTTTTTTTCTTTTAAAATCTTTCATAAGGTACTGCCAAGGACTTGCCCACTTCTCACTGGGAAATACTTTAGTGTCTGTCTTTCATCTAAGCATTATTTAGAATATGAAAGCTGGCATTACTGATTTCTAACAGGATGGATCCAAATATGTATATCTTAACATAGATCTTTGCATTTTACTGCCCTCTGAGTGCAGCTTCTGGGAGGATTATTAACAAGTCAAATACAGTAAGGCAAACTATGTGGAGAAACTGAGTTTAGGCTGCTGTTCAGGGACAGATTATTAAAGATTACAACCCGAGGTTTTAGAAGATCAGCATATTACACAGTAATATGGCATATCCAACAATTAGTGCTAATCGTATACTGCTTACATTTGTGGTGAAACTGGATACGTGTAAACGGTTTTCTTCAGATGAAAATGAATATATTCAAAATAAATATATTCTGTACTTATATATCCCAGTCTGAGAGTATTGTAGGGATCTGAAAATAACTGAGTTTATAACTCTGTAGCATGGTGTCAACATCTTGGGGATTTTTATTTTTTATTTATTTTTTATTTATAGAAAAAAGAATAAGTATGCAAAATGTACTGCTAGATGTGTGAAGGGCCCCTGTTTGGAAAAGTAGGCAGACATGTAATTAAATTAATCTTCAGAAAAGGAGGCAAGCGCTTGCTTAAATCTAACTGTGCTCAGTATTGCCAAATATTGGTGTCGGTTTGAATATTTTTGTGATCTGAAAAACCACATCAAAAGCCCATGGTGTTTACAGACTTTAGTATTTATCACTCAGGGAGAATTGCAGAAGATAAAGGGGGGAATGTAGTGGGGGAAGGATATGTTGATTCCATTGCAGCGGTATGAAGCTGTGAGCCAAAGACCCTCTTGGAGGCTAGCAAGGTCCCGGTGAGGTGTGGTGGTTTTGGGTTTTTTTTTTTGGGGGGTTTTTTTTTTTGGGTTTTTTTTGTTTGTTTTGTTTTTTTAATATGTATCTGACCTGCTTCCTTCCCTTAGTCTGGGCATCCTAACCAGGAAGAATCTAAGCTTTGTGTTTTTTACTCTTATTTTCACTTTGGAAAGATTAACTCAAACTTAAAAAAAAATCCTTGAATGTGGCGTGCTTGTTCACACTGATTCCATATGAAGCAATGGCAGCAGCTTCCCAGGGTATGGTCCCATTCTCACTGAGGCTGACTTCATCTCAGGGCACAAAGAGGAGCACTTGCTTCTGACAGTCACATCTTCCATGGCAATGAAATCCTGAGAAGGACTTTGTTCTGTGTCCTCCCTCTTCTCCCTACATCCCCCTTGATTTCCTGTTTCCTCCCTTTCTCCATCAATGTCAATTCTTCTCCTGGTTAGCAGGCCAGTCCAGAGAGCTGATCTGCCCCAGATCTGTCAGGAAGAAGGTAAAAACCCAAAGGCACACTGTGGGAGCCCTCTTAGGACCGGTGCCACCTAACGTGAGCCTGCACTCACTGTGGTGGTGGGGCTCTGGCAAGCAGGCAGCTCTCTAGACTAGGGAACTGGTAAGCGTGGAAAACGATATGCCAGGGCAAAAGCAAGGGTATTTTTACATTGCACTGGTTACCCACTCACACAAACACCTAAGTAGCTCCAAATAATCCTGGGAGCCTTTTGTTTTGCCCCAGCCAGCAGCTAGGCCCAGGACAGCAGGGCTCCATCACACATCACGGTGACTTGGGAAGACAAATGGCATTGCTCCAAACATCCCCTCTGTTCCTCCTCCCCCAGCTTTATGCATGGAGCATGAAACTATCATGTCATGATGTCAGTGTGGACTGACCCTGTGGTCAGTTGGGGTGAGCTGTCCCAGCTGTCCCCTCTTCCAACTCCTTGTGCACCCCCAGCCTCCTCGCTGTGGGGTGGGGTGAGGAGCAGCAAAGGCCTTGGCTCTGTGTGAGCACTGCTCAGCAGTGACTACAACACCCCTGTGTTACCAACACTGTGCTCAGCACCATCCCAACACAGACCCATGCCAGCTGCCAGGCAGAATGTTAACTCCATCCCAGCCAAACCCCTGCAGGGCCAGGCCTGGGCAGCAGGAGAGGACACCCGCTTGAGGCAGAGTTGCTTCTGAAGGCCATGCTCCTCAAAGCGCAGCTCTTGCCCTGCTTGGCAGGTGCATGTTCCACAGCTGTAGCAGCAGAGATGTGATGCCACTGCAAACAGATGCAATGGGATGTGAAGATGAATGCCTTTAGAGAGAAAGGAGAAGGCTTTGGCATGAACTGGCATTAGCTCCAAGGACAGTAGGACAGGAGTGTGGTTAGTGCCCTGTGCCTGGCGAGACCTGCTGTTTGAGCCGTGTGGCCCGTGGTGTCCGTGGGCAGGCAGTAGCACATGCTGCTTCCAAATTGCAAATTGCTCATATTGTGGGGTCTTGGGGTCTTGTGTAACAGGGCTATAGGATCTCTAGGGTGATTTTTGCACTTTTTTCTTTTCTTTTTTAATCAAAAAATGACTGGCAGCACTATGCACTTGTAATGTTGGCATACTTCTACATTCGCTTGCATGTATAGTACCAATCACATGAATAGTTTGTAGGTTTCAAAAGCTCACACCAAAGCCTGTTTTTAAACAAGGAACCACTTTGAAGGAAACTGAAAAGGTCTCACATAGCACAGCCTGCACTTTCTATCTCAAATCTTTTCCTGTCTTGTTACAGTAGCCAGCCCTTGATACAGAATAAGCACCATAAAAACATAATGCTGCTATGTTTAAATCAGAGCAAGTTAAAACATTTAATAATTTAAAATTATGCACATGGTATAATTATGTTTCTGTTTTGCTGTCTACAGCTAGGTTTAGCACCCAAGCATTGACAAGAGTCCTCTCCATCATGGGGCATGTTCTGCTCTGGTTCCACTTGCCGAGCTCCCACTGACATTCAACAGATGTCCTGTTAGGAGGAGAGACCAGGATTGTACCTTTCTTTTTTTTTTTTTTTTTAAATTAATAGCTGCTTATGTTCTGAGGTACAGGTTAGGATTTCCCAGTGCTGACAGAGAGGTTAATGGTCAGGAACCCAGTCAGCACGGTGTGTCTGTTTCTGTACCCACGGCCTGGGGTGGGGAGGTGGGAACACCTGGTCCTGCCTGCTTCACTCCCGCATGACACCCACAAAGTTTATCCACTTGTTAAGCAGTGTATGCTTCTTTACCAGGCTTTTCATCAAGCAGAAAGGCAACTTTCTGTGTTTACTTTTTGCCAAAAGTGATGGAAGTATTTTCCCCACGGTCATGATTGGACTTGGCAGTGAGTTTAAGCATTTTGTACCTGTTGTAAAGTAAGCTCACGAGAAGGGATTAAAAATCCTTGTGGTTTGGGTATGTACTGAAATATGTTTACTTCTGCTTAAGTAAGAGGTGCACAGATAGTACAGACTGTAAGAAATACAAGGGACCGTTCAGTGAAATCTTGAGCCATCATTAGCATGGATGATTCTGATATGTAGATTAATATAAAATAAATAATACATGTTCTGTTTTGTGAGCCAAAGTTTTAATTCAGCTAAGGGGTTTGATACAGTACAAGTGAAGGTAGGATCAAAACTGGCTCTCTTAGAATCATAGAATGATTAGAATTGGAAGGGACTCCCAGAGGTCATTTAGTCCAACCCCCCTGCAAGAAGCAGGGACACCCCCAACTAGATCAGGTTGCTCAGGGCCTCATCCAACCTGGCCTTGAACTTCTCCAGGGATGGGGCATCCACCACCTCCCTGGGCAGCCTGTTCCAGTGCTCCACCACTCTTAAAGAACTTTTTCCTAGTATCCAATCTAAATCTACCTCCCTCTAATTTAAAACCATTACCCCTGTCCTGTCACAACAGGCCCTACTGAACAGCCTCTCCCCATCTTTCTTGTAGGCCCCCTTGAGGTACTGCAAGACCACTCTAAGGTCTCCCCGAAGCCTCCTCTTCTCCAGGCTGAACAGCCTCAACTCTCTCAGCCTGTCCTCTTGTATTCCTGCAAATTTTCTAACCTTTCTTCCATTTCTTTTCTGGCCTCTAACAATGTCAGGGAAAAAATACAAATGGCTAGTAGTGGGTATAAGCTCTGATTTTCCCATCATTCTATCTATTTACATTTGGGGGTTTTTCACCAGTGCGCATGTGTTCCATGGAAAGGAGCTAGCAGCAGTACTGTGAGTCCTAGGGAAGTTTCCATTTTTCAGTTGAGAGGGCAATGCAGAACTACAGAGTGGAATACTATGAGGTTGGATTAGCCCTTAGTACAATCCTGAGTATTAAGGTTTGTATCATGACACGTGAATTGTTATTTTGCAGTGACAGTCACTCTGAGCATCTTCTATTGGACTAAATGTGTGGAGCAGCATATTGGATTGGGACACTAAGTTATCTGAAGGGAGGGAAAGTACAAACTGCAGTGTTTCCCATAGCATACTGTTTATTTTCACTGCTAACCTAGGAGGACTTTTGCTGGTGGCACCTACACCTGAGGACTCCGTGACCAGTGTGGTAGGTATGACAGAAGCAGTACAGCAATATTGATTATCTTTTTTTTCTATAGAAAGAAATCTCTAGGGAAAAGGGCAGTGTGAAAGCTCTTCACCAAGATCGCTAATGACAGGGTGCAGTGGCCTCGCTGCTGCCTCATTAGCTCAGTATTAAGAACGTGCTTCATGGAGTCTCCATCAATAGCCTTTAAATATCTAGCAGGAGGAGCAAGGTCTCCATTAAGACCCTGACTCATGGGGTGGCTGGGTGAAGCTCACACCTTTTCCGTGCTGGGCAGCCATGCTGTGCCAGTCGAGGCTCACCCTGGAGGGAAGGCAGGCAGCCAGCGTTGGTCCTGCCAGCCCTGCCTCGAGGGCTGTGTCGGGGATAGACAGCTTCATCTTATGGATAAAGCAGGAGACATAGCCCGATCCTGTGGGTGGGGATTACAGCCAGAGGCTGCTGAAGGAGCGTAACCAATGAGTTCATATCCCGGCTGTGCACCTTGCTGGCCAGTGACACCCTTTTGGGAACTGCTGGTGAGCCTCCTGTCCCAACAGTCCCTGGCTGTGCTTCTGGGGTGCTATCTGCCCCCCCCCCTGGCAGGCTTTCCCTGCCCTCTGCATGCAACTGATGCTGTGAAAAGGAAGACCTGGGGTCTTACATCAGCCCAGTCCCTTACACAAGCATTGGAGTGGGTTTTTCTCTGCGGCCTACAAAAAGAGGTATTATTCAGAATCCCCCCTTCTCTTGCTGCAGCAGCCCAGGGAAGCGAGCCCTTTGTGGGGCTGGGGTGCCACCAGAGCAGCAGGTACAGAGCCTGAACCCCGGCTGCTTGGGCAGCTTCCCGGCACAGCGTGAGCGTGGTCAGCTTTGTGTGTTGTGGCTCGGCCGCCTCTTGGGTCTGGGCACTAATCCTGGCTTGAAATTTTAAATATTGACAGAGTTAATTCCTGACTGCTTCAGCCTGCAGAAACTGGTCTCTGATAAGGCTGTGTTTAATAAGGATATTCGTTGTAAAGAGCTTTGTTGGCTAGACAGAGCTTTACCTTGCTGAGCTCTGCTCTAGCAGGCGAGGAAGGGAGGGTCCCCTCCCGGCAGTGCTCCTTTCTTGTAGCTTGGCAGCGCAGTGGAGCAGGAGACGTAGAGGGGTTCATACCTTTCTTACCCCCAAAATTAGCCACAAAATGCCTTTACACAGATGGCTGCAAGCAGCACGAGGAGCCAGAGTAAATATACTGCTGCAGTGAGCCTAAACTCTTCAACAAATGCCAAAAATAAAAGCCGTCTACCTTACTTTTTCCACCTTACATAGCAGTTTCCAACCACATCAAGTGAGAAGCCTAGGTGGGTGTATAGTGTTTATCATCACTGAGTAAGACACATTACATTAGCTGGGACGTTTGTTTTGTTCTTGACTACTGGTTTTAAAATGGTTTTAGTGATGGGCAGGAAAAATTACCTAAGTTTATATTGTCACCTAAGAGGTAGGGGAGTGCTCCTGATTTGGGGAGGAAAGCTGGGAAAGTAAGNCCCCCCCCCTTGCTTCCTTTACAACTGCAAGCAGATTGAAGGGCAGACGGAGGAAGCAATGCAGGATTGCTTTCTGCAAGAGATGGTGTTGGAGCACTTTCTGTCCCCACATTTAATTTTGTTAGCAGTTGTGTCCTCCAGTGTTTCAAAATTGTTTATGTAGACGGCAGCAAAATTTTCTATCCAAAGCAATGAAAAATTGAAAACAGAACCACATCTGAAACTGTACTTTTTTCCTTCCCCCCTTAGTATTTCTCATATGAAATACTGCAAGCTTCTATCCATGGGCTCTTGGTCCTGGCTAAATTGCATCCAAAGGCGAGTGCTAACCAGTGCACAGAGGGGTCCTCACTGCAGTGCAGGATGCAGGCAATTCTGCAGCATCTCTGAGCTGAAGGTGGTACCAGGGGATTTTGGGGATCACCAGGGGACCAGCTGGTGTGGTGCCACTGTTGTGGCAGTGCTTTGCAAGTGAAGCGGGCAGGTTTTATCAGTAATGTCAGTAAGGTCGGCGTTGAAAGTGCTGTTTTGTCCCTCTGAACGGCAGAGGTGCAATGCTGGGAATGAGCAGGCTGGTGCGCGGGGGAATGTCACCAGTATGTGTGGAGGGGTGGATTGATGAGGTTGGTAGAAGCAGGGTGAGAGGCAAAGATCTAGTCTACCAGTTTTCTACAGGCTCTGGAAGTCAGAAACATACCAAATATAAATCCAGAGGATATGTAATAGCTAGTGTAAGGGGAATGCTAGTGCATCTGGAAGTGCTGGACAAAGAAAACCTTGTTACCTTGCGGGGCTTTAGCCTTTGATGCATTCATTTCAGTCACAGGATGTTCAAGTTTAGCCAGGAGTTGGCAGACAGATGGACCGCAAAGCAATTCACAGAATGACTCAGTGTAGGCAAGCGCGAAGAGTCATCCACATGAAGGTAACCTATTACAGTATTTTCAGAGAAACTTCTCCCCCCCTCCCCTGGATTTTCATGGTTGTGTGGTAACGCTTGAGTTTTCATTCATGGTAGTTTTCCAGTTGATACCTTTCTTCCCACCTGCTCTGCAACCCGGTCATGTGTCCACCTCCACACAGCAGAGATACAGGGCTTTTGTTTGCCTGGCCGTTGGTGGTGGCCAGGTGGCCTTGTTGTTCAAGGAACTATCTGGCAGAGGGACAGTCAGTGTTTAAATTGTGGCAGCATCCCTGTATTTCCTCACCACCTCCCCATCTCCTTCACCGGCCACAGCAGTTGCATTTCCTTGTGTCGGCTTCATGGAGGACCTGCGGTGTGTGATTTAAGGCACTCGTCTGGCTGCTTATTGATTGGTGTCACCATTTCTACTGTCAGGCAGACTCTTCAGGAACAACTGTTTCATGTGGCCTTTCCTTCTAGAAAGCTGTGGCTGCATCACTTGGTGGTGGTGATGGTGTTTTTTTGAAAATGAAGAGGGAAGGAAAATCTGTGTATTTATTTATGCTGGATTTTCTTAGAGGGAACTGAATAGGAAAACTTCCTGTCTCAGTGAGCATAGCAAACTTTCTCCTTTGGATCGAGGTTTATCAGCTTGTTACCTTGTTGTTTGATGCCTGTTAAATTGCTGTGGAAGCACCAGAGTGAGGAGCTAGTGATCTTCTCTGA
Organism: Heliornis fulica; assembly: GCA_013399135.1. Taxonomy (NCBI): domain Eukaryota; kingdom Metazoa; phylum Chordata; class Aves; order Gruiformes; family Heliornithidae; genus Heliornis; species Heliornis fulica. Next base: position 98,403 of record VXBZ01005022.1, on the reverse strand, counting down.
AGTAAAAGTAATTTTAAAAAATGAAGGATTAAATAGTTTCTCTTCTGAGGTTAAAATTGCAGATATTAATCGCTTGGTCTGTTTTATTCACAGAGAAATGGTTATTGTTTGTTACAAGTCATTTACTGGAGAAGGGCAAGGGGAAAGTCTGTAGCCCTTTTCTGTTGATTTGAATGAATTGTCACGTATGTCGCTAGTACCAATTGCTCTTCCCATACATCCCTGCCTGCATCTGGTCGCTTTAATAGAAACACCATGGTCTTTGAGACAAACTTCCCCTCTTTTGTATGCTGTTATTATCACTTGGTATATTTCTCAGAGATGTGAACAGCTTGCACAGAGAGCTTACAATCTTTGAGATGAAAAGGGAGAAGCTAAAGGAAAAAATAACTTCAGGGAGGGAGGAGAAGATCATCGTGGTCTGACTTCAGGTGCCTCTGTTCTGCACATTAGCGGCAGTTTTGATCTTGAGTGCTCTGAAACAAGCCCCAGGTTTCAGGATGCTTCAGGAGCCTCAGCTCTCACCTTGGACATCCAAGATGCATAAAGGTGGGCAGCATGGCCCGTCGCACTCTTCCTCACCCTCTGTGCCCAGCATGGTGTACATCTCCTGCCAGAGACAGAGAGGGTGTAAGCCTTACCAGTATTGGGATGTTTACCGTAGGGCTGTATTTAATATCAAACTAGTTTGAAAAAGAGCCATGCAGGCAAGACAGTGGCTGCTGGTAAAATGACTCTGGGAAGATGCCTCAGGGGGGATTAAGATACAGCCAAAGCTATTAACTGGGAAGATCCTACCTCCTCAGCTCCAAGTTTGTTTTACCATGTCAAGAAGAAACAGATCAAAGGAACTGTAAACAGTTAAAAAACCTCTCCAGACATAAAGGAGGCCAATTGTTTAGGAGCTGCTGACCGGGAGCAGACACCTGCTTGCAAGTTTTCAGGCATCTCTGCTTCTCAGCATCATCTCCTGAAATGTGGTGGCATGGGACCAAGCTAGGAGAGACATATGCCCTCTTTTGTGTGACTTTTTAGAAAACATTGTTAGTAGTAAACCGTATTCTGCTGTTTTGTGGAGCTGCTGGCACCAGTGGCCGATGAGCCCTGGGTGTCTCCCAGTGCTGTCTGCAGAGCTGTGGTCTCCCAGGCCCAGTAGGTGCTTCTAGAGACAGGAAGGGATGCAGCTATGCCAGGCAGTATGTGTGTTGCTGCTGGCTGCTTCGTTGTGCACTGACCCCTGCACACCCCAGGAGAAGCAGTAAATCTTTGTTGGCCCTCATGGAGCAGGGTGTGATGGGACTTGGGCAAGTAAAGTCATGCACATCTGAGTCCTCCAGCAGCAGTGCCACATCCTTGTGGGAGTCATGGGTACTGGCACAGCCTTCAGCTCAAGACACAGAGCTCCAGGAAGCCTGAACTTTTTGCACAGTCTCCTTTTCAGTCTGTCCTGCCTTCTCTGAGGGTTTTTAAAAATCTACTTTTCCAGTAAATAAGAGTCTCAGTCTTTCCCTCTAGCTCTTCCTCACTTCAGAAGGAGTTGCTTGACCTTGCTGGCACAGAGCCTCTCATAAATCTCTGTAGGCCAGATGGTTTCTAATTTATTGCCCACCTACCCCACCAAGTATTTTCAAGTTACTCATGTTACTTGCTGGCTTGTCTTTTACTGACCATTTCCCCCTTCTTGCCCTTCTAGCAAAAGTATTTCTCTGAGACCTTTCATACAGGTACAAATCTTCAGTTCAGATGCATCAGTTTCAAAGTAGCCTGTCTCCTCTGCTTTGGCTATGGTTTGTCCCTCTTGACTTTGACTTCTCTGTAACAGAAACCTGCGGCTGTTGAGTTGCCTCTTGCATCTCCTAGAGGCATTACTTGAAGCAACAGCCTCTGAATTTAGGAGGCTTAGACCATGTTCTTTCCTGGATCTCTCCTGCCACTTGTCATTTCTTGTATGTGAAGTTGTTTATTTGGATAGATGATGGCAGCTGTGGCTTTTGCTATCTCTGCAGACGCATATGGTCCTGCTGATAGAGTCCTGTGTGTCTGCCTCAGATTTGCGGGTTGACAGTGTCATGTGCGGAAAGAAACGGGTGGAGTGGGCTGCACTGTACAGTGTGCAAGGCTCTGCAAAATCCCTATCTGTGGGAATTGCCAGTCAGCTCTTATCGGTCACGTCCCGACGCAGTGAGTTGTAGAAATCAAATTAGCAGACAAGTCAATTGCTTACGTCAGTCAGAAGTTCTGCACTGGGCATGATGTGATAGTCCAGGGCCCCTTGCTGGGTAGCGTTCCTGGGTTTGCTTGCAAGGGCTGTAGCAGAGTGAAAACCTGACGGTGCAGTTTTGTTTCGGTCTTGCTTTGTTTCCCCTCTTCTTTCTTGCTCAAAACATTTTGGTTTTGCTTGCTGTCATTTGGGGCAAGCAGGGCAGATACCCTGGCCTTCCTGCAGAAGTAGGGAAAGCTTTGCCCTGCTACATTATAAACCAAGTTGTTGTGACATAACACACGGTTCCTCACATCAGTCAGTAGTTCGTTATTCTGTCACTGTACAAGCTTATTAAATGACAGGCTCAAAAACGCAAGACAGTACAACAGTCCATTAAAATTCATAAAGGATATCAAATATTCAAAGTAAGGGATGTAAAAGAACCTGTTTGCTGTAAATACTAGTGCCTGTAGTTGCATAAACATCACGAAGAGGTGCCGTGCACTGTTGAACCGTGGACTGCTGCTGACAGACCTGTGACTGCCTGGGACTCCCTGCAGTTACCTATCTCCAGGGAGCTGCTACTGCTTCAGCAAAAGGTCTCCTTCAGAGCCCCCAGCCTGTCATGTGAACTTCTCCTAAACAAATCCCATGGGCTAAGTTGAAATCAGAGGCAAGATCAGTTACTTTCAAGCTCCCAATGGCATGGGGTAGCCAGACGTGATGTTACTCATTTCTTGTGTCTCGGACAAAAAGCAAAGGGCCTCTTGCTTAACGTTTTGGAGGGCTTTTCTTTTTTTTTTTTTTTCTCCCCAACCACTTCTTCCCCTGTACTGCTTTCCCTCCAATATCTATATCATGTGTCATGATACCCTCTAGTAATTCCTAACTTCATACCTGCAAATGCCTGTGTTAGTGAGGTGGAATTGTACTTCCCAACCACAGCAGGCAAGCTTCAGGGTTTAAAGGTCAGGCCTTCTGAATGAAAGCTTCAGAGCTCCCAACAGTTCTTCCAACAGCAAATCCTAAATCCAGTTTCAGCTGCATCCCACCTTGCAGAAGAATATCTAGCCTTAAGTGCAAAAACTTCAGGCAGTGGAGAATTCACCTTGCCTTTAAGTGTGATTTTCAGAAGGTTAATTACATTCACTGCTAATATGTATATGTTATTTCTGCTGTGGTTTCGGTTTCCAAATACTTGGGCCTTTCATAAGGCTTTGTCTGCTAGAAGTATAGTCCCCAGTCTCCTCTGCTCAAATCTGTAATAAATTAGTTTTTGAGGCTTTTGTCTGTAGCGGTTCTAAAAATAATTTCTTATTGGAGCCCAGTTGAATCCAAGGGAAGCGAGGTGATAATCAAATGATGTCACCCTCACGTCTTGCGCTGCATCTCGCCGCCTGCCAATACTAGCAACTGTTGCTATGTACCATGGGGAAGGTGATACTCCCAGCCTTTTCTTGGTGTGCTGAAAAGCACTCCTTTCCAGGGCTTGTCAGGCCCCTGAGAGCTGCTGACGTCTGTCCCAGGCTTTTCATTTTAGCCCCGCTTGTTGGGGTAGCGGTGGAGGAGCATAAATTGTGTCCTGTTGGATTTTTGTAAATTATTTGTGTTCCTAAAGAAGACTGTTTCCGAAAACAACTGCCAGTCTAGAGGACTGATGTGATCTAACTTGTGATGTGACTTCTGTTGCGGTGCTTGGGAGGCAGTGCTGGGCTCTGGGATGGAAAGCTCACTGTGGTGTGTGCAGCGATGTCTGAAGATCAGGACAACAGTGTGACACCATGACATTTCCCAGTTTATTTCCTTTTTCCCAGTAGTACCCCTACAAACTCGGCTGATGGTGGGACTGTCCTCCCAGCCTTTCCCTGGTACTTCCAAAAAGTAAAAAAACCCACAGGTTTCTTTGTCATTTAACATGTATCACTTGACACATTTTTGCTCCACAAGTCCCTCACTATTGAACCCGGTCCTGCTCTCAGCAGTAAGTAGGTGATGTAGCAGGTTGCTTTTCTCTCCAGGAAGAGTCAACATGAACAAGAGGATTCAGTACCTGGCAGATGGCATTCAGCACATCGCAGCGACCAGTTGACAACAAGACTAGACTTGGGGATTGGTTTTTCTCCCATGTTCTCCTAGCAAAACATGCTGATGGGGTGTCCCAGATCCACAGCAGAGAAGACCTTTTATTGACAGTGCATGCTGCTTGTGAAAGGGTAGATACCCCTCCTGACGAGCATGTGATGACTATTAATACTCATAAGAGTTTGTCTCTGGTGCTGTTGCGACCTTTCTGACAGCGCTGCTCCTGCGCAAGGCAGAGCCCCCCTGGGTTTGCAGAGACCTCTCCAGTGTGCCCAGCGCCAGGCTGACCTCTCTCAGGCCGTGCCTGGTTCCAAGCAGACAGGCCTAGTGTTATTCCCCCTGTGTTGGCTGGATGGTTTGCCTGGATTCCCTGAACGTCATGCCCTCCTCTGGCTCTTCCAGCTGGCCCCTTCCCCAGCGGGAGGGGAGCTGCAGGTGCTGGGTTCTCCCGTGCCCGCCTGTGTCCTCAAATGACTTCCACCCACCCGGGACTCAGGGTGGAAACCTGGGAGCAAAACAAGTCAAACGTTCATAAAGCCCCGGTTAGTGCCAGCATGGCTTGGCAGCTGCTGCCCGCCCTGTCTGCATTTAACAGGGACTGCGTGCAGGTTTTGTCGTCGCTTTGCTAACGTTACCTAAAAGTGGAAGATCTGACCCTATGGGTTAGGGCAGGGAAAAGGTGCTGGATTGCAGCACACGATCCTGATTTTGTACAGGAGTTCATTTTTTAAATTTTAAACATGTTCAGTTACAAAGAGCACCCATTTCCAGCAATGCCCTCCCTCTGAGGAGGGAGCGAGGGATGGAGAAGAGGCATGGCAGAAGAAAGCTCTCTTGTGTTCCTGGGCAGTGTTCGAAAGCGATGGGATGTGGGCTGAAGCACCACAGCGTTTGTAGTTCCCAGAGACTCTTTTCCAAGCATGTACACAGTTCCAATATATAGCAGCAGTGTGGTGCTAATTGACTCTGAATGTCCCTAAACGGTGGAGGAAATTTATTATTATTTTGCCTTTCACCAAGTAGAAAAAAACCCGGAATTATCTAGGTGAAAGAAAGGAGAGGAGGAAAAACCAGCAGAGTACTGAAGTGTGACGTGTTCAGAGTAGCTTGTGAAAGTATCTTGAGGTTGTCTTTCCTGAAAGCCTTTGAAATTCAAAGATTATGGCCTCTTGCCGCTTGGCACACAGACCGATTCCTTCTCCTCTTCCTGGCAGATTCTGCCTAACAGTTACTCTTTTTTTTTTTTTTTTTTTTAATCCCCCTCTTTCAAATACCCCTGAATCAGAGCTTGCCCGTTCTGCTTTTCTTCATTCAGGTCTAAAGCCTTAAGGACTGTGTCGAAGTAGCGAAGAGGACAGCATGTACTGGACGCTAGAGCCAAGGGAGAGGGGGTGGGCAGAGGGAAGAGATGACCCTCTCTTCAGGCTTCGGTCCTAATCCTGCAGTTTTTCTCCCACGATGAGTCCTACAGAGGTCAGCCAGACTTCTTGTATGAACGGCAGTTGCTTGCTGTCCAATGTCATGCTTGGATTATGCTTAAAACTTAGTGTAATGACATGTCCAGAGTTTGTGATAAGGCATGGATAGGGTGCTTTTAGCCAGCTGGATGAAAGAGGCTGCTGAAGACGGGCGCAGGACTAATTAAATAGAAATTTTACTTGTTTGGCAAGCAGGGCTGAGTTAGGCCAAATTCGGGAACTCAGAGAAAGTAGCTTCCTAAAAAGAACATATAAATGCTATGTCCAATGTGTGCTCCTTGGCATTGGGCCCAAGGAGGAAGGTTGGTCCAAGCACACATGATGTTTCCAGGAATTATTGTCCCAGGTGGCCCAATTCCCCGCACGCCGGTATCTTGTACACACCCATGTATGGCACTGCTATCAGATGAGGAGGAAGGGTTTCAGACTGCCTCATACTCCCGTTGTATTTGTGATCACATCGTTGGCTCTTGCAGCAGGACCCATTTGTTGGGGCTCAGAGCCACAGAGCAGCTTGCCTGGTGCAGCCCTGAGCCAGGGCTGTTGCTCACAAACATGGTGCTGGAGATGGGAGGACGAAGGTGAAAATGAACAAACATTTCACCTTGGTGTGCTATAACGCCTTATGAGTAATTTAGGGTCTCCTAATACAGAAAGCCTGTCAAGTAGCAGCAGTTAGTTCCCTGTTCCTAGTTCAGCTTCAATCCTTACTGTTCTGCTGGACAGGTATATTCTGGCATACAGCTATTCAGCTACTTCACTGAAATACAGAATGCACCTTCTGCGCGACACAGAGTCCAAAGTGCCCAACAACTCTACAGCATTGGAAAGAAAATGCTTCTCTATGCTGTGGTGGTTTGACCCTGGCTGGAGGCCAGATTCCCACCAAAGTCATTCTGTCACTCTCCTTACAGCTTTAAGGTTTCTCACTGTCCTGGCTTTAACTGCTTTTGAAAAACTCGTTTAAGGGCAGTGGGGCAGGAGAGATTCAACTCTTCGGTGTGAGTAAAACAAGAGGAACCCAAGTGCTGCCTGTTCCTGCCCATGCAGGCAGAGTGCCACAGGGGCAACAGCTGATGGAAATGGCAGGGAAAGGCATGTACCCCATCTGCTCTCTCCCGCTGTCATCTCCCCTCTGTTAAGGGTATTGTGGCTTGTCCTGCTGAAACCTTACATGGCTACTGTTACCCAATTCCCCAAATGCTCAGGGTGTGGTGAAAGGGTGGGCTGCCTCCCAGCCTCTTCCTCCTTATTTATGTGTCACAGGAGGAAAAAAACCTAGACAGAGATAGGTTGTCCAGGGTTATCCTGTTATAGTTATGATGATGGCAACAATTCATAGGTGAAGCATTTGATATGTTAACCTTATAAAAAGATGCCATTAAATACTGTATTTAGCTCCTCAGGGGAAGTAGCCTAGTTTCTTTTTCATTTTCCTTTTCTCATCCCTGTTTTAACACTAGTGACTCAGCTGTCAGTCTGCTTTGGAGGGGCCACTGGGTTATAGCTGTGATTGGATGGCACCAAGAACCCATTTCTGCTGAAAATAATTAATATGGTACATTTTCACCTCAAAAGAAAAAAAAAAAAAGCTTGATACATAACTCCTGGAAGATTTTCATTAACTTCTGCAAGCTTAGAAACTTGCCTGTGATCGAAATTGGAAATTTCTGAGTGTCTCTTGTTTGTCCTTGTCAACAAGGCAAAATCTGGCAAAGACTGGCACATACCTAACCCTACACATTGAGGGTACTCCTGTTCGAGTCGACAAAGCAGCTTACTGAGACACGTGCGGGTGAAGCCTTTGCAGGTGAGAGTCTCACTTTGCAGCAGGGCACGTGGTCAGATTCTACAAAGGGAATGAGTTTCCACCGGCTCTGAAAGAAGTCTGACTAGAGACAAGTGTGAACTCTTCCATCTCTCTAATTATTTTTCCCCAGTTTGCTAATCTTAACATGGATCAAAAAGTAGCCTGGTTCATTTCTGGCTTTCTAGATCTCCCATCTTCTCTAAACTTTAATGACTTTATTTGAAAATAAGAAGCAAAACCAGCATAAAGCTAGTTTGTTTAGGCCTGTTTTATATTTTTCCTATCAGCTCATACTATAAAATTATTAGCAGACCTATCATAATGTATCACAATACTCGGGGTGCTTGGTAGTGGGTCCCCCCGCCCTTTCCCAGAAAGTCCGTAATATCTCCATGAGCATTTGCCAATCCTCTTTTCTTTGTGTCCTCCTCTGTCCTGCTGCATCTTCAAGGTGCTTGTTTCTTGTGTACCTTTGTTATGAAAATGATACCTGGCATGTTTGGGAGGTCTGGCATTCTTGAGCTATGAATACTATGAACAGTCATAAAATAATGATGTGCAAAGGTGCCATTGTTCTTAGCATTGTCTTTTAAAACTTACCCTGAGCCTTAAAAATATAGGTGTTGCAAAAGGACTTATTTCAAGCAGTGTAGTCCCCTAAAAGCAGGATGTGAGATGTGTCCACCCAACCCACCTGGGGTTTGGGACCAGTTTTTACGGGCTGCCCAGAGAGGTTGTGGAGTCTTCTTCTCTGGAGATATTCAAGACCAATCTGGATGCGTTCCTGTGTGATTTAATCTAGGTGACCCTGCTCAGTCGGGGGGGGGTTGGACTAGATGATCTTTCGAGGTCCCTTCCAACTCCTGACATTCTGTGATTCTCTGAGAGATAGAAATTCATCTGCCTGCCCAGCACTGTAAGAGAGCATCTATCTGCAGGAATTGTGGGGCCATCTCAAAGTATGTACAGCCATTGAAACCCCAAGATGCTGAGATTTTGACTAAGCAAGTCAATACTTACAAGTTTCCAGAGCAGAGAATGGTGTCTGTGAAGTGACACCATCTCAGGGCACTGAGAGGTTGCCTAGATGCTTGACCTGAAGAGCAGGTAGGACAAGGCCAGTTTCTCCTAGCAAATGAAACCAAAGCAAGCCTCTCGATTTTATGGTCTGTAGCATCTTTATTGAATGAAGGGTTCTTTTGTTTGCTTGTCGAGGCTGTAACCTTTCACATGCCAAGTGTCTCCTACTTATGCAGTCCTTCCCACATCAGGAGCTCCACCAGACTGCAGCCTACAGGGCAGGTAATTCTTCTAGTATATAGTGACACCCTTGACTACTGGCCCAGACAAGGTCCTGAAGCCCATTGCCCTTGCAGCTCCACAGCTGCCTGTGAGAGGTGGCCCCACGGTGTCCTGAGTGTTGGCTTCAGGAGGGATTACTCATGTTAGACAGGTTCAAACCGGGAAGATAGAAGTGTTCTTCCACTCATCCTTCTGCTATTCAGGCTCTGGTGTTGGGTGGGGTGCTAACAAAGCATCGGGAAGTGCCGAAGCTTTTGACACAGCCTACCTTTAGGCTCTACATTTAGTGCTTGGGATTGTATAAGTGACAGCGATCTTAGTTTCTGAGATTAGGTAAATGGCTGGGGAAAATAAAAGATTACTTTCATATTTGTGCATTTACCTGGGTTGTGAGGTTTCTGGGATGGTGCTGCTGCCAGTTGCATATGGAACAGGAATATCTGCTTGCTATAGCAAAGGGCTGATTCATTGGCAGTGTAATAGGTGTCATCTTCCCTTTTGTCAGCTCCTCAGGTATATTTATACTACAGTGAACAGGAAAATAAATTTAAAAAATCCAGTAAAACTAGTTAACATGCAAGTCATCCAAGTGAGGTGACATTCAATGAAGACAAAACAGTTTTGTAAATGGAGTTAGGTAGGACTGAGATTGATCAGGAGGGGCAGTAGAAGGAGAGTTTGGTGGGGACAAGCTCTCTGAAGCCTCCGTACCCTGGGAGGTGCTGGGAGCAGCTGCAGTCCCAGAGCTTCTCTGTCAAAGGGTGAGATCCACCTCCACCAGCTGAGACAGTCAGGACTTGCAGGGAAGAATGGGAAGACAGGCTGGTGGGATCATTTGCTGGAGGCACCCTTTTCTTTCCACTGACTGCTGGTGGCAGGGGCCACCATCACTGGCTTTGACATCAGGGTCTGACTTGGAGGAGCCCAGGCTGGGTGAAGGGGTTACACTTTAAGCCTGTAAAAAGCTTCTTTTCCGTGGGAAAAAAAAAAATTAAATGCTGTAAGCTTGGAGATTGCAGATAGGGCATCACAGCATGGACGCTAAAGCCTCATGCCTCAGTGGCGAGTTCGTGGGCAGGGCTGGATTTGGGGTTGAGTGTTCCGGTGCAATGCGCCCATGGAAGTGAGACTAAAGAACAGGCTGGGGAAAGAGTCCTGAAGTAAACCCACCTTACTACTGTTCCTGTAAAAACAGCGAGGAGATGGATGCTTTTGTCAACCTGTGTCCTCTGGCGCGGCACGAGCTTGGTTTGCATATACAGAAAGCAAATCTGTATAACGTTTCAAATATATTCCCAAATAAAGGGTTTAAAATACGTTTCCCCAGTGCAGAGGGAAAATGTAGGAAGGTGCAAGAGGGCCAGAGGGGGAAAGTCTAGGTAGGGAGAACCCACACGCTAGTCCAAGGACAAGAGAATGCACATCAGAATACATCTAAAGGAAAACTGATCACTTTCTACTTTCAAAAGGCGTTAATATTTTACAGCACCATTAAGTTTTGAAGAGCGGGCAGGTATTTATTGGTAGTGCCACAGCCACCCGGTCCCGAGTCACGAAGGAAGAGAGACCTGTTTTTCAAGTTGTTCTGTTCGCTCATCCCCATCTCCGAATTCACACCCTGTACCCACCGGCACTGCGGTAACTCAGTGAATACCTGGAGTTGCAGTTGTGTGCTTCCACCCTGGCTGCCCTTCCCGTGAGGCTCCCAAGGGGACTTTTGCTCCTAAGAGCCAGTGGGTCAGACCCACTGATAGTCACGGTTTGGTGCATCCCTGGCTTCTCCCGGTGCTCGAGCCTGTGGAGCAGGACTGCTCCCTTTGCCGACTGAAGCAAGTCATATTTTAGAATGCACTTATTTTTTTAAAATCAGATAATATTTTCTGGTTCAATACTAAACTAATTATGTGCTTAAAATAGCACAGGAGTGGGGTCCTGTTTCAGATTAGTCTACATAGCAGAAATGCCGGGGGCTGTTTTGGAGGCTGCTTGAAGGCTTTCTCGCGAGGTCTCGGGTGCCTGTGCCGGCTTTTGAAGGGCTTGCTCAGCTCAATCAAACTCGGTCAGGCAACAGCATATCAGATCTGTTCCTCTCATCAGTCACATGTCAGCCGTAACTGTCACCAGATTTGCAATTTAATGTGTGCAGCTCAACACTTCCAATTAATCCAACCCGGGTATTTAACAATCTCTCATTTCAGAGCTAGGACTTTACGGTGCTGTGTTCCTCGCACTTCGGTAAGGCAGGAGGAACCCTGGAAGGCTTTCTTCATCCATATAGGTTTGACTCTTTCCCTGCCACTGTGCAGTGGAAGTTTTTGCTTTTTAAGTTGCATTTCACAGGCTTAGGAGGTGTTAAAAAAAATTAAAAAAAATCACTACATTACCACAAAAAATTTTAAGAAAAATAAAGATTTATAATAGGTAATTCAGCAGTGAGAAGCTTTTGTGATCTTCCATGGGAAGCTGCTATTCTTAGTGAATTATTATAAGCAGTAGCATCACTCACATTTATTTATAAAGGCATGAGAGAACGCCCATACGTGTTTCTAAATAGTCGATGTATAGTAATGGCCATATGCTGAGAAGGAGCGAAAATAGAATTGAGCACTCTGGTTTCCACAACACTGCATGAGGGTAGTGCTGGGATCTTTGCGTCTAAGAAATNTTTGTTTTTCTTTTTTTCCTAGTTCTTCTTTCTAGCAAAACAAGCCCAAAGCCTTGAGGGTGAAAGTCTGCCTTGCAGTACAGCTGCATTGTTTTCATTGAGGTCTCTCTGGGTGACCACTGAGGTTTGTGAGGACTCTTCTGGTAGCTTCAGCAGATGGTGGGTTGGGGCTGTGCAGACAGTGGTAGCTATTTTTATGAGAGTTACTTTACGTGTAATATTTGGGTTGATTAGTTGTGTGTGCCTGCACTTCTCTTGAGGCTCTGTGGCGCAGAGGAGGAGGAATGCAGCGACATCCCCGCTGAAAGGGCTCTGCAAGTACAGCATGATGTCATTTCCAGAGTCCCTGCAGTGGAAACTCTTCAAAGACTGGGGTTTGCCATTAAGAAAAAACAAAGACAAACCAAAGATGATGTCAGCTGGTGGCACCACTCTTGAACAGAAATCAGAACTGTTTTGATACGGCTTTGTAAAGACCCAGCCGTGTGCATCCATTGCAGCTTCTTTGTATGCAACTCCATGGGTTTCACTTCTGTGTGGGGCAGCATCTTCCATTCTCTTGCTGACTGTGTTCCTGTCCCAGTCAAGCCCACGCTGAAGTGCCTTGGGATTCTCCAGTACCTTGCACTAGCAATGCCTTAAAGTAAATTCCTACTCGTAATTCAGTCAAATCCTTTAAACCAATTGTGTTCTTGAATTTTGGGCAGCCATGACACGAAGCGTGTTGAAGAAGCTCTCTTGACAAGGTGCCTTTAGCAGCCTCCCAAAGACAGTGCCTGGCTCCCAAATTCCTTTTTAGCATGGAAAGTGTCAGCACAGCATGCAGAGACTAGCACTTTATTTTTTAGGGAGCTTTGTATTTCAAAGGGTGCCGAGGTACATGGCTCCTGATGCCGGGAGGAGTTGCTGGAGAGCCTGACTTTGTTCTTGCTCCGCAGCTGCATTAGTTAAAAGTATCAGTGTTTTCCTCACTCTCTGCTTCCCATCTCCCAACACCCAGTGGAAAAAAATAAACGACAACAGTCATGCTCTACTCGCAGCAAAACAAATGTTATTTATTAGAGTCCTCCTGTGGTCAGAGGATGCCTGACTGTAAAATAACTGGAGATTTTTCTGCTAACTGGAAGCGTGATACTCTGAGACAATTTCCAGGCAGTGTGTATTTTCAGCTAAGTTTTATTTACGTCAGTGCAGCAATTTGCAGTATCACTGTTTGAAAAGAGTGAGGCAGCAGTTGTTTTAGCCAGTATTAAATCTTTAATTCTTTCTCCTTTTTTTTTTTTTTTTTAAGGAAAAAAAATGTGATTAAGTTTTGACTCAATTGCTATTGCTGCATGCGTGGAGAGGCTTTGCTTATCAAAAAGGAGGGCATAAACCACCTCCTTGGTGGGCATGCTATACTTGCTACCTTCCCTTGTGGCAAGGAGCATCTGGGGCAGTTGGGAGCGAGGTGCACGTCATTAGGGAGGGTTTGGTTCCCTGTGCTAATCACCTTCTCCTGTCATAATTTGGCACAGCATGGAGCCCTGCGTGCGGGATGGAGGCAGAGCCGTGTACTGCTCTTCTATCTGAGCCAGCACATTTTGGAGGATAAATATTTGTTGGACTTAATGTTCTCCCAAAGAGCTTTAATATCCCTCAAGGCTTTCTGCTCTTCCTAGGGGTGGGGAAAGATGGGCAGAGATGCAGGCAGAGAGCTAATTACAGCAGGGACCTCATCTAGCCATTCCTCTACCATCAAGGTCAGAAATATCCTTTGAAGAGGAGGGGAATCCACAGAGCCACCCTTCAGATGATGAGCTCATGTTTTTTCCCCCTAAATCTGTAGTAGGTTTGGGTTTTTTGCCCTGTTCGTGCAGGAGGGCATGTTTGGTCAACACAGAGCCTTTGCCATCCCACTTCTATGAGGACAGTCACCTTTTCCAGTGGGGTGTGAAGGGATATACCCTGCGAGACCATGGTGTGGTATTGACACCTGCTTCTGCTGAACATCTGGTGGGATTTGAGGGAGCTGCCTTAGGAACTTGCAGACGATAGCAAATACTGAGCATCAAAAACATTTGGTTGTCAGGAGGATTTGTTGTTCTGTCTGTAATTTGGTTAGTGCCTTTTTTCCCCTGCAGTTTCCATAACTTAGGGAAAATACAAATAATGCAATACATAATATTTGAGTTCAAATGGAAAAAGATGTATATTGATACAACACACGTCTGGATAGATATCATGGGAGGACTTGCCTTATTGTTTAGTTCTTGCTTGCTTTTTTTTGTTAGGAATTGGAAGGGACCTTGAAAGATCATCTAGTCAATGCCCCCTGCCTGAGCAGGATCACGTAGATTAAACCACACAGGAACGCGTCCAGATTGGCCTTGAATGTCTCCAGAGAAGGAGACTCCACAACCTCTCTGAGCAGCCTGTTCCAGTGCTCTGTCACCCTCATGGTGAAAAAGTTCCTCCTTATATTCAGATGGAACTTCCTATATTCCAGCTTGGAACCATTTCCCCTTGTCCTGTCACTGGCCAACACCAAGAAGACCCTGGATCCATCCTCCTGACACTTGCCCGCAATGTATTTATAGACATTAATGAGGTCACCCCTCAGTCTCCTCTTCTCCAAGCTGAGTCCCAGCTCCCTCAGCCTGTCCTCATAAGGAATATGTTCCACTCCCTTAATCGTCTTGGTGGCCCTGTGCTGGACTTTCTCAAGGAGTTGTATGTCCTTCTAGAACTGAGGGGCCCAGAACTAGACACAATATTTCAGGTGCGGTCTCACCAGGGCAGAGTAGAGGGGGAGAAGGACCTCTCTTGATCTACTAGCTACTCCCCTTCTAATACACCCCAGGANCAACCTTCTGGGGTGTCACCACCCCTCCCAGCTTTGTGTCATCATCAAACTTGCTGACTCTGCACTCTATTCCTTTGTTTGTCTGCATTTCCAGAGCACCCTCACTACTTTATTAAATAATATATATCTTTCTGGTTTGCAAAAATCTCCTGGGAAAGAGGAGGAAGTTCTGGGACCTCTTTGGGTTGGGAATTTCAGAGTTCCTTGAGAAGAGCGGCACTCCAGCCTTTCAGAGCTAGGCAGAAACTTGACTGTATGGACCCAGCAGGTTGGTACTTCCAAGGAGATCTTGCCTGGATTTGTGAATCCTTCCCACCAGCGATTCAGAAACACATGCACACAATTGGCAGCTTCAGTTACTCATCACTGTATCTCTTTTCACTTGCAGTTGAATCTCTTTGGCGACTTTAAAGCAAACAAAATGTAAAAGTGGGTGGTCGAAGCAAATTTTGAGTTACTTTGTGAGAAGGTGCAGACGCTGGTCTGGACAGGTGGGCAAAATGTGTCAGATTACTCACAACCTCCTGTTTCAGCAACAACCAAATGCAAAGAAAGTAGCTGCTTTAATTTGCTTTTCTTAAAGAAGGAATGTGTGGCAGAGACTCTCTTTAGGGATGCTAAAATCCTAAAGGAGACTTGTGCTGTGGCGTTTTGAGCAAGGTGACTTAGGTTGGAAACTGCAATCCAAGTGGGCAAGCAGAGTCCTGGAGAAGACAGGCTCCCTCCAGTCAGCCAGAGGCTGATAAGCTGGAGTTGTTTCCGTGGCTTCATTTCAGCGGTATTAGATCTCATGCCTCTCTCAACAATGTGTCCACCAGACAACTTCATACGGTGAAGTCAGAACCTGAGATATGTTAATACAGTATAAAAGAAAGTGTAATTCTCCCAAGTGAGCATTAGCAGCATTTATGGGTCTGCAGATAGTGTTTGTTTTTCTCCCATCATGTCCTAGTATCCCACTTGTTAAAATAAAAAACTGCTCTTGACTCGGAGCCCTAACTTTACAGCTCAGGAGCCTGCATTTGAAATAACGAATTAGCTACTCACTACAAAACACTGAAATAAAAACAGACCAGTGTGTAACTTGGACTTGGCAGCCACCAGCTGCACCTTGTCCTGCTAATCTTTAGACTATTTTCTTTTTTTTTTTTTTTTGGGTGGGGGCTGGGTTGTGCTTTTAAGAGTTAAGTTACACAACTCTCTTTTTATTTTTAAAGTGAGTGGATTCCTTGTTGCGTTGTTGAGGATGATAAATTGATACCACATGTTGCTTCCAGACAAAAAAGACTCTGTACTGCACTGGAAGCATTTGCAGCTGGTGTCTGAGTTAATGGATGGGTTCCACAAGGTAAACATGGCTTGGAAGAGGCTGAAACAAGCACAGGGAGGAGGAATTTTCTCTGTTTTAAAGGCTCAAGCATTGCCTGACTGGGGCTGAGTGTTGGAATAATCTACAGTCAAAGCCTTCCTGGGAGACTCATTCAGTTGTGTACAGCACTTAGGAAGGGTGTGAGTGTCCTCTCTGGGAGCTTACCTGTTTGCAGTCTTCTCAAAATACCAAGAGACACCCATAAGCAGGACATTGTAGCCACTATTTTTTCTTTTCCTTCTTTCTTTTTTTAACCCCCAAGCAATATGTGTCTGGTTTGCTGGTTGATGCTTACAGAAGCTGAGAGCATGGCCCTGAGTTTGGGGAAATCGCCCCTTGTGTTGCTGCTCCAGGCACCTGGCTGCACCCCTTCTCCTGATGCTGTCAGCCTAAACCAAGGCAAGGTGGGAGCACCTCTGCTCACACCACATCTGACCAGCCCTGTGTCCTCCTTTGTCCTGGGTATTCCTTGTCTCCAGGGCCAGTCTTCTTCCCTGCAGAACCCCTTCCCCAGGGGACCGGGACCCAGCTGGGCCGTGCTGTACAGGATGCTCTTGATCATGTCCGCAGGAACCTCAGCCTTCTGGCTCTTAGCAGAGTGCACAGCTCTGCTAAGCTGTTAGTTAGCACTAATAAAGGGAGGAGCTCTTCATATTTCTTTTCTACTCTGCTCTTGTACAGCCCATATGCTGTACCCATTGTTGCTATCTGAGCTATTTCCAAGGTGTCCGCAGCCTGGCTAGCATCTGTCCTGTCTACATAATGGTCTCCAGGACAGATTGATGTAAGTTCTTTTATAGGTCTTTCAAAGTTTCTAGATGTACTTTGGCATGGAAAAGCCTGCTATGTTTGCATCATTGTGGTCAAATCCATCTCTCACATAAGTCAAATTCCCATTGATTTGATCAGTGGTGGGTTCAAATGATAAACTGTATTTTTCTTGCTTCCCCACCTCCTTTGCAGTTTGCTGCACTGTGGTATGTTACTGATGAACATAGCTGTGAGCAAAGATTGTTCCACGATATTTTCCTGTATCTTAAGCAGATGTGGACACCCTTTGACAGCTCAGAAACCAGGTAGAAAATACAGTTATTTCCATCCACATTGCAGCCTTGGTAGCACAGTGCAACAGCCTTTCCTGATGTGAGTTGTCAATCCCGGTGCCCTCTGTAGCAAAACTTGCATGTGAAAGGATAATAGGATCTGGTCCTAATTTGATTTGGCAGAGCAACCAACACCAGGAGAAACCAAGAAGCTTGGGTACTGTTGCTGAAGAGGTTAGCAGGGAAGGTTACGTGAAAGAAGTGGGTTTTAAGGCAGTGTTTGAACAGAGGGTGGAGATGGGGTACACAGAAATAAATTGGCCCATAATTATGCTTAAGAAAACAATCTTCCTACAGAAGTAAAGAAAAACAAAAGCCGGAGTATAAGTGGCATATTGCTTAATGCAAAGGAAAACAAACTGCTTGGATTTTTTAGAACTGCCAATTTTCAATGCAAAAGTATTATTACATTCTTTTATTATTTGCGTAATACTAACACCGAGCAAAAAGATACAAGAAGAGGAAAATTACATGTGTGCACACATGTACCCACACAGGCAGGAGCCCTCTACTGAAAGGTGCCTTTTACCATTTAGGTTTTTTCATGGGTTCAGGCCAAATAGCTTCATACTATGACTACCACCAGGAGAAATAAACCGTTTGGGGAGAATACTGTAGGTTGAAAACTGTTAGCTGCTGGCACTTTGGCTGAGTGGTTTTATATCTGAAGCTCTGCGGCAAGCTGCATATGCCGCCTTGAGTGGGATTTTTGTGTGTGTTTTAAGATTTTCTTCATCAGCAGGAGTCACAGTGCTGTGTATTCTTGCACCCAGCATTTTAACTGGGGAGCAGCATGGGCTGTATGGCTCCTGTAGCTTGGCTTGGTGTGATGGGCCAGCTCTGGTTGTCCTCATCCTGCCGCCGGCTCTTTGCGAGGAGAGGTCCCCATGCAGATGAGGTTGTCCATGAAAGCCCTAGGGGATGAATGTGAGAGCTATTTGCATTGATGCTGTACAAGTTGGAGTATCAACAAAGATATTTTTTTTAAAAAGCAGCAGCTCTCCAACCAGATGGGAGAAACCTGAGGAAGTAAGCAGTGGCGCCTAGTTGTATGTTGGAAACGGGCTGTCGCCAGACTGGAAATAAAGTTAAGATGTCATCAGTTAAATAATAAAAAGCCCATTCCTTCCGTAGACTGTAGAACTATTATTCTGCAGCTCAGTCCACCACATTCTGATGGCACGATAGTCATTTAGAAATGGAGAAGTTTATAGTTGAGGCACTGACCCAAACTTCTCTTGAGTATGTCAGCGCAGTCTGCTCTGCTGTTTTGTGCACACTGTTTAAAACACAACAGTTGCTGTTTTGAACCATGGTCCATATGATTTCTCTTTTCATTAAGTGATAATCGCAACCGCATCTGCTGTCTGCGTGCGAGAAGAACTTCAGGCATGTTTTCCATTTCACAATCTGACAAAAACCACAACACTTAAGGGGGGATTCGGGGAGGCATTTTATACCGAAAAAAGAAAGTGTTTAGAAAAAAGCTGGGCTGTATTTCTTTATACATCCAGTGTGTCTCCTGTTCACTTATGTCAAACATCCATTTATCGTAAGGGATGCAAATGTCAAGAGATGCTTCTGAATCCTGTGTTGATTTATTCACTCTTTGTCCATTTAAATACGGAATTTCTTCAGTGCTTTGTAATTGAAGGACACTTAGCCTGCATGGTTTGATTATGCTGTGGTCCTGTTGACTTCATGCTTTTAAAGCATGCCGGTAGAACTAATGTGATTTTATCCTCTTTAAAGGTATACTTGGTAATTGCCAAAATTTAAGAAAAAACTCCAACTTGTATGACTTCTAATGTGGAGTAATAGCACAACTGTTCTGTCAAAGGAAACTCCAGAACTCTTTTTTGACTCGCACATGGAAATAAAAACCCCTAAACCAAACCTGGAAGCGTTCTCACTCAATGAACACTACTTGCTTCTCCTTTGAACCGTATTTTAAGCCCAAGAGCAGCAGGATGAGAGGAGCGGGGATTTTCATCTCCATTATTTTGGTTTAGATGTAGAGTTGTTTCACTGAGGGTACCGTGCATCAGCTGGTTTTCTCTGCCTCTTTCTCGTTCTGAGGTGATTACACTAATCACCTCCGTTTGAGCCAATGTGATTTTCTGGTCAGTAGCGGTTGCTGACTGGTGCGAGTGGGTAACACACGGGCTGTGCAGGGGCTCCACTGACAGTACTGTATTTCGTAGCATCCTGTACAGCATGGGGTATCCAACTGTGTACGGACACTATACAGAGCCCTGTGTCTGGCAGCGTGCAGGGCAGGGGTATCATTGCGTACCATGTCACAGCACGTTGAGAAGACTCTGAGGATTCTGTAGCGAGGGGACAGCTGGCCGGCTGCTGCGGTACAGGCGTATTTCTGGTGCCTCTAATCGAGAGAGAAAGTACAGCTTAGTCATTCATGCACAGAGCGTCTGTGGGAGAGGAGCAGCAGCACTTGCAGCTTCCTCAAGAGTTACTATAACAGATACACAACACACGTGCCCGCGAACAGTTTCAAAGACATTTGCAGAGGCTGCGATGAGTGTGACTGCCCCACCAGTCAGGTTTTTGCAGTGTCTTTGCAGCTTTTTATTTCCAGTATCTGATGGCAAGATTGCTGATACTATACAGGTTTGTTCTGTGTCCAAAGTAAGGAAGAAATGTCTATCTCCTTCCTGGCAGGATTGGAAGCTCTGCCACCCTCCTTTTCCTAGGATGCAACTTCTAGGGTGTGAAGATGGGTCTAGGAATGTACAGTTACTGCAAGCACAGGGCGCGCAGCCACGCTGCAGTACTGCTCCAGCTCTCCAGTATGCACAACCCAGGAGACCCATGTTGGTGTCCAGGAGGGCCCAATGCTTTCATTCATGATGCTGCTTTCATGTGGTGTTGGTTTTGTGATTGAGATTGGGGGAGCAAAGGAAGAGGGGCGCTGGTTTTAACCTTGTATTTCATTCCTTTTCTGCAGAACTCAATCCGGCACAACTTGTCACTCCACAGCCGATTCGTCAGGGTGCAGAATGAAGGCACTGGCAAAAGCTCTTGGTGGATGATCAATCCAGATGGTGGCAAAGGTGGCAAGGCACCCCGGAGACGCGCTGTGTCGATGGACAACAGCAACAAGTACACGAAGAGCAGAGGGCGGGCGGCCAAGAAAAAGGCAGCCCTACAGACCGCCCAGGAGACGAGCGAGGACAGCCCTTCTCAGCTCTCCAAGTGGCCAGGGAGTCCCACCTCCCGCAGCAGCGACGAGCTGGACGCGTGGACAGATTTTCGCTCCCGTACAAATTCAAACGCCAGTACGATCAGTGGCCGCTTGTCACCCATTTTGGCAAGCACTGAACTAGATGAAGTTCAAGATGACGATGCTCCGCTTTCTCCCATGCTGTACAGTAGTCCATCGAGCTTGTCCCCGTCGGTAAACAAACCATGTACTGTGGAGTTGCCTAGGTTGACTGATATGGCTGGGACAATGAATTTGAACGATGGACTGACAGATAACCTCATGGACGATCTCTTGGACAATATAACACTCCCTCCATCCCAGCAGTCGCCCACAGGAGGGATAATGCAGAGAAGCTCCAGTTTTCCGTATGGTTCCAAAGGTTCAGGGCTGGGTTCTCCATCGAGTAGTTTCAACAATGCCGTGTTTGGGCCATCGTCCCTGAATTCCCTCCGCCAGTCGCCCATGCAGACCATTCAGGAGAACAAGCAGGCCACCTTCTCTTCCATTTCTCATTACAACAACCAGACGCTGCAGGATCTCCTCGCCTCTGATGCACTTAGTCACAGTGACGTCATGATGACACAGTCTGACCCACTCATGTCACAAGCCAGCACAGCTGTGTCCGCCCAGAATTCCCGCAGGAATATAATGCTCCGCAATGATCCCATGATGTCGTTTGCCGCGCAGTCCAGCCAGGGCGGTCTGGTCAATCAGAGCCTGCCTCATCACCAGCACCAGTCCCACAACTCCTCTCTTAGTGGCAGCCGTGCCTTGTCCAATTCCATCAGTAACATAGGCTTGAGTGACTCAAACAGCTTGGGATCCACCAAACATCAGCAGTCACCTGTCAATCAGTCTATGCAAACACTTTCTGACCCGCTCTCAGGCTCCTCTTTGTACTCCTCTAGCGTGAACCTCCCGGTCATGGGACACGAGAAATTCCCAAGTGATTTGGACTTGGATATTTTCAATGGGAGCTTGGAGTGTGACATGGAGTCCATTATCCGCAGTGAACTCATGGATGCCGATGGGCTGGATTTTAACTTTGATTCCCTCATCTCAGCTCAGAACGTTGTCAGTCTGAATGTGGGGAACTTCACTGGTGCTAAACAGGCTTCATCACAGAGTTGGGTACCAGGCTGAAGGATCTTTGAGAACAGGGAAAATGGGCAAACAGGTCAGTGCCCCGTAGATGTGGTAAAATACTCGATTCCTTAGTTTTATTGCAGTTTGCACCAAGCCCTGACTAGTTAGGGCACATTAATAATATTAATTTGGCTTGTGATGGCTTGCTGTGTGTTGGTATGCAACAGGCACAACCAAGAAACCTTTGGAGGTGTGGAGGGAAACGAGGCTGAGCTATAAAAGCCGTTGGGCTGCAACACTGTCAGCACGCATCTGATGCTATGCGTCCTTCTTAATTTAGGCATGAGAAATGTTAATGACAAATCAGGCAAACCAAGGTGGAATATTTGTGGGATTTAGGAATCACAGAGCTCCAGCTTGTCCTCTTTGAAGTCACAACAGATGGATTCTTCTCTGCAGCTGGTGCAGCACATAGCCAAGCTGTGTTACGTAGGGACAGGGCAAGGGGCTTCACAGTCAGGACTGCAGTAGAACTGCAGGGAAGGAGGAAGAGCATCTTTGCATGATCAGTGCACACACTGCAGATCAGGTGTGTGTGGGACAGATATGGACTGAGATACCATTGTCCTGATGCTGTGGTTCAGCAAAGCTACCAAATTATTTTGGGCATTTTTTGACTTGTGTTTCTTGGGGGGAAAAAAAAACTTAAGAAGTAGCAAATCAAGGAAATATATATTGAAAATAGCAAGGGTGGGATCCTTGACCCAGGAATGTGCTGGAATTAATGCTTTGAATACAGAAAAGTTGTTGGTCTCCCCCAGGACTGGGGTGGGTGTCATTTTCTTTTGGACTCCAGCAGGAGAGTCTCTGGAGGCTTGGGTTCCAACATAGGCACTTTTCAAATATTAGTCTCTTCAGATCTTTTTTTTTCAGATTGATGTGGGTTTTTTTCCGATTGCTTCTTTTCCGCAAGCGGGGGCATTTGAACTTGCAAACATTGTTCCTGTCATCCTTTTGTGATTCTGCAGGCTCCTGACCATACCTCTGCCTGCTCACATATACATACCCACTGACTTAACGGGTAGGTGCCAGACAAAGTGCCCTTTCTCCTTTGTTTATTTATTAGTATAAGTGAGTAGATTTCACAATATAGTAGGATAAGATGTTAGTTATAAATTATTGAAAGTGTTCTGTTTACTTTGTAAGAGTATGTAGAGTATCCCAGTGGTGAGGTTAGATGAGGCATTTGTTCAGTTTGTAGCTTACTTCCAACTTTTTCTGGATGAAGGATGGAAAGAAGGAGTTGGTGTCATTTGACTTTATTGTTTATAATTTCCCCCTTTCATCTTTAGTTGAGTTTTCATTCTCTGTTCCACAGTTAGCTGTTCAAGGGGAAGCAGCAGTGGTGAACCTCCCAAATGTCCTCCTGAGGGGTAAGGGGGGTACCACAGGAGACGCATGCTGTGATCCACAGGCTGGGAGGAAGCACAGGGCTGCATAGGAATCCCCCCTTCAGTTGTTCCACAGAGCTGCCTCGCTCCAGTGGAGTGGTTGGATTGCACAGCCCTTTCTCTTTCAGTGTGAGGGTTTTCTCCAGTTCTTTCACATCTTCTCGCTGAAAGCAAGAGTGTTGCAGCGCACAGCCAGGACACGGGCTGCGGGGCGGGGTGTAGAGGATGCCATGTCCTGCTGACCCTGCATAGGACAGCAGCTTGGCAAGGCCAG
This sequence comes from Heliornis fulica, assembly GCA_013399135.1. NCBI lineage: Eukaryota > Metazoa > Chordata > Aves > Gruiformes > Heliornithidae > Heliornis > Heliornis fulica. The sequence continues at coordinate 75,509 of VXBZ01005022.1, read as the reverse complement.
GGCCACAGCTGAATTCTGGTTTTCCTTCAGTTCCAGTGCTGNGGGGGGGGAAAGAAAAAAAGAATTGACTCATGAACCAGGAAGGAAAAACTTGCAGAAGGTCACATTTGCTGACTGGGTCTTTCTTCATCTGGGTGCATGAGCTTTTTGGATTTAAAAAGAAACCCACAATGTTTTGGCATGAGGTGAAAGGAAAAAGAAAAGCTATAGGAACTTTATCACTGTGAAACCTCCAACAGTATAATTTGACAAATGGGGCCTTAAAAATGAGTGTTATTGAAGCTTTGCTTGACATGGGCCAATAGGGCAGCCTCCTGCTTATGTGTCTTCATTTGCCATGTAGAAGTAGAAGATGTCCATGGGGAGACCTGCCTAGGCAGTGAGGAGGAGGAGGGGGCCAGACCATGCCACCTCCTCACTGATGCTCGCTGCTGCCTCTTCGTCACGGCCTGTGCCATTCACAGAACAGCATAGCCACCGTGATCGTTTTCAGGCTGCTCCCTCCGAATAAAGGAACTGACACATCTGTGCGAGCAGAGTCTCATTGCAGAGGACAGATTTATTAACAAGACAGCTCTCCTGGGCGGATTACTGTCCAGTCATCTGTGGAAGCCTTTCTCCCTCTCTGACAAGTGGACCGGCTGTTGCGGTGTGCCTCCGGTATCAGGTGCAAGCACAGATGATTTCTGCTGAGCTGGTTCATCCTGCAGCCTTCCTCATGTGTTAAGCAGTGCTGTTTGAGAGTTTGCCTCCCTGTGAGCATCTTGTATTTTGATGCAGGAGCTCCCCATGTGACGTTGGATGCCATCATTCAGAGCTGCTTTGCTATGGCGGTAGGGACCCTTGAATTAAAATCCTCTCCCTGCGGTGTTTGTGATCCCTGGAATGAATCTTTACGTGCGTGAAGACTGGGGGACGCTTTCAGCAGAGCAGCCTGGCGCTTGCTCATGCTAAATCTGTTCCACAGGAGTGGCTGGGTGCACTTTGCAGGCAGGCAGGGGCAGTTGCAGTTGGTTACTGGTGTACCTGGAAATAGCGAGCGCCGTGTTTTCTATGAAAAATAAGAGAAAGGTTGGAGTCCGTTTCTGGGAAGAAAAGAGAGAAACCAAATCCATAGGTATGTAGTTTATGCATACTCTAGGAGTAAAGGAGGGTTTACTTTGGAAGGAAATCAACTACAGTTTCTTCACAGGGGAGGTGAAAAAGCCCTTGCTGCAGACACCACCGTTGCAGGTTTAGCAGCTGTGCACGCTGGCTGCACATAAACCTGTACACAGTCCCTGGAGAGTGCCTTGCCCGGTCCCACCGCACTGGCCCTGCCCAGCCTTTCAGAGGGCTGTAATTAAGCCATATACACAAATTTGGGCTTGTTTTGGCTTTTTTCTCTTACAAGAAAGGAGAAAATCAATTTGCTTTCCTCTTGTTTATTCACTGAGCCGTAATTTTCCCGTCTTAAGCTGGCTGGGGCCTCTGTCCTCTATCTGCCTGCTTCCCAAAAGCACTGGATCTGCCCTCTGCCCACTCAGATAACCATTGCTTTGTTTTTTCAGCTTGTTTATCAATAAATAAAGACGTCACTATTCCCTCACCTGTCTCTAGAATACTTTTTTTTTTTTTTAATTCACAAGTCGTCTCTCAGCCTCGGGATCCCACAGCTCTGCGCGTTGTTCTGTGGTCCTTCTCAGCTGGCCAGTCCCAAGGGACTTGGCATTTATCAAAGAGTAGTCCCAAACAAGCTGGTTTTTACCTCGATTGTTTCAGTGATCCAGTGTACAATGGCACTGCACAGGCAGCAGTGCTGGCAGGGTTTGAAGGATGGCTCAGTACAAGCAGAACGGGAACTTCTTGAGCTGGTTCTCCACTTGAAAAGCTCATCTGTCTGCATCTCCTGAGAGAGGTTTCAACGTGCCATTTAGTGGGCTGCCTCTGTAACTGAGCCATGCTGGAGTCCCATTGACTTGTTTGAAAATGACAAGTAAAATTGTATGCAGATCAGTTAAAATCGCTCATTCTGCCCTAGTATCATTTAGGTCCCACATTATCTTACCATGGCAGTAGAGTGCACAAGCTGCTAATAGTGACGTCATGTAAAGTTGGCACAGTTAGATAATTAATGCCTCTGATAAAGCAACATCCTAGGAAACATAACAAAGTATGTCTGTTTGTATTTCATTAGCCCATACCAGTTTGGACTGCTTGCCAGTTTATTAATTGGCATTCAACCTGTTTGTGTGGGGTTTGTACCAAAGACAAATGCATAGGTCTGAGGATGACTTCCCATTCACACACCATCTTAGAAATTGAAAGAGAGAGCAAAAAGATCTCCATTTGGATGCAGTTTCCAATCAGAGGCCTCTGGACAGTATGCCACGAGGAAGATGGGTTTTATTCTTTAGTGAGAAACTTGTTTTCTGCTTGTTAAAGCTGAAACATGGAAACCAGAACCAGTGGACCTTTTGCCTGAGGATGCTGATGGCCTCAGAGCCATAACTGCGCTTCCTGCTCTCTTTATTTTCAAAAACCAGGATTTAGGAGTAGGGCTGGCAGGTTTCCTACGCGGAGCTGAGTTAAGGCTGGCTGCCTTTAGAGAAATCCGAAGGAAATTCAGGAGCAGCAAATTCTTCTGTTCCATTTCTAACAGGTTAGTGGTTGAGGAGGTGGCGCACCTCTAACATTTGAGTGTTGTTTCAGTCAGCCCAAGTTTTGACAGGTGGTTTTGTGACTAGCTGAACACCGCACGCACCAAGTTTATTCTTTGAACAAAAATACCTATGTAGAAAATGTATTTTGCTGGGAACAGGGACCCCATTAACTCCAAGGAGGGACTGCCCCGTGTAGGCTCTGGCTCCCCAGGCACACACCAGTAGCATGAGAGCAGACTCAGTGCTTGTGGCTGTTGGGGAGGAGGAGAAGGGACAGCCAGGCAAACCCCACTGGGGCTGTCCCCATGCGGTTCTGCTGGCCACAGTGCCCCTCGAAGCCACTTGCTCTCAGGGGTCAGTCCTACGCTCACAGAGATGCTGTGGCTTTTGTTGTGTGAAGGCAGCAGGAGCTGACATACAGATGAATCACTCACTCTTTTGGGAGTAGGGCTTTTTGGGCTTTTTTAAATCTGGGTTTATGTTTTGGTGTTTTATTAACCAAGGAAACCGAGGAAGAAGATCTTTAAAAACCAGGATTGCCTTCACAGGCTTGTGTTGTGAGTGTATGGCAGCTGAAGCCAGGACAGTGGTCCGATCCTGTGGTTTGGGTGTTCTTCTGTTGGTGTTTTATACAGATATATTTTTTAGTGTCCTGTGCTTGTGTCATGTGATTCAGCAGCAATAATTAGGCAGAAACTTGCTGTCCCTGCAGATGCCAAGATTACAGGATGACATAGTCTCACCAGATGACAGCACAAAACTGATATTTTTAGAACAGCCTGCATCAACTGGTCTCTCCAGTGCTTTCCTCCCTGGATCGGCAGCACACGGGTTTTATTACAGAATGAGTCTTCACGAATCATCTTTTTCATGTGAATGAGCCATAATGATTGTTTAGAGCCGCAGATCAGTGTTGGTCCCCAGACGTGCCATTGCTGGGATGGTTACAGGTGTTTGTTCTTCTTTCCTCCCTCTGAGGCAGACTTTTAAATAGCACCCCATAAAACATATTTTCTTGAAGAAAGTGCGTAATGAGAGACCCTTTTTAGAAACATAACGTCACGCAGCTGAGGAAAGGTCGAGATCTGTTTTCACAGCAGTTCAGCACTCAGTCAAGGTGATGAACTGACAGCTGGGGAGGTTTAAGGCTTGTGTTGATGGCAGCCAGAGGGTACAGGTGTAGAATAGGCCAGCGGGACTGCATGGATTTGAGCAGTACCGCATGCACATAGACGGCCTTTCTCTCCTGGCCTGGGGAGGGTGGAGGAAGGAAGGATGCTCATGCAGTGTGGCTCCTACGCTCCCAGTGCTGGAGGGTCTCCAGCAGAATGCTCCCATCAGTGCTGTCCCTGATTAAGTCTCTCCTGGTGCATGGGGACGCTGACACTACATACCTGCGGCTGGGCGGTGGGAACACTTTGCTCCGGTCCAGTCTACGGGAGCTATTTAATCAGCTTTTCCACTCAGATTACCGCACAGGGTGGCAGTTGTTGGAGTCTGGACGTCTGCTGAGCAATAACCGGATGGAGGCCCAGCTCAGCTAACGGAGGCCATCATGTAGCCATGGGTGTCTGCTGTTACTCCAGGAAAAAAAAGACCACATTCTCCAGATGATGCCATGGAAAATGGCTTGTGTTTTTGCACTTTTTCAGCAAAGCCAAATACCTTTGTTTTTCCGTTGTACTATTTGCTTCTCCTGGCCCTAATGGGTAATTTTTTTCATACAAACATAGAGAAAATCTGGCTTCAAAGAAGGACCTTCCCCCTCTCTTGGCTTTTCAAGCACTTGGAAGTCAGGACAGAGGATGTCCTGCCTTATATCACCATGGCGGAAATCCCTTTGAGTGACCTGTGGGAGCATTATTGGCCTGTCATTTTCAACTAACCACAGAAGAAAATGAGAAGACTCCATAGCACCAAGAACATTTCTAAAATAGGCTTGGTACCTGGCAGAGAAAAAGAAGCTGTCTTTGGGGACATTCAGAATAGAGTATTCTAGCACTATAAACCCATAATTCAAGATTTTTCCAGCCATGCAGGTACCTTTAAAAAGCAGCTCTTAGTCTTCAGATTCAAACGTGCAAGCAAAACCCTTCTCTGGCCTTGCACGGGGCACTGGTTACCCATCCTTTTCTGATCCATGGTAGAGGATGCTCCCGAGTCCCTGAAGAAGCACCGTTAATCCAGCCAATGTTCTTCACCCCTAACAGAAGATGGATTTTGCAAGAATTTTTGGCCGCCTTCCTCTAGTCCAGCAGCAGCCTGCCTAAATGGCGCTGTGTTGAACACCCAGGCTGATGTCTCGTACCAATGGCAGTGTCACCCATAACTGGAAGGATTCCCACCCCCACTCAAGAAACTAAACAAACGGCAGAGGATATAGGGATAGAGTTTCCTATATGGTTTCTAAGCAGGAAGCCTGGAGACCTTGTAGGGGGATGATGTCCTGTATCCAAACTCTTCTCTGTTGGGTAGGGGAGAGGATTGAACCCAGCTGGATGTGGTGTTTCTCCACAGCAACTGGGTGTCGTCAGGAAGACCGGGTAGCTGCATGCTGACATGTCTGTAGGTGTAAAAACAAGTGTGTCAGCATATGGCCGTCTTGTACGGGCAGCAACACAGTGACATATGTAGTGGAGTCTGCATGTGCCTGCTCCTCTTGGAAATGAGTGGAGAACTCCCTGTGAATCCAGTTGTTCGGTAGTAGGTCTTGATACATTAGGAAAAGCCCGATCTCCTTTTGCTCTTAAATGTATGATCATAGGTGGGCCAGTTTCTCTGAGTGTGTCTCCTTTTCATCTGTAAAATGGGTAGAAGGGATCTTACCCACCTCTGAGGGTAAAATGAACAGCTCAGAGATGTGGTGGACTCTCCCTTGCTGGAAGTACTCCGGACTTGGCTTGACAGTGCCCTGAATAACCTAACCTAAGGCCCTGCCTTCAAGAGAAGGTTGGACCAGGTGATGCTGAGTCCTTTCTAGGCTGAATCTGTAGGCAAGTGGGATATCAGAATAGCGCACATATCAATGGCACTCCAATTCTGGGCAAGTCTGGCATCCCAGGGAGCTGATACAGGGTGAGAGAAGGATCTGCTGTCTTCAGTTACATTTACTTCCAAAATACTTGGTTGTCTGCAATGGTTTGCGACGTTTCTTGGAGTGGAAGAGCAGCAGCAGAAGGAAGAGACACATTTGTGCTTTACATGCCTGCGCAAGTACCAACACAGCAACTTTTTAGCTCCCATAAGTCTTAGTTCTGTGCCAGCATTCTTCCTCTTTCCATCCTTCTCCCTCACTCTCTGCCCCCATTTTTGAGCTGGAAAAGATCTATTTTTATGAGTCAAATAAGAAAAAGTGAAGTTGCAACATGCCTGAAAGTTCAGTCCTTAGAAAGAAAACACGTTGTTGCTGGCCCTTTTCCCCCTTGGTCTTCACACCCTGACCTTTGTGTTGTCTCTCAGCGAAGAGCCATCCTAGTGCAGCATACACTAAGTCTGTAGGATGTCACTGTGACATACCTGCCATGGCATCGGGTTTCCTAATTTTTATCCTGCTTTACCCCTCATGTTGCAGTTTTGTCATTATGGAAGGACTGGCCACTTACCTTCCCTATTTGTTTCTAAGCAGATGCTATGTATTCTTCAGCCTTGAGCTGCGAAAACCTCTGGTAGGTTATTGAGTTGTACCCAAACCTTATCAAATCTCGCTTTTTGAGCCTACCCCCACTTAGGAGTAGAAGCTGCACTGCTGGCAGCGATGACAAACCAATGGGCAGAGGCACTGGACTAAATGTGTGTCTTTCACTAAAGGATGCAAGTTTCCAACAAAATGTTTGCATCCCCCGGCTCTGGACAGTAAAAGTAGTTATTGGGATTTCCAGTCCCTGGGGAGTCGGAGTGGTACCCAGGGAAAATGCTTGTTCTGCAGATCTTTGAGTGATGTTTTTCAAGATGCAGTCCACTCAACAAGCCTCCAGCTAAATCACGAGGTCCTTAGGAAGTTGCTATACAGAGGAACTGTGTTTTGATACATGACACGCTACAGACTTGGGGAAGAGTAGACAGAAAGCTGCCTAGCAGAAAAGGACCCGGGAGAGCTGGTCAACAGCTGGAGCCAGCACTGTGCCCAAGTGGGCAAGAAGGCCAACAGCATCCTGGCCTGTATCAGAAATAGTGTGGCCATCAGGTCTAGGGAAGTGATCTTACCCCTGTGCTCAGCACTGTTGGGGCCACTGTGTTCAGTTTTGGGCCTCTTGCTAGAAGAAGGGCATTGAGATGCTGGAGCGTGTCCAAAGAAGGGCAACAAAACTGGTGAAGGGTATGGAGAATATGTCCTGTGAGGAGCAACTGAGGGAACTGGGGCTGTTTATCCTGGAGAAAAGGGGCTGAGGTGAGACCTTACTGCGCTCTACAACTACCTGACAGGAGGTTGTAGCCCCAAGTAACAAGCAATAGGACAAGAAGAAATGGCCTCAAGTTGTGCCAGGAGAGGTTGAGATTGGATATTAGGAACAGTTTCTTCACCAAAGGGGTGTTCAGGTATTGAAAACAAGCTGCCCAGGGAAGTGGCTGAGTCACCATCCCTGGAGGTACTGACAAGACGTGTAGGTGTGGTGCAGTGCTTAGGGATATGGGTTAGTGGTTGGACTTGGCAGTGCTGAGTTAGCGGTTGGACTTTATGATCTTAAACGTCTTTTCAAACCCAAATGATACTTTGACTCTGTGATTCTGTGATAGTGTGGTTTCTCACACCATCGTTATGTAAAGGAGCACACAACAAGAACGATTGTTATGTTAGCTTACTGATAAATCTTCACCACCAGTGTATGTTATCTGTGCCTCACTCTTGGGAAGCATCAATGCATCACCTTTCTGTTCTGAAGAAATTGCCAATGCTGCGTAATTGCCATCAGTGGGAATCAAAGGGGGAAAGCAGGAGGCAGCAGATGATCCTTCAGAGCTGCTCTGGCAGTGCACGAGCTGGCGTGGGGCTTGGGACACTGCCATCCAGTTAAGCGGTGGAATGGTGTGAGAGAGGTGGGGAAATGCTGTTGCTTGGAGGGGAATCACACCCAACAGCTCAGCCACAAAGCCAGGGTGGCTCTTATAACTGGTCGGTAGCAAGGCAGAGGATGGGAGAGCAGAAGAAAGGGGCACCTTGTCTCTCACATAATTGCTGGCAAGCTGAAGAATTAGAAAACACAGGTGTATTTGCTGCTTGTTTTGTATTCCTCCACCAAATAGGATCAAGAGATGTAGCTAGCACTCAGGGTTAAAGTGTCTGTGGGATGTCACAAAGCAGGAGTTCATCCTCACCCCTTATTTAGTGCTTTTTTCTGTTTCTGTTTTAAGCTCATTATTGTTACTAAGCACATGCAGATAGAGTTGTATAAGCTATGGTTTGGTGTAGTTCAATATCCAGGGGATCGGAATGGCCATAGTGGAATTTCTTTAACTTTCTGCGTGTGACAGATCCCACGTATCCATTCAGTTGTGAAGACTGCACTTCAGGAGAAAGTCTTAAGGCAAGACCCCAAAGAAAGTCTAAGAAACTTTGGGAGAAGATCTGAAGATCCTTCTTTCCATTTCCTGGTGATTGAAAATGGGCTTCAGGTTTGGCAGAGGAGCTTCTCAAGGGAGAACTGCATTTTCCAGGGAGTGACTTAAGAAATACTGGCAAAGGTTGTTTTTCACCAGTGCCTTGTTTGGAAGTTCCCCCCCCCGCCCTGCCCAAGCCTAAGAAGCAAGAAGCTGTGTCACATGTAAGAGAGGGCTCTACAGCTTTGTTCCAGCAGGTAGCAAAGGCTGCTGTAACCCACCAGCACTGCCAGGCTTTGCTTTTCTGTATCCCACCTTGACTTCTCTTCTACATATTTTTTCTGTCACTCCCTGTGGTCTTACTTCTGCTGCTCTTATCCCCCTAATCAGGACCCAGTTATAAAGTCCAGGAAAAAGGGTAGACTAGGGACAGGAGTACTTCACCTGGGGAGACATGTGTTGCCCTTAGAGGACATCCTCTTGGCTCACCAGAGGAGAAACGCCATGTAGCTCTTGCATGTTCAGGGTGACATGCGAAATGATGAGCTTTATCCCACGGCTGTTGGGAGTGGGAGAATACCTTGTGGTGGCCAGCGGTGCAGCTGGAGATATTTGGGCGTAGAGAGGGAGGGGACCACTGATAAATGGAGACGTAAGTGGAGTGCTCAGGCCTACCTGCCTGGCTGGTAGGGCTTTCATTGCCACGAAGCAGCAGGCCGCTAACTCAGAGTTAACAGAGGCTTTTTTGTGGCCAGACAGCGAAAGCGTGGGGCTCTGTTACAGGCTTTCATGGGGTAACTCGAAGGCATGTGGGTTAAGGCTGTGATCTACTTCTTTTCATTTCTTTAATCCGTTTGCAAAGTCCGTGAAAGCAGAGCTGTGAAAATAGAGTGCAGTTTGGTTGTGCCAAGGGCACATTTCAACTTCAGCTGCACGTCTGTCTCCTGAGCGTTGGCACTGGCTGAAGGATGGCTGTCCTCAGGAAAAAATACCAGCAGTGCTGCTTCCGCAAACAATTCTCATCCTCATCTGTCCTCCAGCCTTTTTCTCTTTTCGCTTTGTTTCATAGTATATTTTACATACATTTTTAATTTAAATGTTAAACACCACCCTGGTACTTCATTGGGAGTTTCTGTACTCATTTACTTTTAATTAATAGCTCCATTGGAATTCAGCAGGACTTCTGACACGTACCGAAGTTACGCCCAGACCGAGTGTAACTGGCTGCTGCCTGACAGTGAGCCAGCTGGCCGGACTGCAGTGCGCAGGACCAGACCTTGCCTTCACGTCAGAGTGTGCTTTGGGAAGTCACTGGTTTCCAGCCCCACTGATGCAGAGGTTTAAGGAGAAGTAGAGATAAGAGCACGTTCTCGTTTGAGCTGCCTGCAAGCTACTAGCCAGGTTTTATTGGGGGTTACCAGGGCTGTCTGGGTATCTTCTGCTGACCTTGTTACGGCCATCAGGACACACTTACCAAATGGAGTCGTTGCCAGGCAGTCACATTAATGAATGGCTGGGGTTAATTTGCTCTTTGAAACTGAAGAAATCAATATGTTGATCCAGTCGGAAATCCCTTTATTCACCAAAGAGTCTACCCCAAACCCTTCCACATAATTAAGGCTAAAACCAAATTTTGTTTGGGTGAACTGTGCAATCTGTCCACTCCCTAAGCTGTGCTGAATGAAGTTCTCCCCTAATGGCACAGGGAGCAGCTGTTGCGCTGTTTCTCTAATAACTAGGAGACATAATGATTAAATTTCTATCAATCATTGAGCATTATCAGAATAGGCCATTTTAATAAAATGTTATCGTAGGATCAGTGCCTGGCACCTTAGAAGGGAGAAGGGCAGTGATGGAGAATCATCTTGTGACAGCCTTTGGGTGATCCCTGTTGCAGGAGATGCTAGTCCAGACTAATCCAGCAGTCCCGCTAAGTCTGTCGTTTTTCCTGAGGGTACCTGATATCGGCTCTTTGGGGACTAACTACATTCTTGTAATACAACTCAAATGGCTTTTCGGTTTTCAGGTGTCACCTTGTTCTTGTACTGTATTAAAAAAATATAAATCACCAGTCATTCACCACAGGGAAAGTCCTCAACAGGTTGTAAGTGGTGTGGGGGAGTTAGACCTGACTTTGGAAGCTGTTCCAGAGCCAGAAGTTGTATGTCCACCAATGCATATGGCCACCACATGGGCTTTCTGAAGGTGTGAAAGGATTGTATAGGAATGTTTAAGTGTACACATACTTTCAAAACCCTAGTTGATACCTGCTGATACCTTTAAGCCACTGAACACTTTAAAAACACGTGTCCTTGGCACCCTCCGTTGAAATGTTCATCTGTTTTCCATGTTACACTGTGTCCCTTCATAGTCATCTCCACGCCACATCCACATTGTCTTTCCAGTCTCCCTCTGCAGAGGGGTTCCGTGGCTAGAGAGTAAGCTGTCCCCTAACTCAGTTTTTAAGGCTGGGTGGAACTCGTCGGTTGATGGTGTGTCACACAAACAGGAAAACGGAGAACTGAAATGTACAGCTCCTTGGTGCTTCTCTTGAGCAGCTCTATCAGCTGGCCTTCAAGGGTGGGGGTCGGTATCAAATGCTGATGGGAGCTTTGTCCAGCCTTCTGGTGATGATGAAAAAGGGTGATCACGAAACATGTAGAAGAGCTGGAGGATCCTTCCGTGCTTCACCTGGAAATAGGCTTCACAAATAGTTGATGCCCTGTAATGCTTGTAATGCCTTGTAATGGCTTGGCCATTGTTTTCCTCTTGAGAGAGGGTTTTTTTCTTTCCTGCTTGGGAGCACGCAAGCCAGCAAAGCAGCACACTCAAACCTTGGCCACGGAGAAGTGTTTTCAGGCAGGGTCATGGTGCAACTTATTGCTGTAAGTATGAAGCCATAACAAATGTGAACAAATTAGAATTACTTGTCAGTGTAAGCTGTTGCTGGGTTTCAAGGTTTGCTTGATTGCCTTTTTTGTGACTGTGTTGTGTTTTTTCCCCTATCTGCAGCAGTCTCACTGTCTTTTCTTCTTTTTCTTCTTCCTCTCCAGGCCCTCAAACTGACACGAGATGTAGAGAGAGAACCCTTTGCCAAATATGCTGTCAGCAAGTGGACAGTGATACTGTTTACAGCTTACGACCTTTGTGAACCCTGCATTATTTTCCTAACGAAGCAGACTGTTAATAGGCCCCTACCTGAGTGAAGATCCTTCTTTTTTCTTTTCCTTTTTTTTTTTTTTTTAATTTTCTTTTTGGGGGGTGGGGATTGAACTCATTCTGAAGTATGCAAAATCTTCCTTTTCTGGGATGGCCAAGCACCTGCTGTGGAGACAATGTTAAGCACCATCCTGTTGAGAACACACTGTGTAGCCTTTACAGTAGTTACTTGTCAATGAGTATGTGGTGTTTCAATATATTAATGGTTGATGGGATGTTTTAAGTTGGCTTTTCTTTTTGGAGGTTTTCCTCTTCTGCCCACCTGTCCTCCCCCACAACCTCCAGTTTGATTTCCTTAGGTTTTTTGGGGTTTTTTTTTACCACTTTCGCTTTCTCTCCCTGGGGACTGTGAAATACTGCAAAATAATCATGACCCAACACTGCTCAGACGTCAGGGTTTTCTGAATCTATGGCATTCGTTATATCGATCAACCGGCTTAATTCCAGAGAGAAGCAATGCGTGTGGTCTCTTTGTTGGGTTGGTTGGTTTGTTTCTTTCTTATTTCTTTCCCTAAATTTAATGGTACACCCGTGTTTTCCGTGAGCGTGAAACCAGGGTTGATTGCAAAACAAGGGAAGTCGGCGAGTTTGCCTCTTGGCCCATGGGGACGGACTGACAGCGGGTGCTGCTGAGCACCGAGGTGGGAACCGATGGAGCAGGTTCCCCTCCAGCCATACGGTAGCAGGGCTGCCCTTACTGCTTCAGCAGGCTGGTAAGGAGTTATAAGCTGAGCTGCCAGACAAGTTGAACATAACCACCTGTAAAGGTGTGTTTTAAAAAGCAAAAATTAAGGGAAATAGGGCCACTTTGCAGAAAAGCTAAGCGTAGAGGTTGGCCATGGGCAGGTGGCTTGCAGTGGCAACGCCGGGAGCTGGGGCGCAGGTCGTTGCAGGGTGTGTTACTGCATCAGCAATCCTTTGTTTTCCTGTTGTTTTGGACATATCCTTGATGATTTTTTTTCCTTCTCACTACGTATAATCCATTGTGGCAGAAGAAGCAGGAGAGGGAACGGCAAGGTGACAGTATCATACAAATGGCTTTTCATGTGAGCATAGATTATAACGGGGTAAATGACAAAGACAAGGCAGTTTTATATATTTTGCTTCTAAGATTTTCTTTTGTAAAATGAATAATAATTATTAATAATAATAAAAGGTATGGTGCTGTATAGATCCTCTCTATAATCTGGAAAGTTTGATTGCTTTTTATTAGCAACGTGGGGAGGGAGGAGGGAAACAAAAAGAGAGGGGAAAACCCCAATGGTACATAGGAACTAGGTATGAGGAGGTTCTGAATAGGACAGTGTATACATAATTCTCCAAAGCGATATATGAACTTGTTTTGTTGTGTTTTTTTCTTTGCATAAAGGCATTATGCATATAAATATATAAATATATTTTATTATGTACAGAAATGGATCATTATGCATGGATGTTAGGAAAACAAACTAGCATTTTAACCCAAAGTCTCAGTGCATGAGCTCCCACCGACCCGTGTCCCATGCAATGTGGAGTGACTCCCTCTCGCCACTGCCACCGCACACGCACAGTCATGCACCCGCACTACACACACACACACACACACATACACACACACAGAGGCACTCATGGGCCTTTCCTTGCCCCTTACTTTCCAGGCTCCCAAGGTGATATTGGTGAAACCACAGCTCCTAGTGTGATGGAAGTTTTGTTTTTGTATCGTAGCGCCCACGCTGTTCTCGTAAAGATGCACCTCTTAGTTTCTCCCCACAGTTATGACTGTAGACTCTGTGAAGTGTGGTTATTGTAGCCCTGTAGCATATTGACTTTTCCAAGCAGCCAAAGGTTTATCATTCGCCTTTAAAAAACCCACAACCTTCTCTTTTTGTTTTACTCGGAGGTGGTCGATTTGTCAGCATGGGGACTCTGTTACTGACTTTGTTGGAGCTAGCTGATGCTCACTGTCCATCTCTGTTAGCAGCCAGCTACCCAGGACACTGGTGTGGCACAGCGGTCACCTGGGCTAGGGTCTTTTTGTTTATCAGAGTCCAGTTGCAGGCACCTTTATAGCACAGTTGACCGAGAGCTTTATCGTTGGCCTTCTCTGAGGGTGTAGCTTGTGCTTCTGTGCTTCCCGGTGCACCGCAAAATGCAACTGTACGCTGGAGGACTTCCCTCTAGTGCTCCTTTGCCCAAGGCTTCCCTGTGGCTGCTGCCCTATGGCTGGGTTTGTCCCCCTGCCCCGCAGTTTCAGCTGCCTGAAGAGCTCACTCGGTGGCTCCCTGTGCCGGGGTGCCGGACCACCGACCAGGTCACTGCCAGCACCAGTAAGGCCTGACCTGGTAGTAAATCTGAGGTGACCAAAATCCATCTCTTTTTTTTTTTTTTTTTTTCTTTAATTTTTTCTTCCTTTGGTATGGATGCAGCTCTTGTCAAAGGCAAGGGAAGGCCAGTTAGCTTAAACCAAACGGGTCATCTCTGCCCTGCCTTGGCAGCCTGGGCCCCCGAGTTCAGCGGAGCTAGCCACCACGGGCAGAAATGAGAGAGAGAGAGAACTGTGATCTGCTCTGACCAGAAAATGGAGAAAACCAAATAGATTCAGGGAGAGCCCATCAACGGCAGAGCAGTTATTGTGGCTTTTTTTAAAATGAAGGCAATAGCATCCAAAGGCTTGACCAACTTCACAGCAGTGCCAAGGAAAGCATTTCCATTGGCGTGTCTGGGATAGGTGGGGCCCCTGCTTTGGAGAACATCCCATCACTCAGCGAAGAGGGGTGGACTTGGCCATCCTCTTCGGGTTTGGATTGGTTTGGTTTGGTTTCCATTGCTCGTTTTTTGTGGCCAAAATTTTCAAACAAAAGTGCCTGGTGACAGGCACCCAACGTGAGGGACTGCAGCGACACAAGGTCACAAGGGACAAGCTGCTCTGCTCTCGTCGCTTCTCGAAGGAAGGAGGGGCCCCAGGTTCCCCCGGGCCCAGGGGAAGGTCACCACCCTCTACGCCTGCTGAGGTGCCCAGCAAACGCCCTCCTCTCCAGAGGTGCTGAATAACTTGCTGAATTCAAAGGGTCCCTTATTTAGGTGTCAAATCATGGACTTGAATGGCTGATTTGGGGAATCCACCTTTGGAAAACTTTAGCCTTTGAATCTTTGAACGTGTTTATGCCCACAAGTTTTCTTTCTGAAACCATGTAAAACAGATAAAGGTCCAGAACAATTGCTTAGGTATTGTTTAAACATTTGGCCTAAACAAGAGGTCTAGAAGAGTGACATTTCCGCAGTTCCTAGTCAATGCTTTGGGGCTTGATTTAATCATTTTGTTGAAATATTTTCTCTTGAGAATCATTGGACAGTTGACCACTGCTGTGCCACCGCTTCAAAAAGTTACCTTTTAGGTCATGTATTTCTCTCAAATTATGTCATCGCTTGGCAGTCGGTGTCCTGTAATTGTTCCTAGCACACGATATACATTAGGAATTGCCAACGGATGCAAAGGGGGACCAGATACATTTCGTTACTATGGGTTGGAAAAAATGGATTGTACATTTGGCTTCACATGTTTAACTTTTTTTTTAAAAAAGTTGCATGATTGGAAAAAATATGTATACAGTATCTGTAAAACTGTTTTATCTGGGTTTTTTCTTTTGTTTCAAGCCATGTAAATTGGAAGAATATTAAATCCACAGCCTTATTGCGCATGGCCGTCTTTACATACTGAAGAGCTGAACAGTTTATACTTTTCATTTGGGCTATCTCGTACTTTCATTTGAAAGCAGACACTCTCATGTTGCAGTCTTACTGAGGATTTTATAGTAAAAAAAAAAAAAAAGAAAAAGAAAAAAAAAAAGGAAAAAAGATGCTGCCCTGGAGGAATATACTACCTTACTACACGGAGGTTGGAACGAAGTTTGTTTTGGAGCAAAACCTGCCCCTTTCCAAACAAAGTAGAGACGCAGTGCTTACTCCACTTGGTGTTAGTAGATATTGCCTTGTGTATTCCATTTTAAATTGTAATCTAGTTTGTAAAAGAGATGGTGACGCATGTAAATAAAGCATAATGGATCTCTACATTGCATATTTGCCTTTTCTCTGTGTCATTGCATCACGGACAGGCGTCTAAATGCAGGACGTGGGAAAGGGGTGACTCTCCAAGCAGGGGTTTGGGGCTGGGGAGGAGGATCCTGTATCTGCTGTAGTCTGTGAATGTGTATTTATGTGGGCCTCTGCCCTTCAACCCTTCAGCCAAGTTGCAGTAGTGTTGGTGGTCAGATACTCCGCAGAGGGATCGCTTCCTGCCCCTAAAAATCACAAAGACCGCTTGATTTTGGGGAGTGGTTGTTCCCTGGGATGGAAGCTGCACCCTCCAGCTGCAGCCCAGTTTGCCCATCCTGGGAGACAACCAGCCCAACTGCAGATGGGTCAGGAGAAGAGTTGCACCCCCCCAACCTGCTCCCCCCTTAGAGGCTTGGCTGGGTTTCAGACTGTCTTTGAAAAATGCCTGGAGTACTTGAAACCACCCGCTTGGGATTTGGGAGAAGAAAACCAGCAGCCTGACTCAGCAGAAAATCACACCGAGTCTGGTTCTGGCCAAGGCATGGAAGAACAAGCTGAGAAACATGAGACACGTCGACAAAAAGCTCTCTCCACCCCCACCCCCCACCAGGGAGCCACAGATGCATGGGTGAGGGTGGGGTGGGTTTGCAGTCATTTTTCAGGAGCAAGTGATACTTTCACAGAGAAGGAGCCTTTATGCACAGCAGTGAGGGGTTTCCCATGACTCCGTGGGGACAGCCGCCATGTCATCTGTGCAAAGCCCAGGGGAGCGTTGTGCTGAAGCACCGCACCACAGAGAGCAGCTCGGGGTGTCCCATGTTTAACACAGCAAGCGCTATTCAGGTTCTGCCCTCACCAGAGACATCCTGAGCTACTACAGGCTCCAGTCAGACAACCAGTCCAGTCAGGACGGATGAAGCGTGTGTTCACCTTCCCAGAGGGAGAGCACGCTTGTCCTGCAGCAGCTGCAGCTTCTCCTTGGAAATGGATATGGAGCTGTTCTGCTTGATTTTTCCAAAGGCTCTTACAAGAGTGCTCTGGCAGGGAAGGACTCACGTCCCCGACCCGTTGGCATTGCCCCACTAGAGCAAAGCAATGAGAGCACTTGGACCAAGGTGCCAGGTGGAAGGGCCTCAGCTTTGACCTCAATTGAGGTAAGGACAGCACCGGCAACGCCGAACTGGTGAAATACTGTACAAGTTTTGTGCTGAACCTACTTGGTTGTGTTGTGCAATGCCTTTAGCCGTGACCTTCAGTTCACCCAGCCTTGGAATAGATCATTCTTATCTTTCAGAGTACTTTCAAAATAAGTCCAAGCATTTTAAACTTTTCCAAGTTGTCCCAGAAGACAAAAGGCTTTTTGAGCTGCTGCTGAGACTGGTGAGGCAACCGAGAGCTATTTTGGGAGCTCCCCACCACATACGCTGAGTTGCAAGCTCAACCAGACCGGGGAAAACAATGTTTTACAGCTCTTGTTTGGCTACTGCTGCCAAGGAAGTGAGGGGTGCTTTCAAGAAGATCGAGATAAGCAAATCTGGGAGGCCACCTCTTTTTCTGATGGAGTCATCAGGACTGGTATCTCCCTGTTCAAAAGGAGAACTTCTTGGACGAAATGGAGCCCAAGCCAGATGGAGTAGATACTGCTTTCACTGTCGCACAGATTTATCCGGCTGCCAGCAACTTCTGCAGCATCTCATCCCTTCTCTGCTTGCCCGACTCAGCCCACAGAGCTTTTTTTTTTCCCACTGGCTCTGCCCGTGGAATGTTTTTAAATGAAAATACTTCTATAATGTGAACACAAAACATAGAAAATTCCATTAGAACAAAAAAACAACCCAAACCAATCAAACCCCACCACTCTTTCTCTACTGCTGGTTAAATCTTTGGAAAAACTTTTGAATCCAGAAACTCCAGTTTGGATTTTTCTTATTTTTGCACTTGGAGTTTTCTTTTCATACTAATGACACCAGTAGTTTGGCAAGTGCCTTGACATTTACTTGCTACAACAAAGCATCTCCTCCTTTTATTGGTTGGTGCTCTGATGACATACCAAGGAGCAGATTTAATCTAGAAAACAAGATAGAAACGTCTCATTTCAGTAGAACAGTTGGCCTAAATGAGAGTAACGGTTGCAACATTGTTTAATGTTACATTATGCTACGTGGGTTTAAAGATGTATCCTATATCCTACCAATGACGAGGGGTGAAATGGGGAGAAAATGATGAGATTTCATAAAAACATTTCCAGCTTCCAAGACAAATCTGATCCACACACCCCCAACTCTTTTTTTAGGTGGTACCTTAAAAGGAACGAAGCTTTGGTGAGCTCAGGTTGAAGCGCTAGTGGAACAGCCAAGATACTCAGGTAGGAGCTTTAAGGGGCTGGAAATGCAGTGACAGAGTCTCAGATGAATCCCCCAGGACCCAGCAATTCAGGACCCTTCTCCCCTTGAGAAAGGGCCTTAGGGACCATGATGTGATGTTGCTGATAGCAGGAGCCTCTCTCTGTTTGGCTTCCCCTCACAAATGCGGGAGGGGAGGGGAAGCACCTAAACCACTGCTTCATCCCTTCAATCATTCTCAAACCCACATTTGAAGTCACCATGAGCCTTTCTTTGAAAAGAAGTTGGGGTTTTTTTCCTGTCTTTTTTCATTCTCTTTTTTACATTCTCTGTTTTTCTAAGGCCAGGTATTAAACCCTTTGTGGGGTCACTAGTGTCAATCGTGGCTACATTTATTTTTGATGATGTTTTTATACAAGCAAAAAGCCCGCGGAACAGAGTTACCAGGCAAGAACTTGTTGCCAGTACAACTCCCTCCATTCCCCATCCCAGCTCCGCTGGCAAGAAGTGCTCTTTATATTATTATTTTGTTTTGCTGCTCTGAGCTACAACTGTGTCTGCAGACAGTCGCTGGTTTACCCATGCCCTCTGCCTTTGCATGGCACAGGCTAAAGCCTGAACCTTGTGGCGTGCAGAATAGCGAGTTTGCCGGCGGTGTGAGCCGCTGCCCGCATGCACAGCTCTGCAAAGGCCAGGAGGTGCGGAGCTACGAGGGAGAACATAGGGTTTGCGGGCTTCTTCCCAGGTACAGCTGCTTGGAGGGTCACCGCTTCAGGACAAACCGCTGCAGCTACAGCCGAAGGAATGGGGACAGAAGGAACGCCTTGCTCCCGGTGAAAAGGTCCCTGTTCCTGCTCTGCCGTGTCATTCTGTGACACAGGGGTGCTGTGAAGTCAGCTTTGTGCGGCCTAGGTGCAGCTGTGAACAACCGTCTGCGGAGTCGGCGGCAGTGCCACCACTTGTGGCCTCTGATACTTCCCTGGGCCACAGTCTGCAGAACAAAACAGATAGTCTCTGCCCCTCTCTGTTTCAGTGAGACAAGAGCCCTGCTAACTTTTCCTCTTGAAGGGTAATAGAATTTAAACATTTTATGCTGATCGCCTCATCCGTGGGCCAACAAAAGGCTTATCTGTTTCTTTCCCACTGTAATTGACAGTCCTCTGTAGGACTCAAGATTAACTGAAAGGTCAGATTTATCGTACAGGCGGATTGGATGAGCTCATGGTTGAGGAAAGACCATCTAAAGGTGACTTGTCTAACATATCTGTGCGCACACACACATACACACACTCGCACACACAGAGCCCACACACTTTTCTTGGCTTAAGCCTCATCGCAGATACCACCGTGTGCCAGGAGCCCCTGAGTGAAGCTGTGCTAGGAATGTTACAGGAGGGTTGAATTTACCCCCTGGAATGTAAGGTACAGTAAGGATCTGAACAAAGCAGATGTATTCCCAGATGGATAGAGCACAGTTTCATTCTTCTGACCCCCTCTTACCTGAAATCTTAGTTACACCAAACTGCTGAAGTACTTTGTTTGCATTTAAGCAGTTTACTCACGGATTTTGTGCATCCAAGCCTGGGGCTGTGGCACACCAGAGCAAGTGTGTGGAGCCCTTCATCTCCAGCACAGGCACTGCAACAGCCGGTAATGGTACCCGAAACAAACACTGGAGGCCTTTTTACCCTGCAGGTGGGGTAGTTGTGACCAAATGTTGGCCTGTAACCCCACAAACCCTGGCACGTGCTAAGCCTTGTTCCGAGTGCAGCTCCTGGTAGCTTCCTCACACAAAATTATTGTATGAAACTCAAAGTCTGATAGAGATGTAGTAATGGCTGAAAGTGTAAACTGGGTTGGGGAGGTGGAGAGCTTTCCCCAGTTCAAACCAGTGTCTTCTGCAGTGCGCCCTCTGTACTATCTGGTGCAAGCAGCAGCACCAGGAAAAGGGGCTGTTGGCAGAAATGAGCTAAAAAATGCCTGAGCTCCTGCTGCACTGTTGTGTCACTGGGGCAGTCCTGGGTGCTGAGGCCAGCCTGAAGAGGAGCAAAAAGAATGAGCAGAGTCAGCAAGGATGGGGACTTGTGGGAAAAAGCTGATTTTGTTTGTGAGGACAGGTTGAGAGGGGACACAAACCATCGTTAACATAGAAGACTACTGAAAAAAAACCTTCCTGCCCACTAAAGAGTGGGCAACTGTGTTCCATCTGCAGCAAATGTAGGTTATGTCCTCTTGGCTATGAAGTTAATTAATATGCTTCCTAGAGGTATGGATTTTTCCTCCTTAAGGGTGTTTCTGGGACCAAAATGCCTGCCTGGATTTTTCCTTTCCTGGATTTTCCACAGAGCAGGAGGATGATGTCTTGAGGTCCCTTCTAACCTCATGCTTCATGCTTCTAGGACTTGCCTTGAAGAGGAAAAAGAGCTTTTAAAACAAAACACAAAAAGCACAGAGAGCTCTGCCCTTTCCCACCTGAGGCACAGGTCTCCATGTACAGTAGCAAAATGTTATCTTTTCCCTGGGGTTGAGTGTAACAGGCATTGAGTAATGTTGTCCCAGTGTGGTGACACATGAGTGAGGGTGTGCCCCAGACCCCCGAGAGAAGTGTTGATGTAGTGCAACTGCCTGCTAAAAGTCTGGTGTTTGGTTTCCTTCTGCTCTTTATTATCTCCCTTTGACCCCGGAGACACTGCGTGCTGTCCTGATTTGTTCTCCAGGCATGCCTGGCCGCAAACAGAAGTTGTCCTCTCCTGTTCCTGGTGAGACTTGAAGCTCTGAAAAGACACCTTGCCCAGTAGGTTTCCTTTTCCTGATGAAAGCCAGTGCAGAAAGTGCTCCTCTTCAGGTACCAAATTCTTCAGTGTCTGTTGACCCCTTCTTGTGGCTGGATGCCTGGAAACCTGAAGTTCCAAAAGTCCTTCTTTTGCAGGGCAAAAGGGTAGATGTTCTTGCAGCAGGTCAGGTTTGTTTCAGAGGTGACCATTTCCCCCCCTTGAGAGCCCTCCCAGCAGCGAGGATGGACTGGACTAGAAGACACAAACAGCAAAGCCCCCCTGACCATGACCAGCAGGGTTTGGCATGGACAAGGACATGGGAGGCATTGACAGGGAGATGCAGCTTTGGGTCAGCACTCACTCTCAGAAAACTCAGGTCCTGAAGATGCAGCCTGAAGCCGCTTGGGGTGTCCCTTTCACTGTTGCCAGGCCAAGGGTGGTGGCTGGGAGGGCATCCCTCTGGGACAGGAGGAGCCAGACTGCCTGTCTCAGCACCATGTGTGAAGAACAAGCACCCAAATCAGCACGTGATGGGCTGTGCCAGAGGAGAGTGGGGACAATGGGGATGCTCACGGTGGGATCAGCTTCCTCTCCTGCCAGCAAAAAGGAGTGGCTGCTGCCTCTTTGCCCTGCAGTGGGGCCAGCAGTCCCCCCTCCCCCGCCCGCCAGGGACCTGGCATAGTTAGCCAGTAACATGTGTGCCAGACATGGGCTCCCAGACAGAGAAAACAAACCATTGCTGTTTGCTGTTTACTTTAGGTGTTTATTTTGCAGTTCATTTCACAATCCGTTTCTCTTCTCCCTTTGCCACAAGTTGATTTACAGTGCTGCAGATCCGATCCCTCTGCCCTGCCCAGGGCATGGCCCAGGAGAAAAACCTGCCAGGGGTCTCTCCTTGTCATTGCCGCTATTTTTCCCCACAACCACCCTCACCTCTGAGTTAAACTAGAGCCAAAGGGTGATAAATTTGCCTGTTCCCTTGTGCTTGAGGGGTGGGCAGCTCAAGGTCTCTGAAGAAAACTCCTGGCTGGACCAACCAGTGGCGAGGACTCTTGGCATGCTGTAGGACCATAGACCCTGTACCCCGTCTGCTGTGTCTCCCTGATGACAAGACATGGTACCTGACCAAGTCCCCAGGCTGTGGGGATGGTCTGTGACCACAGGAGACGGCTGCTTCCTTCTCACCCCGTGCCATAAGGGACAGTCAGGTTCTGCTGGGATTAACTGGGATTGCTCACCCCATGGTACATTTACATTTTGATTTTTGTGTTGCTGCGTCTCAGCGGTGTTTGGTGAGGTGGTTTAGCTTCACCAGTTTAATCAAGGACTTTCCTCCAGAGCTGGAAATAAGAGATCTGATCTAAAGATCTGATGGGACATTCCAGAGTAAAATCTGGCCGCCTTTGCTGGCTGCGAGCTTTGGAGAAGGATTCACAGCTTCCTTGTATGGAGCCAGGTGCTCCCCATGAATAGCTGGACCCAAGCTAAAAGCAGAAGGAAGTATAGTTAAAAAAAATAGAGGTGTGGTAATGACACTAATTGCCCTTTGTGTGCATTGTGTAATCCGTGACGTGACGCGCGTGACTCCTGAAGAGCCTGCTCCCCAGTTCTGGTTAAATCACTCCTTGAAAACAAATCCTGGTCAGTTGGCTGGCTAGAGGGGACTGGTCCTGTTCCCCAGGACAATTATATGTCTATTTTTGTGGACCAAATGCTCATGTGACACAGTGGCTTGGATAAATCAAGCCAAAAGTTTTGAAAGGAGAGAATGTCAACTTCTCCAGTTCTCTGTCGCCAGAGCATTTGTTTCACAGCTTCACATCGAGGGCACTGAGGATCTATGGTTACCTAAACTAATATCTAAATGTGTCTCCCCAAAACCTCATTTAGCAATTTACACCTTTCGAATTGTGGTTCTGCCAGGTGTGTGGAGGGGTTGACATTAAGAAATCACTTTTATGTTCAACTTAACACAAACCAGGGTCTAGAAGAATTAGGGAATCTAGGGAATTGATTTGGCAATCCAAGTTTGCCAGCTCTAGCTCACTGGTCCAGATTTAGTCCATTCTTGCACTGGAAAAAGTTCTTAAAGGCAATAAGAAAATACCTGCTTTTCCCTCCTTTCCTACAAAAATTGTATGTACTTTATCCATGGAATGATTCTTTCCTGCCTGTAATAAATCTACAGGAGAACGATGTCAGAAATCATAGAGAAATGCAATGGTCAGGGAAGAACTTCTCTGCTTTTGTACACGTGGGGCAGAAAGATTTAAAAGCACGATTGCTACCTTTCACCATGTTACGTGTCAGTAACACCTCCAAGCAGTACATTAAAGAGTAGTAACATGACACTGCGGCAGTAAAAATTGACTCTAGATTAGCCAGAAGTATATCTGCTAAGCCCTGATGAAACCTAAACCATGTGCACCAACACACCGTGACTGAAAAGCTGAGGGGTGGCAGCACGAGCGAGGGTGAGGATGGTTTCTGCAGGACGATCGGGAGGTGCATTTCATAAGAGAGAAAACCTTCTTCCCTGATACTTTTTCCCAGCTAGCAACCATGCCTTGTTTCTGTCTTGCAACAGAAGTCACTGTAAGCAAACGTTTTGTCTCCTTACCTGACCTGTCTGCCTTGAGAGAAGGGGAAGTAAAGCCTCAGATGAAAACCTTGGCTCCGGGGGACTACTGCAGACACCTCCTTGCCCATCTCTTGTCTACCACAGGCCATAATCAATGGAGCTGCAGAAGGCTGCTGAGGGTCGTGAGAGACCTGGTAGGTGAAGGAGTGGCAGTGGGATGTAACCTGGGCTGGAGGCCCACGGGCACGTACCAGTGAAGGGGTCTCCCAGGGCTTACTCCTGAGCTCAGCTGGGCACCCTGGCATGGTGGACATACTGGGGGCACTCTGATGTCACAGAGATGCCAAAGGTGCCCTGGCTTTGCAGAGGTGATGCAGGTGCTCCAAAACCCACCCGTAACCTCTCATGCTGGGTGTAAGACATGCCCAAGAGGCATTTGCAGAACACAGGCTTCCTCCTCACCAGCTAGCTGGCCTTCACATGGAGCAAAAGCAGAGAGTTCATCGCCCTCATCTCCTGCCAGCCTTGCCTGCCCACCCAAACTCAATATCCCAAGGGAAAAGATGTCACTGGTGTTGTGCAATATCCTTCTTCAGCCTGTTTTTTCGCCAACCTTGTTTCGGAGTCTGCTGGCTACAATTCTGTATCTCAAGGACACCCTGGTCCCATCCTGCTCCTTGTTCCTCAGGAGGGAACAAGGGGACATGCAAACAGTTTTAAAAAACCACTTGTTTACATTATTTTGCAATTCCTTGGGAGTCCTAAATGATGTACAGCAACCCAGGGCCTGAAAATAACCTGAGGAAATCAGTTAGTAAAGGGATTATCAGTATGTGCAACAAGGACTGAGCAACAGTAAACATAACTCTCCTAAAAAGAATGAAGGTGTAGCTGCCAGGGTCTGGCTTTCTCTTGTTCAGCAATCAAATTTAGTGCCCAGGGAGGGTGCCTAGCTCCCAGTTCCTGACCAGTTTGACTCCTGAAGCTCCTCCCCTTGCTGTAGGCTCTGTAAGCTTGTGTCCTTGAAGTTTTTTTCCTACCAAAATTCTGGCATCTGCATTGCTAGCACTTCATTCCACCACAGTCCCCGAGAACGTAGTATAGGATTACAGCAAATGTACGATATCTCTTCAGAGCAGTTTGTGCTTTGCAGTGTGATACGTGTAATATTTATACAGGTAAAATCTTTGTCTAAACATATGTGCTTGACATAAAGCATGAGCACGGGGCTCTCCCAGCCTAGCCATAGGAAGGGTACCACTGTGACAGCGACAGGGCAGCAACCACGTTCCGGGGAAGGGCAGCTTCATGCTAGATTGATAGCTCAGGGGTCTGCCACCGGGTGAGCCGTGAGAGCTCTGGACTACGGTATGCCGACCAGATGTGACCACTGGCATAAAAAGAGCTCCTGCTCTTTATTCTGCATCCAGAAATGGCCTATGATATTGGGAAGGGAGGGATCAGAGAGCCACAGAGTGCTACTTTTTCCTTGTTGATTGCAGGGGACTGCATTAATAGGGCTGCTGAATGTTGATAAGGGCTGCTATAGTGAGAGAAACCAACTGATATGATAAGGTACATATTTTTTGTCACTTTTCAAGCCATTTAATACCTTTGGATGGGGGTATGAGTGGGGGTATGGAATAACATCAATTGTAGGTAATAGTGTGAGGATTGTGTGTTACTGCTAACATGGTGACAGGGATGCTAAACTTGCTTTACAAGGGTGGTTTGATAAACCTTTTATTGAATCCACAAAAGGTTATTGAACTGACTCAGACACATTTTCTGCATTTCAAAGACCTGAGATTGCACTTGGGCCAGGAAGAAACCCACTTGAAATGGTGCCACTCAAACACCCGGGGCTGAGACCTCCCCTTGTTTCTGGATGTGAACACTCAGAGGACATGATTTGGCCTTGGAGGGGGTGTAGCCCATCATTCATGTTGTAATTGGCTGCTCCTCTACTGTGGGGAACAAACACCTGATGAACCTACGCAGCACCCTGTCCTCTGCTGGCATTCCCAATCCCTCTGGTCGTGCCTCCCCATGCAACCCAGGAAAGGGTAACATTTGCATGAAACTTCACAGGAACTGTATGGTCACAGAGGTCCTCATGTCTGCCATGCTTGACCGAAACCAGCCAATGCTTTCTAGAGCTCATGTACAGAGACCATCTGACCTCAGATGACTTGTCTCTTTAGAAAGCCAGGCTTGAACAAATCCTGAGATGACTTGCATGCCTTTGCAGAAGATTAAATTTCCTCATTTGTCTCCTGCTCCCTGGAGCCCTTCAGAGAGGGTCTGTGTCTTTCCATGGTCTTTTTCAAGCCCCCCACCTGAAAGCCTTACCCAGAGCATTATTTGTGCTTGTAAACTGGTGTTTTTCATCAAGGAGCAGGTGTTGCCTTAGCATGTGGCAACACCTAGATGAAAAGCACACAATGGGCATTGTTGGAGAAAAGGGGAAAGGCACCATGGGTGAGCTCTGTATGAACCTCGGGGCCTTCCATTAGAGGATGGTGCTTTGTTCCTAAAATTTTACTGTGATGAAGTGGCTCTCTGACACAGGTCTCACCACCCTGCTCTGATGTACCTGGATTTTCATTTAAACCCAGGTGTCCTGGTGTATGCTTCACGATGTCAGACTTGTCTCTGAAGGCAGCTCTGCCCCCTCAGCCTTCTGTTTAGGTAGGAAGGTGATGGTCACACCACTACAGTATGTTTGTAGAAGGAGGGAGATTTCTTCCTTGCAGAGGTGACTGGGCCTTTCTGCGGCACGAGGGCTGGCAGCTTTTTGTCTTGGCTCACAGGGTCATTAATGTTGTCAATGGTCATAAAATTATTGTGTTCTTTTCTACTGTCAGTTGACTTTGGGCTTGAGAGCCCCTTACACTTTAGCATTTCACAAAGACTGAATGTTGGCACTGAGAGCTGGGTATGAACTAATCTGGGTGGCGAGTTACAGCTGCAGCATTGCTTCACTTCAGTTTTTCCACGTGTTGACTTCAGGATCAGAGTCTCTATGTGACTCCACTGCATGTAAATGTGAGAGTTCATTTTTTCCCCTGACCTTGTTGTGACTGAGCTTGAAAAATTAGTTCCACTGAAAGCCAGTCTCATTTAGGTTGTGCTAGTGTGAACTTCTGTTTCCAGACAAGTGGAGTACAGGACTAAAATGAAACTTTGTGATTCAGTCCTTCAGCTTGCAGACCCTTCTCTGTCTTGGCATGAGGCTGAGGTGACACAGGGTAGAGACAATTTCCTGCAAAGAAAAAAGGTATTCCAAGAAGGCCTGAAATGCTCATAGCCTGAAAGCTCCTTCAGGAATGTCACTTATGGTCTGTGTCCACGGGCTGGGAATACCAGGTAGGTATGTCCCATATATTTTTGTCTGTGCAACATGTATGTTTCTTTTGATGATCCTTCACCAGAATTCTATTTTTATATTACAAATGAAGATGCATATTTAATTGTGGTGTCTGTAAGAATCTATGGGCTCCTCTCAAGTCCTTGGTAACCATAAAGTGTTTCACAATGTATGAAGAGATAATTTGCATTGAGAATCAATATGCCAATTAATGTGTCAACACTTATTGTTTTGGTGTGTTTCTTGGCTTCTCTTCCCAGGGTATATGGCCACGTATGGTCCCAGTTCGTCTGCGAGAACTACAATGTGCCTTGGCTCTGCGACAGTCACAGGACTTGTTAAAAGAGACACAGAGCGAAGATGAAGACCAGCACAGTTTGTACTGTCTTGTCCAGTCCAGTTTCACTCTGTCAGGGAACATCAATTAAACCAGATGAAGAAATCAGGGAGCTTTTGTCTAGCCAGTAAGTTAAACAAATATTGATTAAAAGAAAATGATTGTTAAACAGGCGAGTCAAAATATCTACCATACCAATCCGTATGGTTTATGTAACGCCAAGTGGTGTTGGAATACAAGTGTCAAATATGGGCCCAAAGATGTTCTCCTCCTTCATTTTATTTATTTCAGAGATGGTTGTGCCCTGAGTCAGGGACCAGGAATAGCTGTGCTGGGTGCTGTGCTACCTCAGAACGAAAAGACGAACTTTGCCTCTTGGCTTCTGCTGCAGCCTGATGGCTCCTTGGAACGACAGGGCGATGTGCACGAGAGGAGCACGAGAAGCTGGCAGCCTGCAGAAACAGGCTTTTAACATCGTGGCTCCCAGCGTGACACAGTCTAAACACAGGACACATGCAACGTGTGACTGCCGAAGAGTTGGCCACAGAGTTCCTGCCATGCAATACTCTGTGACAGGGCTGGGAGCAGTCCAGAAGGACATCAGCTGAAATGGGCCTGGGAGTTGGAAGAAAGCACCCAGAAAGTGCTGGCTGTCTCTGTTAGACCTGTTAGCTCCTAATTGTCCCGTGGGAACTAATAGCTAAGCTGCATAGGAGGGATTATATTGCAAATTCAGGTTATGCTTCCAGTTGTTAAAGTGCTTGTTTTGGGGACTACGTGTACATGCGAGGCCCGGGGAAGGCCGTAAAGTGGCGAGGTGCTGTGGGTTGGGATAAGTAGTTGTATGACCAGAATGTGTCCCTTACCCTCAGCATCCCTGGATATACAAGAACGCAGTGCAAGCAAAAAGGATGGGTGCGTGCCTGAGCGCTCCTCGCTTTCCAGGTGTTCACAGCAGAAATGAGCGTGGCGGGACCTCCTGCTTCTCTTTCCCAGCCAGCTGCTAACCCAGGAGCACACAACTGAGCCTGGCATCCCACTGGGCTCAAAGATGCTTACCAAATCCTGTTACTCATCCCCACAGCAACAAAATGGCTCTTAACCCCATCCTGTGTATGTCTTCCCGGGGACTCAGGTACCTGCTGTGGATGCTGATGATGGGGGTCAAGGGCTGGCAGCAGGGTGGGCAATGCTGGGTCAGTGATGCACCCTCTCCAGGTTTGCTCCTCACCTCCAGCACAAGGAAAATAGTTATTTGATCTCTTCTGCAAAAAAAAAAAACAACCCAAAAGCTAGGAAGGGTTTATGATCTACTTATATTTACAAATAATTTTCAGATAGATATCTGTAAATCTCAGTGATGAAGAGCTAGGAAAAATATTTGTAAATGATGCTGCTCCCCACTCCAGGCAACTGTCAAAGCCTTTTTTGGGGGGTTGTTTGGTTGGGTTTTTTTTTTAAATTTATTTTCACAAGTAGCACTAGTTTTACTTTATCAAGGCTGCCACGAACCTTCAGAGCCTGGTGATAAGCCTTTCTATTTGAGTAAGTATATTTTTGTGTGGGTTTTCTCCCAAAAAGTGAGAGACAATACACGTGCAGACTGAAGCTAATGTCTCTTCAGCCAAGTGACTGGTCATAGGACAAGAGGAAATGGCCTTAAACTGTGCCAGGGCAGGTTCATATTGGATATCAGGAAGAAATTCTTCACTGAAAGAGTTGCTGGGGTGTGGAACAGTCTGCCCAGGGAGGTGGTTGAGTCACCATCCCTGGGTGTATTTAAAAGATGGGTAGGTGAGGTGCTCAGGGATATGGTTTAGGAGAGGACAGGTACAGTTGGACTCAATGATCATTTCCAACCTTCTGATTCTGTGATTTTGAGATGAACTGCCCTGCTGCTGGCTCATCTCTCTTTTTTGTTTTCTTTTTGTTTTCTTTTTGTTTTTCGCTTTGTGTTTTTTTAACTGGCAAATTTCTGGTCTACATTTGTTAGGCTTATGTTCTCACACCTATTATTTTTGCTTTCCCATGTCAGCTTTTCGTTTTCAAGTTGCTCACTACTATCAGGTAACTGAGGTTAACAGAGGTTTCTTTCTTTGACTGCAACCTCCTTAGCTGAGCAAAAAGAACACTTCCCCGAACTCTCAGGATTCTTGACAAGCCCCACTCAAAACGTGGCAGGGGTTTTTCACTCATTTACGTGCAGTACTTAACCTCGTCCGTCCCCAGCCCCCCATAGCAACTCTGCTAGCGGGACACCTCCAGCTCTCCCAGGCCCCAGGGGTGCTGGTAGGTCTGCTCAGTTTAGCCATGTATTTTAAGTTTCTTCCTGAACCAGGCTCTTAATTCTTGTGCCATTTTACTGGAACAAAGAGGTCAGATTATTTATAGCTCGGTCGCCTTTGTGTGCGTGCAGCCAGCGATGCCTTCGGTGCTCCATTTCCTGGGACTCTTTTTCCCTCCGGCTTTTAAGTCTCAGCTATTGTCTCATAATGCAATAACAGTAATTATCCTATCACTGGCCACTGCAGCACCCTCCATAAGCGACTGCCTTACCTCAGGTACAGGGCAGGCTGGGAGCCAGGTAAAGCCTGCGTAATTTATAGCTCACCAGAGAAGCTCAACAGCTCTCAGTCTTCCTGTTTTGTAGAGACGGACTTATCACCTAGACACTACTGTGATGGGTGCCCTGGAAAGGCAGGTAGGTAAAGGTAATGCACAGACAGGCTCTGGCACCATCTCTCTTTGGTTTTGTTCTCTGCTGTTTCATCCAGGTACGCAGTCAAGCAAAATCGTCACGACCCGATGTGACCAGAAGACAATATTGACATGTTTCGGGTTACTGGGTAGACCTGGGATATTTCGCAATGTAATTGTTTTGTGTCTGGCTGTCAGGCATGGAACGAGAGACATGAAGCTGGCCTAGCTAAGGTTTCTCCAATCAGGCCAGTATTCAGCAGCCTCTTACATGTTTTATGGGACTGCTGTCCTGTAGCATCCTGTATGAGGTGTGGACTGACTTCATGGCCTCTTCAGCTCTTGTATATTTTCAGGATGCATCTGTGACCCCTTTGGGCTGAAATTGCAATCCAGTCCTGCAACACGTGCCTCGGTCTTGAAATTGCAGCAAAGGGGCTGAATGAGGAGAAAGAAACTTGCTGTGAAAAAGGACAGGGATGTTTGGCTCCCGCCTCTCCACTTGACACTGAAAACCTTGGCCCAGTGTAGCCTGTGGCCACCCACCAATCTGTCTGACACCAAGACCTGGCTCACATTTTTGCCTAAAACTTCACTCTGTTCTGTGGACAACCTTTCCCTCCTTCTCACTCCCCTTGCCCCAGAAAGCGCTATGCCAGGCAGGGAGCTGCCGATGGGAGATTTTGTGCCACACTGTGCCACTAATTTGATGGTGTCTCAAGTTGTTGGTGATCTAAACCATTGGCAGACACCCTAACTGCCCAGTTTCCCATCGCTGGTACCAAAAATCCACTGTCAGTGCCAAAAATACTTTCAAAAATGTAATCAAATGGAAAAAACCCCACTATATGTTCTCTTTTACCATTGCACTCACCATGTGCCTGCTCTTGGGAGGAGAAATTAGTTTTCCTTAACTGCTAAGTTGACACATCCAGCAGGATTTGGAGGGCCAAGGAGATTGGTGAGGTTCGATGTAATGAAAAATTGATCTTGAAAGAATCACTCCTGACATGGATCCAGCCTCATGCAGGCAAGGCCAGATAATCCCTTGCACAGAGGGTGCAACACATCTGCACTGGAGACATTGGTCATGGGAAATCTTCCCTGGCACCATTTGGACTTGGCCCACTTCTGTCCTCCAGGTAGTGAGGACCCTTTTCCACCACACCACGCCCTAGAGCACCTTGGGCTGATAACCATGTGCCTTCCAGCCTAAAAGTTTCTGGCAACATTTTGCTGTGAAGTGTTTTCACTTCCAATACTCAACACTCTGGAATTCAGCAGGAGCAAAGCTGCAGGTTCAGCTATATGCTTTGTTTCTTTAGCTGCTGCTCATGTTTTTGGCTGAGATAAAAACTCTTTTGGAAATTATTAAAGTCTTCACTCAGTGCTTCAGCAATCTGGGGAAACTGCATTACCTGATGCTTCAGACTAGCAATGGCAGGGCCCAGATATTCTTGGATTTGACAGCCTACAAA
The DNA here is from genome assembly GCA_013399135.1 of Heliornis fulica. Classification (NCBI taxonomy): domain Eukaryota; kingdom Metazoa; phylum Chordata; class Aves; order Gruiformes; family Heliornithidae; genus Heliornis; species Heliornis fulica. The sequence continues at coordinate 44,502 of VXBZ01005022.1, read as the reverse complement.
CATCTTCATTGGTGAACACATCTGAGGTCATGTTGTTTTGATGTGCAATTAAGTTACTATGAATCTAGTCACAGAACAGAGCTTTGAACTGTGTAGATCTCACTGCTTGAAGCAAACCGGGGAGTGAATGCAGATACGTACACATCTGGGTCTCAGTTTTCCAGCAGGAAAACTGATTAAGTGGGGTGATATTCCTTGGCAAAGCTGGCTTGAGCAGGCAAGGTGGAGGCTTGAGTGCAGGGGAGGCTTGGGCAGAGGCACGGCAGTGAGGGATCCTGCCTGCCCCGTCCACGTGTGGGCACTCAGTTCTCTGGTCAGTCCTGGGGAACCTTGGGAAGGCTGTTGGGAAGAGACAAGGCTTCACAGGCTGCAGAAAGGGGACCTGATCAGTGAGAGGTAAAGGAAAGCCAGCATAACTGTCAAAAGCAAACCTGAGCTGAAAGTTGCAAAGTATTCTGGGGAAAAAAAAAATGGGAAAAACTTTAAATCTAAATGTAAGTGAGGAAGGAAAGCAGCTGCTGTGCTGTAAATGAGATTAAAGATAATCTAGGCATGGCCTAAAATCAAAGGAGTACCTCTGCTCTCATTTAAGGAAGTCAAATCCTAGGGGCAAAAGCAGGCTGGTTAATGGGAACAAGGATATGGAAATGGAATCACTGTTGTGGGGAAGCAAAGCTTAAAGAGCAGGTTATGCCTCTCTTGGAGGAGCAGGTCATGCCGATCCAGGACTTCTGGACAGACCACCATGTGAGGTGAGGTGTCTACCAGCAATCTTTTTTATACACCTGTCAAGTCATCAAGGGACTTCGTGCCTGCAGGATATCCACTACAAAGTGTTTGGTTGAGCAGGGTTAAAAAATAATCCAGCCAACCATGTCCTTGTAACTCTGACCTCACTGGTATGCGAGACTCTGGAACATGCCTTGAAGGTTAATTAAGAATGCAAAGGCACATAAAAAAATGGGATGAAACGCGACTAAAGGTGTATCCTGCCAGACTAACCTGATGGTTCTCTTTGATAAAACAATTATCTTTCCAGACAGGTGATATCTGCCAGATTTCCTTTATCTAGACTACTTTAATGTATTTTCTAAGATGTCGACTGTGGAACAACTGATGTTGCTGGAGTCAAAATAGATAAGCAGAAGAATTGCATCCTTGGTAAGAAGAGAAGTAATGTGTGATGAGGGTGGAGATCTCAGGCCAGAGGAGCTAGGGGGACCAGTTCAGATTTAATGTTTGCATTAACGGCGTGCTCCAAGCCCTCGCAAGCATCATGCTGATGAAATATGCTGCACAAAGCTGTGACGCATCACTGGCACGGAGGTGGTTTGGAGGCCGAGCAGGACAAGCGAGGCACCTCAAGAACGGCTGCAATAAAAGGAGGATGACATTCAAGTAAAAGACAAAGAGTCATGAAGGTGAAAACCAGTGTCGGAGGTGGCTTTTGCTATTAACAGGGAGTGAATCGGTTGGGAAAATAACTGAGGAGAAAGAAAAATCAGCATTAGATAGTAACAGAAGAGTTGTGTGCTTCCAGCTTGTTCTTCCTTATTGCATCTATTTCCATTTGCGATGAGGAGATATTAGTGCTGACATACACAGCCCAAATCGACTCTTCCCTCCTTCCCTCCCAAGCCTCCTCTTGAGACAGATGTATTAACAGTAAAGCAGCTGCAGAGAAGAGCTGCAAGGGAGACCAGGGGATGGGAGACCCTCTGTCTCAGGACACCACAGGAAGGTCCTGGAACACATGTATGTGGCGATGGCAATAGAGTTTGATGGAGTAGGCACCCTCCTGCAGTCTTGAGCTCAAACACTGCCTGCATGGGGCTGCTCTAGCCTAAGGTCAGCCTGCACCGCTGCTGGCTGCAGCACACTCTCTTTTATTTTCCTAGATTAGGGGCAAAAGCAACCCCTGGGGCAGGTGCTGTAGGAGGGAGAGGATAGAGGAGGGAGGGAAGGCCAGGCCAGAGAAGCTCGGCGTGGCTCCCAGTGCTTTGGTACCAAACAAAGCCTTGGTACAATGTGTGGCTCTCCATCCCAGGAGTAACTAGCCCTTCCACCAGCACCTTGCAGCACAGCTAGGCTCTTAGTGATAGCCAGTGACAGGAAAAGGGGCAATGGGTCCAAGCTGGAGCATAGCACGTCCCATATGAATGTCAGAAAAAACTTTTTTTCACTGTGAGAGTGAGGGAGCACTGGAACAGGCTGCCCAGAGAGGTTGTGGAGTCTCCTTCTCTAGAGACATTCAAGACACATCTGGACGCGTTCCTGTGTGATTTAATCTAAGTGACCCTGTTTGGGCAGAGGGGTTGGAGTGGATGATCTTTTGAAGTCCCTTCCAAATCCTGACATTCTCTGATTCTGTGATTTTGTGAATTACCTGAAAGGAGGTTGTAGAGAAGTGGGCGATAGTCTCTTCGCCCAAGTGACAGGTCATAGATAATAGGAAAAGGTCTCAAGCTCCGCTAGGGCAGGTTCAGATTAGATGTGAGGAAAAAGTTCTTCACTGGAAGAGCTGTCGCGCTGTGGAACAGGCTGCCCAGGGAGGTGGTTGAGTCACCATCCCTGGGTGTATTTAAAGGATGGATAGATGAGGTGCTTAAGTATATGATTTAGGAGAGGACAGGTATGGTTGGATGCGATGATCTCAAAGGTCTTTTGCAACCTTGTGATTCTGTGATTCTGTATTTTCTTGCGCCTAATATTACCTCCATCACATTTGCCTTTCTAAAGAGAGGGAGAGGAATGATCAGCATTTGAGAGGAGAGCAAATAAGAAAAAGCAGAGCTGGATGCCCAGGGAAAACTGCGAGAATGAAAAGTGGAGGCTCTAACAGGTTGTGTAAGGGCTGCACAGCATTTGCAGGTTTGGCAAAGCAGCCAGCAGGGCTTCTGCTCCTCTTGTGAGAGCGGAGTGGGACTCTCCCACCAGGGAACCCTGGCAGCCTGTAGATAAACACGTTGGTGTTGGGAAGCTAAGTCAAACACAATTATTAAACTGATTATTCATATTCCATTCTGTTCACTGTGGGAAGATACTCCTTTTGGGGTTAGGTTTATGGGCCATATAGATTGTCAGAATGAATCTAATTAGCAAGAGAAATCCAAATGGAACAATGACTGGTAATTGTGTTAATGATGCAATCACGTTATACCAGCTAAAATGAAATCTTGGGCTGGAAGCAGCCCTGAAAGGCAAATGAACGTTAACAGTTGTACATTAAAACGCTACAAGTCCCCAGCTCACTGCTGTTAGGTGTGGTTAAGCTGAGCTCCCACCCATGAAACAGCAGTGACTTGCCAAGTGCTTCCCCTTGGCCACTGGAACAAAGCACCACAAGAAATGAATGACCTGCAGAGCTCTGGTAGGACAGGTGGCCTGGAAACCGGAGTACTGTCTGAAAGCTGTCCCTTGCTTTGCCTTCACCAAGGCAACCCTCAGCTGCCTCCAGAGCTAATTTAAAACACAGGATCCTTTTTACTTGCACAGCCCATGGATTGTGTATCTGTGCAGGTGCAGGGCCTCCAGCCTGGGAGTCGGACCATCCCGGGCTCCCCAGCTGTTGGTGCTGCTCTTGGCATGCATCTCCAGCTCCACCAAGCAAGCATGGGGTGGGCTGTCATCCAAATATTTTGGATTAAATTTGGATTGTGATTTATGCAATACACCCAGACATACGCATGCGCAAACCCTATTTTGTTGCTTCTGGAGGTGGGCATGAGGTCCTTTCAAACCGTACGGACAGCTGTGCATTTGAGTTCATTGGGAACATCTGGTTCAGAGCCTGCCTTCTGGTTAGCAGCCGCAAATGACAGTGCTGATGGCCGGCACTCTCAGTCCAGGGAAACTGCCCTGTTTAAACAGTCAGTGGAGCCAGGACAACTCGTAGGACTCATTGATCTGGTCCAGGACTGAGGTTCAGCTCTCACATGGGATGGCCCTGACTCTATGTCTTGTTTCTCTCTTTTTAGCCTTCAAAACATTTTGGACTGGCTTTCAGTTCAGTATCTGCCTATTCCTCTGAATTTTTCTGGGTAGGGTGGGTTTGTAAGAGGTGATTTGTTTAAAAAAAAAAACCAAAGAAAAAAAGTAAAGTTGTTGAGAAAGCTGTTTCAAACTGCCTGATTTTGTTTTTCAGTGGTTAGACACAAGTTATCTGGGTTTTTTGGCAATACTATAAATGTAAATGTGATGAGAAACCTGGACAGTTGAAACAATTTCTATTCATCCTTCCAAATGCATGTGGGCAAGGCAACATAGTACAGACAAACTGCAGGCTCTCCCTTACATTACTTATCTTACCCTTTCTGTGGCATAAAAGATGAGAGTTATAATGGCCAAGGGTGAGAAGGACAGAGGAATGAAGACTACAGGAGCGAGAGGTTTAAGACCACTACATCAGATAAGACCTCCATGCCTGCAGACTACTCCATCCTTGACCAGAATGTGCAAGCTGGCTGTTAAACACCCCTTCAGTGATACAGTGTGTGTTGAAGACGAAGCTGGGCACTTGGCTAAAATGAAAATGGTTTAGTTAAAAACATTTAAAAAAAGAGTTGGTTTTAACAGCTGTAGAACCTGAATGAGAACAAATGAAATGGCTGGCACAATCTAACTTGGATACTTTTGTTTCAAATTGCATTTAAGACTTACAAAACCCCTCAAAAGTTTCAACACTAATTTTCAGCGTTTTCTTTTGTTTGAAATAGGTTTGCCAAGATTTTAAAACACATAGAGAAAAGAAACCTTTCTTCTGTGTAGTCCTCCTCTTCCTGACGCGGGTTTGAGTCATTATAATGAGTCCATTGATAGGCACTCAGTTTTGCCAAGGACACATAAGGTTAAAAATTAAAATGCTTTGAAAGTACTCACCAGATTTAATATATTTTAAGGACATTTCTTTGAGTTTTTCCAATGACTGCTATGAAAGTTTATTTCACATATCCAGATTCATAGCTAGAAATGTACTTTCCACAGCTAAGGGTGTCGTCATAAATTCTTTTATGTCTTTTAAATATAATGATGAGGTTTGCCTTTTCCTATGCTTTTATTTCTACAGGAGTGTGAATGGTGATCTTTTTTATTTCCTTTGCTACTTACATGTGTCAAGGAATTTCAAAGAAAAACAAAAATTTGCTATTGAAAACAAGATCCCTACTCTGTCAGGCAACCCTTGTTTTAAACAACAGGAATGAATTGTTTCTTTGCAAATTATCTGAATAAAAGAATGCATGAACCAAAAAACTCCATTTTTGAGATATTCAAAGCTGAGTTAAAGAAGGCACTGAGGAGCCTGCACAAACATGGAAGCTGGGCCAGCTCTGAGCAGGAGGTTGAAATACATGAGCTCCAGAGGTCCCTTCCAACCCAAACTATCCCATGCTAGTAAAATTGAGTTTTCTTACTTCACAATTTTTAGCATAATCTACTTTTATTTTAACCTAGGATTAATCTTCTAGATTTTTTTTTAATCAAAACCTGGGTCCGAGTTAATTTCTTTCTTCATCATTATCATTTACAATAAACACGTTACCTTCAACCAGAAGGCTGGGGTGCGATTTAAAATTACAATGCGGCCTCTTGGTATCTCTTTAGAAAGACTGAACAAATGCTCAAGAGGAATCTTCAGAAACCATTTTGCTAATCCACTTACAAACACTGTGTAAGAAGGCATGATAGAACCAGCAGATAACTGATCATATCGTAATCAAGCTTTATTCTGCAACAGTTTCGATATACTAACAAAACCCTTCTGGCTTTATTACGAAAACTCACTGTACTGTATCTAACTTAAATTGCCTAGTGTTTTAAATGCACTTTTCCAGACAAATCTCTGAGATACAACTTTCTCACATGTATGCTTTGACATTATCAGTCAATGGAGCATTTAAGAATATGAGAACGGGTGAAGCATGGCAGTATGGGTTGTGATGGGCTCCTTGGTAAGGAGCTGGACTTTCTCTTTTGCAGTACCATCAGGAACATGTCATATCTCCCATGCAGTCCCCAGAGTAGCCAAGAAGGACATCCAAGATTTATTCTAGAATCCATGAACCTGCAGAGGTGGAAACTGTTAGTTTATTTTGTTAAGCCATGGCTGAATGTTCCTGGCCTGGAAGCATGGCCACTGTGGGTTTTCAGGAGCTGGAACTCGTGGGATGGTGACTCTAGTGACCGAGAGTTGCACAAACACTTGCCAGAAGAAACTTAAAGGACAAAAATTGCAGTTCCATTTATTGATTTAAATGTCATCATCACTGTTTTCCTTGGTTTACACTTAATAACTATCTTAATACTTAATAACTATCGCAACACTTAATAACTATCACAGAAACATAGAACAGAATCACAGAATGCATTAGGTTGGGACTTTCAAAGGCCACATAGTCCAACCCCCATGCAGTAAGCTGGGACGATTTCACTAGATCAGGTTGCTCAGAGCCCCATCAAGCCTGACCTTGAATATCTCCAGGGGTAGAGCCTCCACCACCACCTCTCTGGGCAACCTGTTCCAGCGATCTACCACCCTCATATTGAAGATTTTTTTCCACATATATACAACCTAAATCTCCCCTTTTCTAGTTTAAAACCACTACCCCTTGTCCTGTTGCTACATGCCCTTGAGAAAAGTTTTTCCACAGCTTTCTTACAGGCATCCGGATATTGTCCAGTGTCTGTGTCTACTCCTTTTTGTTAACATGACTTCTCCATTCATTTGCTTTCTTATGGGTTGATGTCTTGTCTATTGATGCAGAACCAGAGGAAATGGCAGCAGGAGGTGAAAAACCAGCAGCTCTCCTGCTGGGATGAGAGAAAATATGTTCCCAGCCTGTGAACATGGAGGCATTGGAGAAGGTCCACTTCAAAGCAGGATAAGGTTTATGGTGTCTTACATCCACATCAGTTCCAACGCCTAATGCTTGTGGTTCATCTCCTGAAAAACCTTGTTTACAAACCCCAGTATTTTGTAACCTCATCTCCTCAATGCAACAAACCTTATAAAATGTATCAAAGAACAAAGAATCCCCCCTACTTCCTTTATTATATACAATTTACATACACCCCATCCTTCCAGCGCAGGTTGGTAATATTTAAAGGGCACTGAAATCTGATAATAACAAGTACTCTACTTGCTGATGTATTATGAAATGTATCCCATTAGTCACTTTATATCTGAAAGGCAGAAAAAATTCCACCTAGCAACAGAAAGGCTTTTAGGATTAAAAAAAAAAAAATCTTTGGCAGGCAGTAGGCGTGTTAATCTACATGAGGAGGAACCCAATCAGAGGATCCTAGAGACAGCAGGAGTGTAAAGAAGTTGCCATCAGTACTGCCCACCACTGAGCTTAAAGACAATTCAAAGCTCCGTAATCTGAAGGTGCAAAAGACACGTGAAGGGCAGCCCAGTGGCAGCAATGTGTGGAGATTTCTGGGCAGAACCACTGCCCTCCAAACCTGCAGAGAGGCGCATGGTGGCAGACACTCCAGCTCACCTGATTGCTGCTGTGCCTCACTCCCACTCTTTGTCAGGCTGAGGAGCGCCACAAAGAAGATGCTTCACTTTCTTATCTTAATCGAATGGGTCCACTATCAAAAATGCTCTGCTAATGATGCTGCTGGTGAGAGAGACTGAGAGACTCTTGCCAAGACTTCTTGTTTTCCTCCTATATTAAAAGAAAATTAGAGAAAGAACAACATAACTGGTGCAGGGGATCTTACTGCTGGAAATCGGAGCAAGCAGAATTATTTGGTTTTGGAGACAAAGCAAGCCATGGACAAAAGACAAGAAGGGTTCCTGCTCTTGGTGTGTATCATTAACTGCCTAGAAAATGTTTTTTCCTGTGATCTGTAATTTATCCTGAAACAAAAATGTTCTTGATGGTCCAGGCAAAGGCTTTTTCCGAGAGCACCATGTTTTAATCCCACTACAATTTCCATTCACCTTTCCCTTTGGAGAAGCTCTTTTAGCAGGAACACACAACCAGTGAGGAGCCTCCTTGCATAGCTCAAGAGGGACACGCTGAAGAGAAACAGGCAGAAATATTTTATTTCCTGTCCGGTGTGAGCAAGCCCGGGACCAGGGATTGCAGAAGGCACCCAGGGAACTTCTACAAGCCTCCGTGGAGATAAGAAATCTTCTCCTGCCTCACAGCCTCACAACACTACATTCCCAGAAAGTCCTCCTAAAATGAGGTGGAAGAATTGGGGCTTTGCATGTGAAACAACACTGCTTTCATATCTGACTACAGTGAGTGAAACGAGCAAAAGGAACGTAAATGAGCATTGTGAATTCACGTGACCCCTTTGGGTCCTGGGGGGAGCTGATTGGCTTAAGGATAATCTTCTGCTGCAGAGCAAAGACCACCTGAGGACGGAGGCCTGAGAAGAGGCAAGTTTCATCGGCCCCAGCCTTGTTGAAGAGGCAGAAGATACACCTGCAGGAGTCGATGCTCCTGTCCTCTTCCGGCAAGCCATCACATTGATACTGCTGGATGTGTCCAGCCATCTCTTTGGACGAATGGAGCACATCCTCAGGTGGGACTCACCAACGCCGCCCCTCAACGGGAGGGGAAGATGTTTGCCCTATGAGTGGCAAGTGACAGCATTTGTGCCAAACCTTCAGGAAAGGCTTCACACTGCCCACGATGGCAGCAGGGTCTCTGTGAGCCGAGCGTTTGGCAATGCCGAAGAACAAAGAAACACCATCTGTGCCCCCTGCAGCCTGCTCCCCCCCAATACCTTCCAGCACTGAGGGCTCAGTGGTACTCCCACAGAAGATGACAAAGAGCAAAAGAGTGCCGGGTAGTGAAAAGTGGTCTGCTGCTGGTTATCTATGAAGCCTTCAGATGCTTTGTTTCTTATTCCCACCTACTGGAGATGGTGCTGGGGCTGATAAACCTCTGCCTGGAGTAAAACTCTCTCCACCCTTTATGTTAAATGGAAGTCACTTTACTCTCAGGTCAAGTCGTAAGCTGTAATTTGAGGATAGGTAAAATGGCTGTGCGCTTTCCTTCTGTTCAGTCCTTGTGCTTCCTCTTGTGAATTAGGTAGGGCAAACACAGCCAGACAAAACAAGGGCTGAAACCTGCCATCAGAGCTCGGCCCGTCACACAACTGGTGCCCGAGGCTGGAATTCGATCATGGGGGAGCTAATAATAACAACGCACAGCAAAGAGCAGACTACTTTGCTGCTGTTGCTGAAAGCATGAAAAATACCATCTTAATTTAGAGACTTATTATGGCATATTATGGCAGAGCATGCCAATAAATGAAGAGCAAAACAGAAGTGTTATGCAATGGTATGTACTCTTACTGCAGTAATAAAAGAAATTATCTTTTGAAAATACAGTTCCAACAAAAAAAAAAGAAAGGATGTTTTGTTTATTCAACAACTGCAACAACAACAAAACCACTAAAAACCTATGGCATCAACAAAATACTATCATCTCCTTAAAGTGGGCAAAAATAAACTAAAATGAGCCAAGTTATTTTTCTGCCTCAGAAAACCTGCTACATGTCTCTGCAACCTGCAGAGTGTTCCACACAAATGCTTGTATCTTTTGCACATTTGTTTTTCATCATACCCTATATGTCCATTTTAATCTAATTTCATTCTTAAAAATAACAAAGCTCACAGCTGCAGAAGCACAGGTACTTCAAAAACCTGGTGGCACACCCTTTTCCCTGTGTGTGAGGAAAAAACCCCACTAAACCACCTTTAAGATACTGCAATGAGCTTTGTTAGGATGCAGCAGGTGCATACACCTGCCAGAGGCAGCAGCACGAGTGCAGGGCCCACCAGCCTGGACCCTTGTGCCCCTCCAACTGGGAAAGCAGAGTTGGGCTGCAGCCCCACCGGTCTCCCCTGGTTAAAGGAGGATCTCAGCTTCAGAAAGCCTGAAATCTCTTGCTCCTCACTGTCCTTGGCTTCCCAGCAGACCAAGAATGGGAGAGGAGGAGAAACTTAGGCTTACAACAGGGTTGCTGTTGGCCAACATCCTTCAGGGCCATCGCTGGTACTCTGATGACACCAGGACTTCCCAGTGCCAAGCTAGACATGGCTGCTCTTGGCTCTTGAGCAGCGTCTCCTGCAGTACAGTGTATCAAAGCCATTGCGGTGTGGGAACAGGCCGCATCACTACCATGTCAGATCTTTCCCCCTGCACCTGGAGGTAGGGGGTGACCTGTGTGTCATTTAACAGTAGCTTATAATTATTAGCCAGTGGGAGGATTTCTCAGTGACATACTGGTGAAATCCTAAATTTGGTTGGAATATGATCAGCCTGTTCTGTCTGCAGCTATTCAGTGGGGAGATTATTCTCAGGAGGTATGAACCATTCTCCAACAAGGAAGTAGTGTTTGGGATTTCCAGCATTAATGCTAGTAAGAAATCATTTTGCTGTCACTGATGTTATGTAAATAGATGGTTCATGTTTATACTCTACAAAATGCATTTACAAGAAGGCTGACTAATTCAGAGGTCAGTTTCTAATTCAAGGTTAGTGCTCAGCAATTGTTTTTTTCCCCTGCCAAATAAAACCACTAAAGGCTAAAATAAAACCATGTGCTCTAACCTACCTTCATGTAGTTACTGATATAAAGAGGGTAGAAGGAGTTTTGCTAATCCCACTGTCTAAGGAGTGAAGTAAAAAGTCCTACAGAAACTTTTTCACAAGGATGTGCATTGAGACTGCCCGACCTAGAGGGTGTAAAGTAAAGGAAGCCACTTTCAGTGATCTGCTGCTGTTACTGACTAGAAGCTGGATTTCCCGGGAATACCTTGAAATAAATAGCAACTTAATCAACCAATCATTCCCTTCATTAGGAAGAGCAATCGGCTACAGGAAAAAAAATAATTAAAAAAGTGAGCAGCATAATGACATTTGATCTACTTTTAGATGTTTGGATATCACAGTGGAGGTGAAAGAGTTTAGGTCCATTAACTCCCTCAGATCCATACTAGTTGATAATATTGAAGATGGCTGCCAAATTTCTGAAAACTACCAGCTACCAAAATTTGTACCAACATTGTATTCTCTAACCCTTTCTTCATTGCCACTTAAATTTTATCTGGTCTTCAAAGTTTCATTTAAAGCTGAACTGAAAACTAAATCCTACTTTTTAATTAGCTTCTCAGATGTAAATAAAACTTCTAAATAAATTTATTTGCAAACTGAGCCATCGCCAAAATGCAAAAAGGTAAATTTCAAACGTGTGACCAGATTAGAGGTGATGACACTAGAAGAACTGCATTTGGGGTCACCTCATAATCAACATTTTCCTACCTAGAAATGGTCACCACTTCCTTTTATTATGGACTCATTGCTGTCTATAAGTCTAGTTCAGTATCCAGAATTGTGTTGACCCACCAGAGAGTGGGAATAACCAGAGTGATTATAAGCCAACGTTGAGACTATACAGCTCTAATCAATCATGTTGCACCTGTACCAGGACTCTGAGCATGGCAATAGTGGTAACATGACTTCCCAGGAGGCAAGATATGAAGTCTGAAAAGAAAGAGCTTTAGGCTTTCGGATTAAGTGGAGAAATGCTTTTGAAAGGATCAGCCAAAATAGCAATAATTGCTATGAGGCTTAATGTAGCTTGTGAGAAAATGTTTCTCAATTGCTTATGGTGGCTTGTCAGATGTAAGAGCAGACAAATTGAGCAGATTGTGAAAATAATCCTAGCACAGCTTCCAACAACACAAGTTAAACTTTTTTGTTGCTAAGAAATGTGAAATTACAAAAAGCAGTAATACCGGTTGCTGCACAACCAACAACAGCATACAATAGTGTGAGCTGCAGTTCTTCATTATATATCATCTGATTAAAAGAACTTGCTAAGTAGCATTTTCAAGACATGCCCTTAGACAAAATGATACGTTTTGGCAGAAAAGGTCTTCTGTATTGACTTGTGCATAGTGAAGGTCTTTGCAAATTGAGAAAACTGTTTGGAAAACTTTGCTTGAGAAGAGCGTGATTTCCCTGCTGTTCGCTAGGGACTCAGATCATATTAAAGCACTTCCAAAGGTTTTACATTATTTGAAAAGGGATGAAGCAGTTGTTTGTCTGAGTGCTTTCAACAAAGCAATGTTAGGAATTCTGGGGAGAAAACCCCAACAACCTGCATTACAACTGAATTGTTTGGATTTCAGTGCTATCCTTATTTGGAGATGCCACTACAAACTTTGGGACATGCTTCTTTCTAAAAAAATCTAACGAGAAGCGAGAATGAATGATTGTTGCCAGCTAACTGCTGGAATCATATATATTGCATACGTCCGTAAGAGATGAGCATTTAATCTTCATTTATTCTTGAGGTTGATGCATAGCTTTCAATCATGTAGGGAGTTTAATCATCTCCCCAAATGTCAGAATTACCAAATCTTGTCAAACTTCAATTCATGGGAACGATAAGGCATGCCCTCACATGACGGTTTATCTCTGTACCCTGAAGTTGAAAGATCTTAAAATATTTTCCATCTAATAGAAGTTATTTTTGTCCAGGAGTTAAGAATTGCTCAATTGCAATTTTAAAATTCCTTAAGGATGAGAAAGATGGTGATGAAGGAAAGATGTTTTCAGTCACTGAATGCTCCTTATCTTCATCTCATGCTGTGCTAAAAGTTTGACTGCTCTAATTTTAAAGCTATCTAATCTTTTATGTGCTAAAGCATATGAAATCATGCATTATTAGAAGTACGAATTACAAGAAGAGTTCATTTATTTGGTGTTATATATAATCTTTATCTAAAATGCATTATGTGGTTAAAAAAATTTCATTTAGTAATGTTCATTAAGTTTCAAACTTTTCTTTCAGAGAACAAAATTGCTTCAACCTGATTGAGATATTTTATCTGGAAAAAAAAAAAAAAGAAAGAGCAAAGCAAATCTTTTAGAGAGTCTGTAAGTGCCAGTGAATGTTTTGATGCTTGACAGTGAATTGGGTGTGAATCCAGGATATAAAGGATGTTCTTTACTGGGAAATCCAGTCAACTGAATGTGCGGGCCTCCTGAGTCTCACACTGGAAAACAGTCACATATTCTTCCTTTAGAAATGTGAGTTTTTCAGTTTGTTAGAACATGTGGAATGTGTTATATTAATTTCACTGTTGCATCCGAGGCATGCATGAATATTTTCTTTGTATACACACAGTTGGAAAGATTGCAGAAATCTATTGAAGGCCAACTCTGCTTAAGGTTGAACTTCCAATTCAAAGTGATTTTAATTGTAGGAGTTTTATCAGTTGATTCTTTTAAGATGTGCTTAAATGTACTAAAATGATACTTACCAGTTTACCAATAAACTGGAGCTTATCAGAGTGGAATGCTGCACTTGAGAGCAATGGAAATTTCCAGCTTCGACAAAACCAAATGATACTTGAAAGACAAAATAGCGTTTCCCTGAAATGTGGCTTAAAATAACGTTTCTAATTCCTACCCAATAGGATGGCCGACATGCCCAAGAACGATGCTCTCAGGACGAATGGTTTGCTCCACAATGAAAACACAGGGCGAGTCAGCACCCATGCTTTTAGTTTAGTCCTAGGGCTTGTTTTTTTGTTTTCAAGTGTCGCTAAAATCCTTCTCCCTGCCCTTCACTGCTAGATTAATTATTTTCCATGCAAGGGCCCTTCTTTCAAAGTCCTCCATTATTCTGTTTTGACCATACTGGGGAACTTATCCAAGTCAACAAAAAGGCTGCCTTTATCACAGAGAGGCTGTTCATGAAGTGGATAGTTTCATACATTGCTGTGGGAGAATTGCCTTAACATCGCCTATTCATGCTGATGTGCCAGGTGCATCCACTTACACAGCTCTAAACGCGGCTACCACCACATCCTCTGCTGCCAAGACTATTATGTCCTCTGAGAGATGGAGCAAGAGGCAGGACTTAGATCTTCTCTGCTGAAAAGTGGAAGGACAGAAACCGATCTTTGTGTCAAAAAAACCCCCAAACCAAACAACAAACAAGCAAAAAGAAAACAACCCCCAACCTGCTGTAGGGAGCCTTTTACGTCTCTGCAGCTCTGCGACCGAGAGAGCTTTGGAAGAAGATGGGGAAGAAAATAGCATGAGTTTAGAGCAAGACTGCTCTGCATCACTGCCCTGAGATACTGTAAAGCGGACAAAGGGAAACTGGGATATAAATAGAGAATGACATTTTCCTTGCATTGTCCACAATGAATACATTTGTACAGGAACAAAATCGTTGGAACGAAACAACATGCATGCCTGATGTTGAAGAAAAGCCTGTTTGTGCTTAGTACATTGGAGACATTGTTCGAAAATAGTTCATCCTTTTGTAAATATTGCCTCAGCATTGGTGCCAGGGTCATTGGTGCTTCGCGTTATCAGCCGAGTAAGTTTCGGTCATGCACGTGCTGCTGAGAGAAATTTTAATACGGGCACCAGATTTAAAAAGAGAAAAATTATCCTCCTAAGGACTCTCTTGTTCATTTGTAGTTAATACTCCTTGCTTTCCTCTTGTTCTTATTTCTTCCACACTTTGTCCTGCTTCACTACACCTAAAAGGTGTTTCGTACATGTGGCTGGGAAATCAAACTTGCTTCCATCCCTCAGGTGCTGCTAACGTGTGTGCAGACAGCAGGCGTCCTTTCTGGACAAAACCCCAGTCAGTGGAAATCTTGCCTTTGTTTTTCATCTGTAGTGATACAGCTACAGCAGTTCCAGGCTACGCTCCCTCCTTGTGCAAAGTGGCTGATGTCAGCTGAGTGGCGCCGAGTTGGATATCTTGGCTCTTTGGTTTGTTTGCTTGTTTTCTGGGAAGACATTTACGTGGCAATGTTTCTTTTTTTTTTCTCCAGAAGTTTTGAGAATCCAGCAAAACAAATACTTGTATCACATGCAAAACAAAATCTATGAAATGAAAAAAATATGTTCTGCAATCAGTGAAAGCCTCCTTGTCTCCCTGAGCAGAAGGCAAATCTGATGAACAAGATTCTTTTGTATTCGTTCCTACACCAGCTTTTTTGGTATAACATATAGAAGCAAAAAAATCCCAAAGTTCGTTAACATACCATGATAATGGACCACAGCACATCTTTAAGTATACTTGTGCAGCTCCAGTGATATTAGTGAGAAATAATGGGTGCAAATGAAGCAGAATTTAACCATCACATGGAAAAAATAAAAAACAAAACCAAAAAAAATAAAGAGCCCTCCTGTGATGTAACACATCAAACCCCTCGTGACCCAAGCAAATCGCATTGACCCTTTGATCAGTGGAAAAAAAACGGGCTTTCTGGGGCACAACTCCCACAACCTACTTCAGATCCCTAGTTTAGACTGGGATGACCTGCTACTTCTTTCTCTCTCAGAAACATAAGGGCTGTTCAGAGAAGAGGAAATGTGGGCTGTGGAGGTTTAAAGATGGGTGAGGTGAACCCAGTGATTTTTGTTACCGGATTTGTACGAACAGCTTTTAGCAGTGGCTGTAGCTTTGAATGAATACGTAAATAAAATTAAGAGTAATACTCGCTCCAAACAAGATGTATCTGTTGGAGTTTCTGACAGACCGTGGCTAGTCTGGGAGGTAATTCTTACTGCTAAAAAAATTAATGGGACTTTAAAAAAAATAAATAATTAACTGATGTGTTGGGTTTGGCAATCCAGGGATTGTAGAGGTAGCGGGGAGTGTGAAGAATGGCAGAATTAGTCTGGTCCCTGGCTGTGCTGGCTGAGACCAGGTTTCAGAAAAGGTTATTGAAAATGAGAAGGTTTTAACTGAAGAGTTCCTCCAGCAGAGGAATCCTGGTTCATGACCTCGACTTTTTCTTAAATGCTGGCTATCTGTACCCAGTGTGACTGGTTGAACTCTCACGCAACACAGAATTTTGCATCATTTGAGTCAAATACTGTAGCACATATTTTTCGTATTTCCTTGCCCTCCAGAAAGCGAAGTCAACACAATTACATGTGCAAATTATATTAAAATCACAAATATACTGTCTCATTTTGGATAGGCCACACTGCCCTCCCTACCTGGCCTGGTGAGGAATGGGCTTTTATTTCTTGAAAGTCTCCTGGTCCAGAAGGATATTAATGTATTTATAATCTGAGGATACTCTTCCCCATCGAGGTAGACTGCAATCTGAACCTACAGAAATTGCAGGAGCCTCCAGCATTTCACATAAGCAGGCTAATACACTTATCCCTATGATGCAGGCAAATAAATCCAGGGAAAGTGAACTACTGACTTACCCAAAAAGTAGTCTATGGAGGAGCTGAAAATTATACCTTTAAAAAATACTGTGTGCTGTTCAGGCAATTTTGAAAACATTTCCGTGTCCTAAAGAATGCCTAGCTCAAGTTCAGGCTAGATGTGATAGAAGCTATTGTACCAGGCTTACACAGCATCCGACGATAATGATGCCCAACATCCTGAAGATTACTATACTCTGCCAACTTGCTGTTATCTCTGTGGCCATGTCCTAAGGTTAAAAAGTGGCACCCTTCAAATTGGACCTCCAGATTTTGCAGTTGGCAGTGGGAGTTTCCTTTGGCTCCTTGACAGAACTGGGATGACGAGAGTATTTTTCTTCCAGCTTGCATCACACCCAGTTTGAACTTCAGTCACGTGGCACCCACCCACCTTCACCTG
The DNA here is from genome assembly GCA_013399135.1 of Heliornis fulica. Classification (NCBI taxonomy): domain Eukaryota; kingdom Metazoa; phylum Chordata; class Aves; order Gruiformes; family Heliornithidae; genus Heliornis; species Heliornis fulica. The sequence continues at coordinate 27,870 of VXBZ01005022.1, read as the reverse complement.
GGCAAAAAGGTCAGGTGCTCTGTCTGCTCTGAGTTGGCAGGACAAGGCAAAACCGACACGAGTCCTGCTGCTGGCCTGCTGGGTGACAGTGGACAGCTTCTCCAAGACCCCTCTGGAAGAAAAAGGACCATGGGCATAGGTAGGCACCACAAGAATACCCTTTTTTTGGGGTGGCCTATAAGCTTTGGTCCAACAAATGATTTTGCACATTTGACCTCTGTCTGGGTTTATGGCACAGAAGACATGTTCCTCTGGGTATCTGCTGCTCAAACAGACTTGGCGTATTACCACCTTGCTTAACCGAGTCCTTCTATTTTTTGCCATATTATTACAATAATAAATGTTTCACATTTTGCTGCCTCCAAAAAAGAAATAAAATAATCTGTTGGTCAAGAATGAATGTCCAAAGACTATAATTAATTAGTAACAATTAATAAATACTAATAATTAATAAATAGTAATTAATTAAGCAAAAATTTATTTAATATCAGATAATGATTTTCTGGAAATTAGTCCATCATATATTGCTTTAGGCTGCCCTGGTAAATACCTTAATGGAGTCAATGTTTATATCTTCTAACTCGGGTCTGCCACTCAGGAGTTATTTGGGGTTTGTGAAACAGAAGGGAATTGTCTGCAAAACTGTTGCAACTATTTTTTCTTCCCAGAAGTCATGCTGTAAACTACCAGACTAAAACATACGTATGCTTTCACACATGTAAGAGTCACCTAACAATGGTAATAAGTATAGAATTAAAATTTTGTAAAAGGCAGACCACTACAATTCGGCATTCAAGGTTGGGGTTTTTTTTATTACCACTCAAACCATTTGTGGTTACACCGCAGAAGGTGATAAATGATTTTATTTTTCTAGATTTGTTATGCAGTTTTCTGAACGAAACTGTTGAGAAGACTGATTGATGCCAACTACACAACCCAAACAAGCTTTCTCTTGAGCTTTCGGCACCTCGAGCCCTCATTCAGGGTAGTTCTCTGCATGCTTTCTAGCAGTGCAATGGAGCCAGGGTTCCACCCTTCCTGTTCCAATGGTTCAAAAAGAGTAAGAAAATCTAGGGCTCAAAGGCAAACAAAATGGTTTTACTGTAAAATTAGGTTGAACAGAAATGTGAATTTCAAGAACTAGAACCCAATTCTGTAGCATATGCTGCTGTGATTGGCTTTGGTAGGATTCAGCAGACATTTTGCTCCAATTTTTTTAAGTAAAATTTACAGATTTCACTCCAATAAAAGTTCTCCAGCCCAGAAAAAAAAAAACCAAACAAAAAACCAGAAGATCAAAAGGTTGCCATTACTCAAATAAATAGTGGACTGAGCAGTCAAGGAGTCAGTATACTAATCCTAAGTACGTCTATCTTTCTGCTTGAGCTCTGCGATAGAGACTTGACCTTGTGCTGTATTTCTGGTAAGTAGAAAGGAAGTTTATCTGTATCTTCCCAGGACAGAATGGTAACAAAACCAATGCAACATGATGGAGTTATTTCAAAATGCACTTTGTCTCAGGATTGGGTAGTTTCTTGATAGACCATAAATAGGGAGTTTCATACAATTATATGTTCAAGAGAAAGCACTGCCAACAATGGAACATCTTACCTTATGTCTTGGGAGTGATTTAAAGTAACCAATTTAACTAAGGAATTCTAGCAGTAGCCTATACTACAAGGTTTTACCACTGTCTTTGGATGGCAATCTGACATCATAAACACAATATATTATTGATTGTAATTTGCTTTTCTCACCCAGGTGTCCCACTTCAGACCAGGGACCTTTCCTCTAGGCACTGTAAAAATTCATTAGAAATGTGTCTGCAGAGATTAATATCAGTATCTGGCTACATCTTGGCCTTGATTGCAAAAGAGCACACTGTCAAGCATCTTAATAACATATTTACTGATGTTCAATTAGGTGCTAGAGAACAAAATTGATCACCACGCTTAAAAATGTTTGCTGCCACCTTACAGTGCTGAAAAATGTTTCCATCCATCATACATATGGCAGACCCATTGGCTGAACACCAGTTCCTGCATTCTCTCTCTGTGCCTTGTGGAGGGGCAGGGAAGTGCATCTAGACCCACTTCCTCCTCAGTCTTCCACACATACCTAAGCAGCACAGCCAGGGAAGGCTGTGGGATTTAGGGAACAAAAGCCTTTCCAAAAAACACCTCCTCCTTATCCATCTTTGGTTGATGAACGCAACCATTTTTAACCAGTTCCCACAAGACAAGCTCCATCTTGTCCTGAACAGCTTTCTGTGTGTGGTGACATTTCGCATTTCCTGAGCTCACCCACATCAGGAATGATAGTGCAGATGCGATTTGGTCTGGAAAGTGGTACCGATACTGGAAATCCCTCATCTGCATTTGCTGTACTCTCCACCTGTGTTTGCATCTTTGCTGGCTGCAGTACTCTTGGTCCCACAGGTCTCCTGCTAAAATGTGCAGACCCTCATGTCTGTCTTGGCAAGTCTAACCCGTAAGCTCCCATCTGTAGCTGAAGCTGCTATTAGTTCCTTAGTGTGCAGACACAGTTTTTAATTACTTTTTAACCTGCTTTTATTAAGACAGTGGACACAGCTGTTCACTTCCACTGTAACACCCTTGTCCTCTTCTGTAAGGACAGCTCTTGCCTTGTTAGCACATTTCACCAGTACAGTTGATACACGAGTTGCATTGTTGGTACAGGGTCGTTAATGAAAATACTAAATAACCCTGATCTCTGAGGTAGTCCCAGTTGCCTCGTCTAGGAAACCATTATCAACCGAGCCTGCCGCCACATCTCTTCTGTTGTGTTTGTGTTACGGTCCTGTCCATAATGCTCTCTTCTGCTTGCTAACAATTTTTAGCACAGTATTTTAACAACTGCTTCACCACCATTAATAGGTTTGATATAGGAGGATAAAAAAAGAGAAGTGCAAATAAGGGTCAAAGTGTAATCAGACTACTCTACATACTCGCTTTCATCGCTCTGTAGCATGTGTCCAGCAGACCCACTGATTTTGCTTGTTTTCCTCTTGGCCTTTCCAAAGGTGGGGGAGAAGCCTGTGAAGCAGACTGGCATTTTCTTTTAGTACAGTGGGATTTGTTTGTTTGTTTCATAATGGCTTTCTAGTTTTGATTTTGCAATGTTTTTAAACATGTGTGTTGCTATGCATTTATATTAAAAGCAGCCAGGCCAAAGAAATGTGCAAGACTTGGAAAGTGACGGGAAAGTTACACGCAGCAACGTAATCATGGCTTTATTATTTTATTTTGTTCCCCGTCCCTGTCTTTATAATTCTTAACGTTTTGCTTGCTTTTCTGAACCACTGCCAAGCGCACTGATGTTTCTGTGGAAGTGTCTATTACAGCCCTATGATGCTGCTCTGGAGGAGTATTGGCCAGCTGAGACCCCGTCGTTTCCCCCTGGGTATCACAATGCAGTTACCTACGCCAAGGTTTATCTGCTGGTTTGTATCTCAGTCACTCAGCCTCCCATCTTTTGAAGTGCTATTTGTCTACATGAGAAGCTGCCTCTGCTCATGCAGCTTAATTCCTTCGAGAGGCTTCGGTAAAAGATGTCGAATGTCTTTTTTTACTTTCTTGTAGGTGTTGACCAGGTCTCCTTTCCCTGTACAGCCGGACTTGCTGGGCATTTGCTTCCCTTCACGAAAGCTGCCTGGTTCTTTCCCTAAGACACATGCACTCACCCCTTTGTGTGCTAATTCTTTTAACTAGCTCACCTGGCTCAGTCACAGGTATGTTACCTACATGTCTGTAGTTGCCTGTGTCTTTCTCTAGAGCCACTGCTAAAAATCAGTGCCATGGGGACCAGTTTTTCTTCTAACTAATTTTTAGACACCTAATACTGTTTTTACATATATAACCTGGCTGACAGGTGTTCTTTGCTGATTTCTTCATCTGGGTATAACTTCAGGTTTTTAAAAGATGCCTTTTACCTTGTAGCAACCTTAACCAAGTCCTTCAGCTATGGTCAGTTTCCTTTTAAGACTTTATAAAACCTCTCAGATAGGACTACTGAAGTGTGAAAGCCTGGGAGCAGTAAATTGCAGGATTTAGAGGCTCTTATGTCTCTGGCCTTTTTGGCTACATGCTAAAGACTCCAAGAAAAGCCATGTTTCACCACCATCTCTGTGAGTGAGCTTCTCTGTGAATNAAAAAAAAAAAAAAAGTTTTGTTCTGGTTTTCATAATTTCTAGGTGAGAAAATTTGTACAGGGTCATCCTTGAATCCAAGGAGAACAGCAGTCACCTCAAATAGGATTTTAGATGTAACCAGAGTTTAAGAGAGAGAAAAATTGGGACTGTCCACCAAGAACTTGGATGCAAAGAAGCATGGGACAAAACTGGATAAATAGAAAAGAAGAAAAACAGCACAAAACCTTCCTAAGAATAGATTATGGCACACTAACCAGGCATTTAAAAAAACCACCAAACCCTACTTTTCTACATGAAGGAAATGAGTTGACCTAATCTGACTGGATTTCAAGAAAACATTTGTTAGTACTTGGAAAAAATTTAACTAAGGAAGACAGCAATTACTAAATTAACTCTCAGTATGAATAAAGGCTTGCAAGTAGTTTAGAAGGGGAAATTTTAGGCTAGTGGAAGGTTGCCAGTGTGCTTCCAAAAAGAACAATCCCAGAGAGATCTTACTAATTACTTTCACCAACTACCATAATCTAGGAATTAAGTGTATGGCCAGTCGATGACACAACACTGGGGCACTGTTTGCACAAAGGGGGACTAGAATATCGTAACTGTGATTTTGTGATAACAAAGGGCACAAAACTCGTTTTACATGATAGGCTTGATCCCGGAACTTGGCATACACCAAACCTAGAAAAAGTTCTCCAGTATGGGTATTTTCCTGATAAAAAGCAACCACAGTAGTCAAGTTTCTTATTTGTCCCACAGAAGTAAAATCTATCATATAAAATAAACGTCCCACAACACATATTTCATACAGCAAGTTCCAAGGGAAGATGAGAAGAAAAAAAACAGATTTTTTTGCTAGAGACAGTCATAATGTTACTTAACTTCCAGAGATACAACTACTGAAATCCTCATGATTCTTCTATTTAAAAAAAAAAATCTACCTTGTTTTTATATCTTATTCAACAGCATCATACAACTCTTGTACATCCTGCTCTCCTTTTCAGTCTTACAGGCATAACCTGTGAACTGCAGCTTAACCTACAAAATCAATAGATACAATGTAATGTGACACTCAGTCCATCTCCTCTGTTGAAAAATATTTCAGAATTTGGACTCTTGGTCCCAGAGCTGCCAAAGGAAGCCAGTGAGGGACACCGAGTCAGAAGTACCGTAAACTTTCTGAAGGTTTACCTGAAATAATGTACCCCAGGTAATGTAACACTAGAGACAGCTCTGCTTCATGAGCTAAGCTGGGTCACCTGTAAAGCCCTGCACTGTATCATGTGCGTGTACCAGCTCACGTCTATAGTTGTACAAAACGTAGAGATTCCTGAACAAATCTGGACATGCCAGGCACTTCACTGGAAGCCGGTGACATGGAAGAAACCAGTGACACCCTTCTCATAAAAAGCCCTCTGACACCCTTGTCATTTGATACCAGTATAATAGTGCAAAGTTCAAGGTCATAAACTAGGAATGAATAACAAGATGCTATCAGCATCCATAAAAAAGGGTAAGTCTGGTGCTTTGGTCAGTCCCCAAAGCCTGTGAGATGTCGACAGCAGGTAGCTCTAAATAGAAAAGTTAAAAAATAACAAAATAGTAGATGCTGTATACCTAGCAGGGATAGGAAGGTATGAGAGGTCCTGATGACACCTTATCTGGAGTACTGTGTCTACTTCTAACTCTGCATGTTAAAAGAGATTTACTGAAAGTGTTTCCACTTCCAGGCGCAAAGGAGGGTTAGAAGAATAGTGGGGGGAAGCACATCCCCTTCTACAGCACAAATGGTATGGCTGTTTTGGTTGAACTGGTTTCAACAGTAACCTACGAAAGCTCAAGGGGTGACAGATGGGAAGGGACTTTATACCAGGAGAAATGCTCTTTAAACTGAAGTCAAAGACCCCACAGAATACGAGGGGACCAGCTGGTGCTGAATACACATTATCTGAAATCTTTAACCATTCAGAGGAACAGAAAATGAGGAGCAATCTCACAAGGAGGGGTTGATTCAAGACGGAGTCTGGTATCTCTGCAAGTAAGTTGAAGAATACAACATGGCTGCCTGCAATAGCTGGGATTGGGCCCTGCAGCTGGGGAGGTCTACTCCAGTCTTGCCTAAGTCAGGGTCAGAGCTGAGTATGAAAGCTTTGATTTTCAAAATGCATATCAAATTTACACGTTTGTCACCAGCCCATTTATCGCCACCTGCTATCTCGCATTCAGTAGTGTTACACAAGAGTGTAAATTAACGCAGAGTGCAATCCTCCTGATTATTACTTTTGGAGAACAAATGGGTCTGTGCATATGGAAGTATCTAATTAGTCACATTGTGGTTGCATATATGTGGAAATACTCTGTTTGACTCTGAAATTGTACTGACTGCTTGGCTTATACAACGACTTGTGTTGCTGTGACTCTTGCATAAGGAGAATTAGGCCTTCTGTTTTAATAACACTGCACCACTCTGAGCCCTTAATCTTGCATCACAGCAAAACACTGTAGTAGCAACACATAATTGTGTATTTTTCCCCATTTTCCATGTTGTAAAATGCTAGTTCCTGACCTCTGCTAAATGTGTGCAGCGGCCTACCTTGACACAATATCAGATAAATCGTAACAGAAGAGTCCCATTGTAGCAGCAATAGCAAAAGGAATATGACTTTACCTACTCACAAATTTCAGTTTTCAGTCATCTTTTCTCCTAAGAGCTCTGTCACCTTAGTACATCACGTGTGTAGTTACACAAGTTCTGTTTGTTCTAGACTGAGATGACTTGGCCTTATTAGCTCCTTCTATCCCCTCCAGTTTCGGTGGGGTCCTTAGGGCCTCCTTAGCGGTATTGCAAAAGGAAATCCCCATCAACCTCATAAAGCCCTAAAGAAGCTGAGGGCAAAATTGAATGGCTCTCTGCTCTCACAGACAGCATCCAGGGTGTCAATGGCAGCTCTACAAAGAGAAAGAGAACCGTAGCCCGTGGGTTTTGCTTGCTCCCTCCATGCCTGAAAGGACGCCCTGACCCCGAGCAATTTTTCTGTATTTGCTCAATGATTAAGGGAGCTTATCATGGGGATTTCCAGGGAAGAGCGTTGTCACTGCGACCCTTCTGCAAGTTACAGGTAATGAGTGATTAAACTGTAATGTAGTTTGGAGGGCTGGCTGGCGAGACACTTGCCTTTCTGCTCTATTTCTAGGGGTGCTTGGTTGTTTCTGAATTATGAATACTTCATTTAGATGAATTTCATCAATGGAGAGATAAAAAATTGTTTGTGTCGTTCTAAAAATACCTGGATCTTTTCTCCAGAATGCAGTAATTTACTTTGCTTATATATAGCAATTTAGATTCCCCCTAATTACTAATTAATTTTAAGGTTAATTTTACTTCCTTCCCCCTCTTCCAACACACAGACATGTATATACTTATGTACATGCACATATGCATACCCCATGAAAATTATTTTAGCATAAGCATGAATACCATGAACCAAAAGTTTGCCATCCCTACTACAGTGAAAGCTGACTGCCACCTATGGGTAAGAGTTCATGTTAACATATTTAGATAAAATTTTAACATTATTCTTTGAAATTAATTCGATTTGCAATTATCTAGCAGGACAGAGTTTTGATTAATTTACTATATAATTTTTCCAACAACAATCACTGCTCATCCTCTGAAAGCTGGGTATTAAAACCAACTCCCTTACGAAGGAACATCAGCTCTACGACAAGTAAAAAAAAATGGGGTATGACGTTCTGATTTTTCTTGTTCTGAATAAGGAATACATAGAAGTACCTTAATTCCCCATGCAAAAGAAAAAGACCCAATGGTACACAGCTAGGTGCATCTTATTACACAATACTGTATTTAACGATTACTATAATCGTAAAGTTTAGCCCTCTTGAGGTCTCAATATATAGCCCACTGCTATCTTTTACTAAATATATACAAACAGCTTAGCCATGCAGTCTCACAAAAATGTGTATATAATCAGTACATCATAGTAATTTTCTATTAAATTTTTTTCATTTTTTCAGAGTAAAATGAAGGCTAAGTGGGGGAAGGGAGGCAGGAGAAAAATGTATGGCTTGATTATGTAAGCCTCTATCTTTGTGATAACCAGTCTATGTAGCATTTACTTAAAAAACTCAAAAGGAAGTGCAGGCTGAAATGCTGAATTTGTTGGATCAAAAATATTTTTCCCAATCAAGCTTTCAGGTACTTAAAAGCAAAGAGGCCGACAATTCTGTCTGTCTGACTACCAAAGACAGAAACGCTACATATTACAAGCTGCTATGCTGTAGGAAGCTGCATTAAAATGGACATCACCATCCATTTCTCAGAAATACCATGACATACAAATAGCTGGAAGTCTAGGAATTTAATGCATATATTTCAGTTGGGAAAAAGATAGTTTTACTTCGGTAAGCAGAAGCTAATTGTAGCCATTATATTTCTCTCTTTTGGGGCAGAGGCATAATATTTCTGCAGAGACAACAAGGAACTTACAAAAGGGAAAATTATATTAAAAAGAGATAGCAACTAATACAAACTAAGAATGAGCCTGATATTATTTTTTTTAAATTCACCTTTTAAATTAATCTTAGTCCTGGGCCTTCTCATTCGTATTTTACTTTATTCAATATGATAATAAGCCTATCTAAAAAAATCCTGAAATAAATACTACACTAGTGATTACTTCGTGCCTTTTCACTAAGTTTTATTACTAAACATGTTATAAACTTGTGAAATACTGCAAAGGCAGTCAGTAAATGTTAATTACCAGGCATTATCACACCAACATTTCATGCTTGCCTTCCGACAGCATCAGTACCTTTATCATCTACGTAATTCAGACGTTTATGGTAAAATCTTTGTGCTTCATAGTCAAAAGCGTCTTGTAGCTAAAGCATCTCTGCTCCGCAGCAGTGTATTTGTGATGCATTTTCCTTCTTACTTTGTAACCGACACATTTTAGACACTGCAAAACCAGCATTCTCCACATTCCCCAATTTACTTCCCCGTGTCCACTCTGGCCACCAAATCAAGCTGTCAACTGTCCAGTAACACTTCCCTGTATTTTCAAATCAAATTCAAATTTCAAAGTTTCAACTTAACCCACATAGTCTCCTTGGATGAGGACTTCATATCAGACAGAAACTACTCCTTATCGTGTTTGATGAATCCAGCTTAAACAAAACACAGAACTGCACGAACATCTGTGACAAAAGACTTTCTTCAGCCATTCTGGTCTTTCTTATTTAATCTCCCACTGGAGTACAATTTAGCAGGTATACTCTTTTGCAGTGCAGACCTCCTCCCACCAACCTACTGCTTGCAAAAGGATTAAAAAAGTAATTTACATGTGTCATACCAAAACCTGAAGAGAATATAGGTGAACCTTTAAAAACAATTCCTTGCAGGAGAAAGGATGCAAATAAGCTAGCACCCTAAATTTACAAGAGCCACAAAAAGGTTAGAAAATGTAAGAATGCAACAGAGGTTTGTTAAAATTAATAGATCTATTAATAGAATATGAAACAAAACCCTCCTTTCCTGGTGACACATCACTGAGTTACTACTTGCATACTTCTACAAGTATAAACCGAGAGCAAATTTTTTCTTTAGACAGCCAGTATGATGAATTTTGGGATGTTCCTATTTCAGTATCTTTAAAATTGAGGCCTTGTTAAAGAACAGGCTACTCTGAAAGATCCCCAGGATACTCGAAACCCTGACAGGTTTCTCCTATTTTTTTTTTCACCAATGATTTCTGTTTGATAGAGAAGAAAAAAAAACCCCAAACAACAAACCCCACAAATCAGACAGTGCACCTAATTCTCTGAATGGGCTTTTTGTTAATTTTATGCATTTACAAAAAGACAAGGAAAATTCCACTTCCCAAGTAAAGAAATACAGATTGTAGTAACGTCATAGCTTTAAAAAATGGTTCTTTCTGTTCTATATAGATGCCTCATCAATTTCACTTGAATGCTGTATGTATTGTATAACACAGATTTTACTTTAAATAATAGTACTTAATGCCTATATGGATTTTTTTGTTATCTAATACTTTTGCTAGACCGCTCATGGATTTTTACTATGCTGCGTATTCAGCTGTATGCCTGCATTTTGCAACAGACATTCAAAAATACAAACTGTATTCTGGTCTGCTCCACTGTATTTTGACACTGTAAAAGTGCATCCAGACACGCATAATATTAGACGTACATAGATGCAACTAAACAAAAAACAGATTACCTTGTGATACAGTGGAATGAAAGAGACTTTCTTCTAATGGGGTAAAGCCTGTTTGTTCACAGTAATTTCATTTATAGTTGAGAAAGGGAGCAAAGCACCTGGAACTGACTCACTGTAAATTCCAGAAATGCAAGGAGCTTCACAAAAAGTCTGCGGTTACCTTGTTTTTTAAGTAACCGTGCCAAGCTGACAGCTATTAACAGCAGCAAGGACTTGCATAACGAGGACTTGAAGGAAGGCTTAGTTCTATCCATGCTGGAGTGATTTAAAGAGAATGAAGGCACGTATTTCTTTATGATGCATTATGTAACACCACAGAGGGCAATCCGAGGCATTCTAAAAAATAACGGACCCACATTGGATCTTATGCTTGTTATTTATCACACAAATATTATATAGTGCTTAAGTGCTTAAGGCTTATGAAACACCTAACTTAGGAACGTTATCCAGTGCAAGTGAGTTCAAAATGGTTTAGATTACATGTTTTATGTTTTGTACATCTTTAGGAAAATATAATAGGTCCTATAATTCATTTTCTTCAAACTTCTGCAATACATGCAATCTCAGATAAAATAAAATTGTCAAAATCAGTGATAGCTGGACCTTCTGGTTCACATTAGTGTGAAGAGAAAACTGCTGTTGAGCTGACACATTGATAGATTACGGATTCTGCTGAAGAATAGCTAAAACTGGTGATTCAATCTTGTCGCTACTATATAAGAAGAATAACAGAAGTGGAGATGTTACTCATGATATCATGTCTTTTATCAAAACCCTAAAGGGTTCTGGTGCATTGAACACATTCTCTTCCTGAGAGCTTCTCGCTTTAAAGAATACCAGTGTAAGTAAATGACACTAAAATGCCTTATTAAAAAAATAAAGAAAAAAGAAAAAAAAGGCCTATTAAAAATAGTCTTAAATTTCTTTAAACATTAAAATAAAGATCAGGTTGCATAAAAAGTATCTTTTACATTTTGGGTTTTTTTTCTCTCTCTTTTTTTTTTTTTTTTTTTTTACAGTGAGATGCTGGTCTTGTAATGATGAAATGGAGAGCTAGCAGGAGGATGATGAAACACATGTAACATGAAGGACAAATCTGACTGAGAGGGCAAATATTCTAATTATTTAAAAGTTAGCTGGGTTAGTTCCTTAACTAACTTTAATCAATATAGCTCCCCTGAAATCAGTAAGGTGATACCGATTTCTTTGAGAGGTATCTAGCAAGTAAGATAATGCAGACCATCATCTTCTGCTAGGACATGTAAGGATAAAAACATATGGAGAGTCATCTTTTCTAATTAGCTCCTTAACCTTTAAATACTCAAAAGAGAACTTTTAAAAGAGGCACCTTAATTACTTCTGCTATTCTAACCCTGGCCCTCTGTTGATCCGAACCTTGCCTGGTCATTTAAGCTGAAGTGAGGTCAGGTTTAAGCACTGACTTCAGTCCTTCAGTGCTTCGTACTTCCCTGTGCTGCTGCAAATCACCACAGAGGCTCAAGATGGAGGGAACAGGGCCTTGGTGGCTTGTGCCTTTCTCCCACGGACGTCACCGAACATTCCAGCGCTTACTTCTGATTCATCCATGGAGTCCTGCAACAACAGAATGGAAACAAGTCTTCACAGTCCTCATCCTTCACAGACAGGGCTAAGAGGTAAGGAGAAGGAGGAAAGAGAAACATGGGGGAGGAAAGATTTCTTATTACAGCTTCCCCCCTCCCAAAGGGAAAGAAACCTTGACACAAACTTCATTATATCAAAGCCATAAATAGGCATGTTTCTCATATGTCTTATTCCTCAGTGATATTGCTTTGGTGAAGGATAAAGTATTCTGATTTTTAGTTTTCCTTTTACCAGGGCCTCTACAGTAAGTATTTGCAGCTTCTCCTACAATAATTCATATTTCATGTTGCATAGGAATTTTCTTTATCCTAAAAAAAACCCCAAAACTCCCCAGCAAGACAGTGGTGTAAGTTTTGTTCTCAATTTGGGAATGAATGGGGAAGAAAAGCAGCAAGGCAGAAAGTTCATCACCTTGCTGTAAACTGTAGGCAGAGCCAGAAACCAAGATTAAATCCAAGAAATGTCTCAACCCTGTTCTGTGTTTTCCCTACAGTCCTTACATACACATTTGCCTTTGCAGTATACGCACCGATATCTTTGGGGTATTCAGGCAATGTATTAACACACTGTGGTAAGGGAAAGAAACCAGTCAAATATTTGGAGGGTGTGAAGCAGAAAACAGTAACCAAGTAGAAATGTTTTAGGCTATGTCGTTAGGGCTCGAAGGCCAAGTAGATTTATACATTCTCCTTTCAAGCTCGTAAGCTTGGTAACAAGTGAAACGAGGCAGATTTTCTCATTTTGGAATGTAACTGATTCTTGTTTGTTCCACAACGCTACGCAGCTCTTAGGTACAGGAGCTCTCACAACCCCACGGTCTGCTTTTAGGACAGGCCCCGGAGCAGAAGGCTGCGGCATGGCAGGCGGAGACCCAGGTTAATTCTGGCGGGGCAGCTTCTTGCGATGCGCGACCCAGCAGGTATCCAGCCCGCCTTACGTAAGGACTTCAGTTTCGTCAGGCTGCATCTCGCCACCGCGTGAGGCAAAGGAGAGGAGGCTATTACATCTCCCCATGCAGCACCAGTCCCCTGGGTCAGGCCCGAGATCCGCACCCTCGCGTCTGTTTATTGCATCGTTACCCTGTTCTCCAGACAGCACATCTACACAGTGGCGTTTACCTATTTGCTCGGGCCGTGGCTGCCGCGCAACCCAGCTGGGCGGCCGGCTGCGGAGCCTACGTTCAGCGGAGCGTTGCCGAAGAGGAAACCCCCGTCCCTCTTCGGCGCCGGGCGAGGGGCGCGCTGCTGGCCGGTTCCTGGCGGGCAGCTCTCCTCGGAGGCGGCGGCGGCGGGGCGGCTCCGCTCTGCGGCCAGCGGCGGGCAGCGTCCATTGAAGCTCGGCGGGGAGCATCCCCGAGCGGTGCCAACATCCACGGGCTCCGGCAGCGTGCGGGGGTACCCAGCGCCTCTCCGACTCCTTCCTGACCCTCTCCGACCACCGCTGCCGGGTCTCTCCCCACGAATCCGCGGTGAGTGGCCTTAAACCCCGGCAGCCTGGCTGGACCCCAAGTGCACCACCTCACTCGCTCCCCCTCAAGGTCCCCCGCGCGGAAGCGGCGCGAAGGAGCCGCTCCCCCTCCGTCCGCCCCGCATTTCGCCCCCCCAAGGACGCCGG
>VXBZ01005022.1:0-13988 GCA_013399135.1 Heliornis fulica | reverse complement strand
TCGGTGATGTCAGCGGGGGCGGCGGTTGGCGGGGGTGGCGCGGGGGAAGAGGGAGGTGGTTGGCGGTGAGGGGAGCGCGGTGGCCGCGCCTGTCAGGGCGCGTTAGTCACAGGGCGGCCGCGGCTGTAACCACGGGGAGGTGAGCAGGAGTGGCGCGGCGCACCTGCGCGTCCTGCCGAAGTGTCCCCGCGTTACGGGATCCGGAGGCGCCCGTTTCCCGCTCGCCCGGAGCGCCGTGCCTGTCCGGGTGGCGGTCCCGGGGTACGAGGGTTGATTTTTGGGGTGTTGGCATGGCGCACGCCGAGAGTGAGCGCCGTGGGCGAGCTCGGTACTCCTGCATGGCGAGCTGAGCGCTCGGCTGTCGCCTCAAGAGGCGGCAGAAGGACTGTTCGCTGAAGTCGCCTCGCAGGACCTTTCTGCGCCGCTCTGACTTGCGCCCAGTGCCGCCCCACGGCCTCAGCAACACCACAAAAGCAACCAGGCGCGTTGAGCTCTGTCCCTTGAGCCGTGCATGCCTCACCCCGGGTATTGGGGGCGGTCTGGCCTTCATCTCGAAGGCCTGCCACGGGCAGGAGGTCCGTGTGACCCCAGAGTGATGACTCTGGCTCAAAGGAGCGTTGAGGTGGGAAGTGTGCCCATGGTAGGTGGGATATAGCCCCCTGGCCAGTCTTCCTCTCAGGTTCCTGTTAAGGGCATGTCCTGGTCTGTGAGTAACAGACTTCTAGATGCTAAAACTCAATAGATGATTCTAGCCACATGTGTTTTCTTTTGTTTTCCCCAGCACAGTGCTCAGAGATGGAGTTGAAATGGTGTTACATTACAACTGAAAACAAGATCTGAGTGCACTGGTCTGTCTTGGCAGAAAGAAAGAAAGAATGTCTTGTGATTTGTTCTGTGCTTCAGTATGCTGAAGACCTGTTCTGGAGCTCATCTTGTTTGGCCTAATAAAGGCTGAAAAGTAGGATTACAGCTGTTTGACCTGGCATGTAATCATTCTGCCTGTGTGGCTTTGTGCCCAATACCCTGATGGTTGTACAGCTCACTCTATCTTGTGTGACCGAGACTTAACTATGGTGTGACCAAAATGCAGGCATCTTCCACCAGTGTTTCACTTGTTATGTGATGGAAGCACAAATAAGCATCCGCTAAGAGGCCACAGGCTTTTCTCAGTTTGTGGGTGGATGTACTCTGTGATCATAGATTTTGTCTGGTAACTGCAGGCATTTTGGGTTGCCTAAAGATCCATATCTGGATATGTTGCTGCAGAGGTGTATATATAGGTGTGGTGACCTGTGGAAGTGGTTCCATAAGAGCAGTGCTGTAGTGCAGTGAGCTGAATGTACAAGGCATCACCCAGCTGAATATTGTTGGTGCTAGAGAAGATTTGTTGTGAGGAAGCTGGAGGAAAGAGGTTGCCAAAAAGCAGGGGACTAGGGGTCTCAGCTGCCTCCCACACAGCACAGCAGAAGCAAACAGCCTATGCTATTTCATGGTGGAGCTTTGTAAAGTCAGTCACAATTAGTATGAGAGAGCAGGTTTGACCTAGGGCATATCAATTAGAGCTGGATTTGGGAGCTGGTATCCCCAAGGAAGAAGGAAGAGCTCTTACTATGTGTGTTAAGGAGTTATTGAAGTTGTTCCTTCACTGTAGTAGGGTAAGGCAACAGAGGTGGGAAATAGCATGGGAAGGTTGACCATGGAGGTGGAAAGAAAAGCTTGTCATAAATTGAGATCCTCAAGATTAATTTGATTTTCATATAAGGATTTTCTTTTACCAAAGGTCAGTTGGAAGGATGAGAGGAACTGACTCTGTGCCTTTGCAGTCCAACTGGCATTTCTTTGCTCTTCCCACCCTAGTTGGAAGTCTGCTTGGAAGAAAGACTTGCTACACTCAGCGGTGTTTGTATGTTGTATTTGCCCATTTATCCCACACTCTAAATTTTCTGTCAGCTGGCTGGAAAGCTCAAGAAAGATTTTTTTTTTTGTTACTTGGATTGAATTTTCTCCCCATAGTCCCTGTCTGTGTGACCTTGGGTGACTTGGGGAAGTGTTGCCATTCTCTGAAATGTAAGCTTACTGTTAGCAAAAATGAGAATCTGGGCAGAGGTGTTTGTGGTCGTCCTGCTCCTGACTCATGCATCTTGTTTGTGTGTTTGGAACTAATCTTATGATCAGGTTTCAGTTGAGAAGAAATTTTTCTTTACTGTGGGGATGTTTTGAGGGGAAAAGTGGAGGGGAAGCCATTCACCCTCCTTTGCAAACAGTTTGCTCTGTAAAATGGAATTGGGTATTTTGGGGGTAGAAACTGCTGGAAAGATCTCTAGGGATGGAACTTTATAACCTTCCGGGGCACCTCTCCCAGTGCTCCACTATTCCTAGCTTAGGACTGGTTTTTGTTGCCTCCGATTAGAAATTCCTTAGGTGCAGTTTAACCCTGTTACTTACTGCCCAGCCTCTTCTGGGAGGCTGCAGTCCCTGACCTGTCCTCACTTTCAGTCCCACATATATATTTAAGAAAGGTCTGTAGAAAGAAGGCAAGTGGTGATGTCAGTGTTTCCACATTGTCCTTTTTTTTTCCTTTTTTTTTTTTTTCCCCGCTTGAACAGCCATGGTGATTGAACAGAATTAATGGCAGGTCAAGTTATAGCCCCTAGGAAGGGAGCACATAGTGCAGGGGAAGATGGATGGGTCATGCTGAGGTGGTGACATCAGCTCAAAAGAGGGAGATAGGGACAGCTGACCGATAAACTAATGTGTGCAGCTTGACTGAAAAAAACCCCTCATCAACCCACAAATTTTAGGAGGCTCAAGAAAAGGGAAAGCTGAATAATGAACAATAAAATGTTATTGTAAATGACACTACTGGAAATTACTGTGTGTTCCAGCACTTCAGCTCCAGAGTTTCACGGAATGTATGAAGATTGCTCCCCAGACTAAATAAAACTGAGGCATGGAGAAACTAGAGGTACGTGAGCAACTGAAGTCCAGAAAAAGCAGAACTGGAAATCTCCCAGTCTCAACACTGCTTCTTTAGAAATCATTCCTGATTCAGATTAGTGACACATGATACTGGATTTTTTCCCTGTTAAGAACACATTTTGCAGAAGGGTCTGTAATCTGTGTAGGATTCAGCTAAATTCAGGCTGCAAGATGGGGTCAGTTACAGTCCTAGGTTTCAAAATATCATTGACAAAAATATTTTATATGTTCTGATCAGGACTACTGAGCTTTTCAGTTTTTAAATGTTTTGTGTGGAAAATCCTTCTGTTAAATAATTTGTGCTTGAAGCATTCTTGCATATTTTATGTTTCATTTGCCTGGAAGAAATGGACGGTTCTCTTGCTACAGATAAACCACAATTTATTTTGTGACACACGTACTGCTGGAAGAGAGACTTAATAGTTTATTTCTTTTTCATCTGATGATTCAAGGAATGGGGCTGAACAGAAGAAGGGTTTAACCACAGCTTTTCTTCTACTTCCAGTCTCAGCAGACATTTGTGTTTACAAAGAAAAAGTCTGTACAAGCTGAAAATGTGAAAACCAGAGAGTGGTTCAACAGTACAAAGCGTTACAGTACTGTATCTTATTTTCTTGGCCAGCATTAGCTATGGTGGTTTATTTACTTTACCTTTGACATAGCCTTATTCCACATTCCAGTGTAAATTCTTCATAGGCTGCAAAAAAAATCACTGCAGCTGCTGTGCACGAGTTAGTCCTATGTACCAATGGACACGAATTGTGAGCAAAGAATTTGGTGCAAAAAACCTGTTAAAACAAACTTTCCTCACAGAAACAGAGTTACTGATAATTCTTTTCATGGAATGAAGGATAAGATACCTTTTAATTAATTTCATGATCAGGTCTTTGTTCCCAAGACTTGTGGAAGAGTAGCTTGTGTCAGAAGCATGTCCCTGATCCTGCTGTGGGCCATTCTGTTCATCTCTGTGCTGTTAGCAGGCTGCAGCAGAAGTCTTCAGAAAACATCATAGAATGGTTACTGTCACATCTGTTTTCCCAAAACGTTGTGTTGTCCTTGAGACAAACTTTGACTTCTGAGATGGGTTTGTGTTCCTAATGCTGCAATTTGCAGCACTATTCTTGAAGGAGTAGAATGTTCCAGTTGTCATGTGTGTTGGACCTAAAGCCCTCCTGGCAGTCAGCAGGAGGCTTTAGCATTCAAAAAAAACAAACCCCAAAGCAGTTGTGGGCTCCTCAGGCTGAAGAAATTGCCCTAGTGACAAATGTTGATTAACCAAATGTGCCTATGACACACAGATTCTCTTAGAGCATAAGCTAACTCTAAAGTTCTCTCCTCTGGTGAAGCACCAGTTGCTCAGAGCTCTAAGCAGTCCTCTGCTTAATTTCACAGCCATTGCTTAGGTAGCCAGTACAGTTTTTCTAAACTATGTTATACTATGTTCTGTGCATAGAATAGAATATTTCCAGTTGGAAATTACTACAGTGAGCATCTAGTCTACCTGCCTGGCCAATTCAAGGCTGACCAGCATGTTAAGAGGATTGTCCAAATACTTGTGAAACACTGACAGGCTTGGGGGCACAGACCACCTCTTTAGGAAGCCTGTTCCAGTGTTTGACCACCCTCTTAGTGAAGAAATGCTTCCTAATGTCCAGCCTGAACCTTCTGTGGTGCAGCTTTGAACCATTCTCACATATTTTGTCATTGGATTCTAAGGAGCAGAGCTCAGCACTTCCTTCTCCACGTCTTCTCCTTAGGAAGCTGTAGAGAGCAGCAAGGTTGCCCTCAGTCTCCTGGTCTCCAAACCCAGTCCTTTGTCAGTCCTCATGGGATATTTCTTCCAGCCCTGTCATCAGCTTTATTGCCCTCCTCCAGAGATGTTCAAGGACCGTCACATCATCCTTAAAGTGTGGGACCCAGAATTGCACACAACTCTCAAGGTGAGTCCGTACCAGTGCTGATATAATGGTATGTATAATATAATACAGTGGGATAATCCCCTCTTTTGACTGTCTGGTTATACTGCCTTTAATGCACCCCAATGGACCAATCCATGAAGGCTGTAGGGATTATTTACCATCAGTGAGATTTACAGGACTTTTAAAATCCAGTTGATGAGTATTTTGAAAATAGTGTTGAGTTGTAGCTTTCCTGTTACAATAAAGTTGTGTGGCTAGTCCTGTCCTGTTTTGTTTGTTAGTAGCTTAGCACCACAGATCAGAAGGTGGGACACATGCAAGAAGGCTGTAAGAATGTGTTGAAAACAGCACAAGGAGGAGTCTCATACAGCATTTCCTAGGTACAGGGTTCCTGAGGCAGCACAAAAGTTTACTCTGTTCTTTAATGAAACTTACAACAAAGTCTATTTCTTCAGCATTTGTCTGTTTGGGCAAGTAATCTTAGATTTGAGGCAAAGTATGGTGTGATGTAGTATCATACAGGTAGGTAATACTCTGCATACTTTTCCATAGATTTCCATGATATTAATCTCTGCAAGGAACTTGAGAGGAATGTCCTTTTACAATCCTACATAATAAAGAGGGAATCTTGTCAGCCCTATTTCCCCAGTCTATAGATTATTTTTAAAGGTTAGCTCTTACATTTCAGTGTTGTCTTCCTTCTCCCCACAAGTCCAAAGAACTTCCTATTCAATATCTAGCATAGAATTAAAGTCTGGAGTGGGCTGTTACAGTAAATACCAGCATGACATTTAATATAAATTCTTGCCTAAAATATCTGTGATAAAGCCTAGATACTATGGGTATGCATTGGTACTAGGGTATGATCTAGGTGGGCTTTAAGCACTGCATTCAAAAAAAAAAAAATCAGTGTAAACCACTCATCCTATCTTCATCATCTGAGCATCTGCAGTAACCTACCATCTTTGTGACCGTGTTTTAACCCTACGCACAATGGATTCATGCAGACAGCTGCATCTTTAGTGTGTGTGGAAAAAATTCTTAGGAGATTTAGGTTGGATGTATGTGGAAAAAGTTCTTCAATATGAGGGTGGTAGATCGCTAGAACAGGTTGCCCAGAGAGGTGGTGTAGGCTCCGCCCCTGGAGATGTTCAAGGTCAGGCTTGGTAGGGCTCTGAGCAACCTGATCTAGTGAGGATGTCCCTGCTCACCGAAGGGGGGTTGGACTAGGTGGCCTTTAAAGGGACCTTCCAACCTAATGCATTCTATGATTCTTTGGAGCTTACAGAGTTCAGCATGGAGCTAATTCCAGTTAAGAATGCAAAGCAGCAGAAATGGTTATTGTCCATCTCTTGCCTAATGAGGATTTTCAAAAGAAATAAGACTTTCAGTGCATTCCAATAATTCCCACTTACTGAAGGAGAGATGTCAGCTTAGTGAAATGAGTGAAATCATGACACAGCCTCTTCCATGTAATCAACTTCAGAGTTTATTTACATACTCTGCCATACTTTCATGTAACTGTCTTCTTTTCTATAACTAGTTAGAACACTATATTCCTCTGTTTTCTGTGGAATTCCTGGTTTGGAGTAAGGAAAGGGATAATTTTAACACAAGAACTGAAATTTTGCCTGACTCTTGAGTAGATATAAAGAGAAAAAAAAATTCTAGTGCTTTTTCATTAAGTTTCCTTTGATTACTGAGATAAATGTGCATCTTCACTCTGGTACACATACTCTTTACCTCAACTTCTCTTGCATCCTTTGACTAATTATTCCGTTAAGTGTTGTAATTACATCACACAGTGCTTTCCAATTTATACAATTCAGCATGCAGGAGAAGTGCATATCTAATTTATAGGCTGAAACAGAATCATCAACCATTTCCAAGGCAACACCTGCATTTGCATCTTCTTGTCCTGAGCAGCTACTGGGTTAACTTGTCCTAACAGAGAGCAAAAGCCCCTGGAGTGAATCCTATATTAATTACGTATTTAAGAGCTGTGTCCACATGTTTGAATGTCTTGGTTTTTTTTCAAGGAAATCATAACTCATTTGCACAAACAATCCTTAGTCCATAATGAATACACATACCAGGATTTATAACAGGTAAATTAAAGGAGATGTGCTAATTGGACAGCAAAACATGCAGAAGAAGGAAGGAGAATAAGTGCCCTTTACATGCTGTCTCATAGGAATGATCACTTAGAGCAGAATATAAGTTAATTTCTAAGTCTTCCGAATACCCGCATCAAAAGAGCAAAACAAAGAGAGAAAACAAGTATTTATGGAAACAGTGTCACAAGTGCTTTGGTATCCCACTTTAGTACATTGCATTCAATATCTGATAGGTGATAGACAGCACTAAAGCACACAGCATTTATAAAGATGTCCTTAGAGAATATGACAGTCTAGGCTGCAGGAGAAAATAGGAAGAAAACTTGGCCCCACTTAACCATTTGCCTGAATGTTACAGGTCTCTTTTCAGGGTAAGAAAAACCACAGCTTGTTAAGCAGCAACCATCTGGTGGCAATACAGCTGCTGCTCAGAAAAAGGGGTGAAACTCTGTGTGGCATCCTCAAAGAAATGAGAGCCTAGAAGTTGTGACCTGCTGCAGAGAGCTGAGGGCACATGCTACTCTTTAAATTTATTTAGGTAAATTTAATTTACCAGTAATTCAGCTATGATAAGATGTGGAGAAGGATAACCATGTTGTAGGTGTGGGTGGAAATAATATGCACAGAAGAAGAAGCTGGCGGGGTATATGGAGAAGCGTGTTGCTGGAAAATCTTGTGAGACACTTCATGCTAGCTGTGGTGTTGTACATAAAGTCATGTCACATGCTGTTCGTCAGTCAGAATTCAAGTGCTGAAGAGACCAAGCTGTGGCAGTCTCTGCCTGGCTGCGCTTACTAAACAGCCCAGTGTGGACCACTTACTATCATTTTAACTTCTACCTTCTTCTTGTTATGCCTGCATAGTGCTGTTTCATGGCAATTTTGAGGCTATCTGAAAAATGCTTGGGACACGAGTCTGAGTGGCATACAGCATTGAAGCGGACACAGCAGCAGCTGGAAGATGGAAGAGGATTCATTGGGGAGTAGAAGAGCAGAGGGCAGCAGGGAGAAGCGTAAGTGAACAGGCATGGGGTGCAAAGACGGAACAGAGGCGTAGCATTATCATATGGTTTAAGACCCTACCTAGGGTGCTGTTTGTTTAGCATGGTAGACCTGGTTATCAAATAATTGTATCTGTGGTATGCCTACAGTACAAGTCATGTGCAAGCTGTACTGCAAAATGGAGGCAAACACTAAAGGCGGTTCAGCTGCTGGGATCTGCAGATGCTGTCTATGGTCCCTTGTAATAGCAGGATGGGCGGTAGCAGAAAGGGAGGAAGCTTAGCAAAGAAGAGATCCATAATAGACTTGGTTCTGTGGTTCAAAAAGTTATAGCTGTCAAACAGCAGTATTGCTTGTTTGGGAGTTAGTCTGGGTTCAACCTCTTCAGACCTGCTTGCCTGGGGCAAGCCTCCAGGCTGGAATGCTGTTAGGAATTTGCAGCTTACAGCTCTTTGGCAGCAGTTGCCATGTTTCAGCTTTTGTGGAAGTGGAGAAGGTTCCTTGGAGTGGGAGGGGAAATCCCTGAGGATATTTGTGAGGCACCTGGGAGATGTGGGTAGGGGTGGGGAGGGAATCTGGAGAAGCCATCCAGGTATCATGGGTCTGAGGCAGACCAGGAGGTTGGTAGGCTGTGCTCAGCCTCTTTCCCCTGTCTCAGCCTGCCCCCATCTTTTCCTCTCCTGGGGTAGGACCTCATGTTTTTGGAGTTCCCAGCTTGTTTCCAAAGCCCACAACTGTTTCCTTCCCAACTTGTATCTGTCTTGCTCTATCAACTCAATTCTGCACAGAAAAAAAAAAAGTCCTCGTGGCTTTGCTGTAGCCTCTTAATTATTCTTGCAGAAGAGGATGCCAGGTGGACTCCTGCTACAAAGCAGAGAGGGAGCAGAAGGTGCATGAGGGTTATATAGGCCAGAGAGCAGACTGTCTCCTAAGGCACAGTTAAAGTCCCGTACAGCCTTCAACTGCCCCTGCTTTGTTTTGTCCTGCATAGCTGACATCACTAGAGTAGTCCTAATGATGTCAGAAGACCACAGTGTGCCCTTCATTATGTTGCAATGTAGTTGTTAGGGATGTAACTTCTGTTAGGTGAAGCATGATCAAGCAAGTGTTATGAAGAAAACCTAACTAGTTGAAGCAGCAGAAATAATCTAATACCAGAACATTTGCCCAGCAACCTGTTATGCACATGATCAAGCAACAGTTCAGAGTGGTTCACCAGCCAGTAAAGGTGTTCTCCAGCTCATCTACCTCAGCCTAAAGTGCAGTAACACACAGCTACCTTCAGGGGCATAAGAGACCAAGCTTGCGTACTTGGAACCAGCACATTTAATGCTACTGCTCCTGACTACTGACAACCACGTCTGTCAGCAAGGAAAGGAGAAGTAAAAATAAGCACTCTTCTGTAACTTTGTTGTGTTCTTTGCATTATTAATCACACTTTCACAGAGGTAATGAATATCCACATTCCCTCACACAGATCCAACTATTGCATAATAAGTAATGCTTGCATTTAGCCCATCCTGACTTAAACCACAGGACACCAAAGTCTCTTGAGTCTTCGGTTTAAGCTTGCCTTGCAGGTTTCTAAACCAAGGTGGATTAATAGTAGGTATTTCCTGTCTGCTCTCTTCAGGCTCCTCACCCCATTTCTGTCCTTTCCCTTCAAAGTCTGGTTCCCAGTGCAGTGATGGTTAGGAAGAGGTGATTGTAGGGTATTTCGGGGTTACAGGTCAGTGGGAAGAGACTCGATGGGCAGAGTAGCATCTTTTGTCTCTTTACCTTTGAATGTTTGAAGAGAATATATGTATGATGCTTTGGCATAGCTGAAATGAGCAACTGAACTAATGCTAATTAAATATGTGTTTGTGGAATAAAATGTTTTACTCTTCACTCCAGATCTGTTTTCTCTCCAAACTAAAATCATGGTCAGCTGACCAATCCATGTCATTGGAATCATCCCATCTCCTAGCTTAACTAAAGCAGAATTTGGTGTGTTCTTCAGAAGCTATCCTAACTTAGATCACTAATCATCTTCCCCTCATTCAGGTGTCACCTTTGGTTTTGGCTGGTTCTTCTCAGTTATCCCTAAAATAGTTCTGTCTTGTTGGATGATTGAAACTTATCCGGACTTGCTTCATCTCAAAGGTTTATTAATGAAAGATAAGTTTCAGTGGTCTGAGAAGAATTTTCTTAGCCCTTTGCTCTCTCTCTTGGTTTTCAAGGCTTTCATACTACTTTGCCTACCTATGTTTTAACTCACATTTCAAAATGTTTTCTTCCTCACAGGTCTTAAAGTCTGAGAAAAGTATTTCTGTACAGACTTATACAATAGTTCATTTAAAATGTTATCCTTCTTCCAGTCACTCTCAAAAACTGTCAGAACAGGCACAAAAATCTGTCCGGAAGAATGTTTCCTCTGGTTGGAGACATTCTGGGATTTCATTCACCACTGTGGCGGCTCCTTCAGAAATACTATCTCTTTCTGCATCTACTGCTCTTTTCCCTGATAATTAGATAGCAAAATCTTTGTGACAAAGAATGTTGTCATTTTGCTCTGTATTTAGAGAAACATCTAATGACTTGTCCATGTACTGGAACTCCTAGGTATTACACAAATGCTGATTTTTTAAAAAAAAACTTTTTTTTTTTACTTATGTATTCATTTTAAAATAATATATGATTTTAGGGAGTACATTAAGAGATTTTTTTTTTTTGGTGAAATATTCCTGAGAGAAAATACAAACTGTCAGTGATTCGGGATTCTGTATGCAAACCAGTTTCTCCATTACCCAAATTGCCTTGGAGCCCTTCTTACCTCATTGGTAAAACCAGTGTTCAGCCCTTTGAGTGTTTATCTGGACACCTACCACAAGACCACAAACTGCACCAACCTTCGCTGCAGGATGCTGTGATACTAGGACAGCACAGTTTGAAAACCTCAACAACTGTATATTCTTTTAGATCCTTGAAGTAACAGGTTTTTTTAGATATAAAAAAGATATAATCTCAGCAGATTCTTATATGGTACCATCTGACTGTAGTATCAAAAAAGTCTAAGTATACCCCCCCAAAAATACAAGACTTTTTGAAGTACAAATGTTGAATTTAACAATTAAAGAAATTTAAGAATGTATATGAAGATAAAAGAGCATTGACAAAACTAAAGCTGATTGTGGGACTTCCTAGAAATAGTTAAAAAATCCCTGACCTGGTAGGAATGTGGAATTAGAGCAATGTCTGTCTTTTGTTTCCCCAACTCAGGAGCACTTTTCTTGCACAACTGACAAAGATACTAATACTGGATGTACTGTGGGAATAACAGTGCAAGACACAGAAATTCAGTATTTCCTTGTGTCCAAGTCTCACTCTGATCTGATTACAAAGCTGAGCTTTCTCATCAATCTTCTTTATGCTGAACTATGGTTTCCCATGATCCTGCAAGCACATGGATCACAGCCCAAGTTCTACCCATGCTGCATCAGGGGCCTGGCTTACATCAGCATTCATAATAGATGAGGAAAGATCCCACTCTGCAGAGGAATCCGAGGCTCCATGAAAGCCTTGGTGTGTGACTGCACATTCAAGATCATGTGCAACACTGTCATCTGGATGAGGTATGCTACATCCTACCTGTGCACACCTCTGTTCTGTCAATGAAAACTCATTTCATTCTTGTGTGGTCCTATTAGTGTCCATCAAAGAACATGCATTAAAAAGAATAGGTTTTATATACACAGCTCTGAGCAGAGCAAATGAGAGATGAACTGATATTTACAATAGTCCTAGGCCAGTGATCAAAACACAGAGCCCCTTTGTAGGCAGGTGAGAAGAGTAGGGTATTTTTTGAGAACTGAATTTGCAGAACTGTTAGAATGAGAAGCAGAATGAGACTTCTGAGTGAAAGTCTATTCTCAGTATCCATACAAACCATGAAAGCACTGCTAAGGTGAGTTGCAGTTCTCGTTATGGATTGCAGCAAGATGCACAGGAAAAGAATTCTCATTCAAAATCTCATCTGATCCTGCTTGAATGGGCAGAGTTCCCACTTTTCTCAGCTGTTGTCTAAGTGTATTTCTTTTGTACCTGTGGTAGCAAAGCAAGATGCTATACGTGGTGTTACTGATCAGAGAGGCTTCACACGCTTTTGGAGCCCATCACTTGATGTCCTTTCTCAACAGTATCATTAAATCTTATGCTAACATGGGTTTCTGTGGAAATCCCTCATGCACATATCCGAGTAAAACTATAATGACAGCAAACCGCCTCAAGCTGAAGCATCAGGATGCAGTTTCACAAATAGCTTAGGCCGCTCTCAGTCCATTTTGCTGTGTCCTCCCCCAGTGCCCTTCACCTGGCAGCAGCATGAGTGATCCTCATTGGGCTTGTTAGAGCTTGGAGAAAAGAAGGCTCCAGGGAGACCTTATAGTGGCCTGCCAGTACCAAAAGGTGCCTATAAGAAAGCTGGGTAAGAACTGTTCACAAGGGCACGTAGCAGTAGGACAAGGGGCAAAGGTTTTAAACTAGAAAAGGGGAGCAACCTGATCTAGTGAAGATGTCCCTGCTTACTCAAGGAGGTTGGACTAGATGATCTTTAAAAGTCCCTTCCAACCTAACACATTCTATGATTCTGTATGATCCTAGATCTATTCACCATTCAAATCACTGGATTTGGTAAAAACAGCTGCTTTTGGAGAGGGAATAGGGTTCGTTTTCAGCTTAAGTAGGTCCCTTCCCCATCTGTACAACTGCCATGGGAGCAATGGGAGTCATGGGAGCCAGTCCTTGCACGCAGAAGGGAGGAGACTGCGTGGGCAGGGACAGGACATAACGTTGTCCATACCTTTATCAGCAATGCAAGTGACTTAAACTGGTAAAATCTCTCATTAAAACAGATATTGAAACAGACTGATAAAAGTTAATTGTGCCAGGACTTGTCAGTAATTATTCTTGAATTCTGTCATAGCTAAAATATGAATTTGCTGTACTGCTCAAAGTGGTGTGCTACTTTGATTTGGCCTGAGTAACAGATGAATTGAAGGTGGAGGGTTTGGGATTTTTTTTTAAGGCTCTGAGGTGTTTGGTAAGCATAAGTTGGTATGCATGTTTTCTGTACCAAGAACATAATGTAAAACTACAACCAAAACTAGAGCTAGTGCATACAGCAAGTGGATAAGACAAGAAGAGTCTATATGTTTTTGTCAGAGGGAAGTTGTACTTGAGAAATCTTTTAGAGTTCTTTATGATGAATATATGAAAGTGAACAATGAGCTCCGAGTTGATCCAGTTAAATTTCCAAAATATTTTTTACCAGGTCCCTCAGTAAAGGCTCATAAAAAATTGATTTTTGGATGAGGTAAGAGACAACATCTTCTGCAGGTCAGTGTTTAAAAGCTACACAGCAATGGATTTTTTTTTTTTTTCAAAACAGGTTTGTTATAATTTTTCTGGGGATCTGTTCTGGTCTATTTTAATAAGTGATGTTGAAAAGGGGAAGAATAAGGTGATTAGGTTTACTGATGATACTAAGTTCTTTAGGATACTAAAATCAAAAGCCAGCTGTAAAGTGTTGCGGAAAGATCCCACAAATAGCTGAATTAAAAAAAAAACTGACAAAATTAGGTTAATTTCAGAAAATCCTAATTTCTCCATACAGACTGATGGTTTCTAATCTAACATTACTAACATTCAAGAAAGAGGTCATGGAATGATTTTGACCAGTTTGATGAAAATACTCAGTCACAGTTAAAAGGCAAACCTCAAAGAAAGAAACTGAGAACAAATGGAAATATGTTGGTATACCACTCTCTTTTTCTGTATCTGGTATTTCTCTAGCTAACAAGGATGAACAAGAAGAGTGATCACAGATGTGGAATGTTTTCTCTGTGAGGAGATAGTAAATGAAAACTAAACAAACAAAGACATTTCTCTTTGAAAGGATAAATGAGAGGAGTGGCTAACACACCAGAAGGTTG
>VXBZ01005021.1:1266554-1335562 GCA_013399135.1 Heliornis fulica | reverse complement strand
CAACAGGCCCTACTGAACATGTTTGTCTTTAATTCAAACCTATTAATCCTCAGAATTGATTTGTAATTCAACTATGCCATTATAGCTCAGAGCCTAGATTTTATTGCTCTGCATGATCTTTCATTAGAGGAATAACTAAATCAGGATTATTTGATAAGGCACAGGCATCCATCACTCTGGCTTCTCCAAGCACCATCTCCTGAGCCTGAACTGCTGCGTGTCGGGGGAGAAACACGCTGCTGCACGGGAGGCTGGTGGTACCGCTGGCACTGGGTGCCTCCAGTCAGGTAACCAGGACTAATGGGCTTCCTCCCTATCACCAGCCTGTCCTCTGGGGGCTTGTCACAGAAACCAGGCTAATCTGTGTAACCCCTGAGCATGCAAGGGGACAAGGATATTAAGAGGATAACAGAGCCGTGCAGTTATCTCCTCTTGTCACTGCAGTGCGATGATTGCAATCAGTTATGGCTGGGACTAGCAGCTCCCAGAGCTCATCTCCTTGCAGTTTGCTCTTGGACCTGCATGTAAGGCTGGGGAGTGACATTTCAAGAGGAATTACTGTCCTGGTTTTGCTTTATTCCATGTAATTTCCCCCCAAAAGTGGGCAGCGGGGTTACAGCAGTCTTCCCTCCGTCACATCAGCTCCGATTCACGGATTCCTGAACACGGTGCCAAGGCAATGTAATGCCCAGACACTCTCAGAGCTGTGGACAGACATTTTTCCTCATAGTTTCACTCCTTCCCAGCACAGCAAGGCAGCTACACAAACCCTGATCCAGCTCCCAGCTCGGCAGTTGGATACACACGTGTGTGTGCACTACATACATAACCCACCCGTTATACAGTAAAGCACCACTTCTAAAGCAAAACTTTGTGAGACAACAGTGCTAATAATTAATTAATAAATAGTGCTGTTTTGTCAGAGTTCAAACTGACAGGTGTTACCAAATCTCAAGATCCCTGTGGCATTAAAATCTGTCTCCCAAATGGGACTATGCAGAGCTTAGAGGTCAGGACCCCATCTACGAACAAAGTTTATTTAAAAAAAAAAACCCCAAAACAACCCCATTATTTTTTCCTCCAGCTGCTGTGATCCACACTCCTTCCTTTTACCAGAAACCTTTTTATAATTTTTCTTCTCAGCCCCACAAACAAGCGAATTTTGACCTTGCTGTGACACAACTTTACATTCCTGTGTGCCTGCTCGAGTTGTGTGTGCTCTGAATTCCCCCTCTGACACTTGCCTGAACATCACAAAAAATGTAAAGAATAACTCTTTTTTTTCCCCCACAACAGGCAAGGGTATAAATGAGAGCCTTTGAACACCAAAGCTGAACCACAAAACATGGAAACTATCATTGTATTTATTGCTGACCCATCAAATAGCAACTTTCAGAGGACAGGGATGAAGAATGGCAGGCTCTTTACTGCCTGAGTGAAGTCATTACTTGCTTAATATTTTGCTTTTTGTTATCTAACTGCTCTTCAATGGCAGTTTAGCTTTCCACATTGCTCTCCTGTGTCTGCAGAAGAAAACATATAAGACACTGAAATATTGCTTTTTGCTAGTAATAAAAAAAAAGGATATTTGTTTATATGGTCCTAATCCATATATACCTTAAAACTCCTTCCTGCAAATCCTTACTCAGGTATCTAAATTTAAGTGCCTCCATAGTTCCACTGACTCTCATTTTACAGCTGAAAACTAGAAGTTGGAGGAATGGCCCTTGGACATAAGCATGCAAAATGGAGGTTTAAATAAGCCCTAAATTCTGCATAAACTCAGAACATATCTCAAAGTGTAAAAAAAAAATAAATAACCAAAAACCCAAAGAAACCGACTGACAAAGCTCTGTCCAAAGCAGTTCCCACCCCCTCCTTCCCCAGATTAATTTAACACTCTCAGAGATTGCCTCAGTTTTCCCCCACCAAGTGCAAACACCTCCACATACTTGAGGAAATGGTGTTATTTCCTCACACCACTTTGTCTTTGAGTCCTGGCACAGAGATTTTAGCTTTGATTGAGTATTTAACACCAGGTGTAATACTTACAGCAATCTCTGGGCAAAGAAGGAAAGTTTATTTGGTTTGTGTTTTTTTTCCCCAGTCATTCTCACTTATTTCCCACATTAAGATCTACCTGCCCTGCCCAGAGCCCCTGCAGGCACTGGAGCAGCAGGTTGGGCTCAGCATCGTGTCCCTGCTGCTATCGATTAGATTCTGTTCCTATAAAGGGTCACATCACAGGCACAGGATGGTCTGTGCCTTCTGTACCCACAAGCTCTTCTCATTCCCCATCCTATCACCACCAGCTAATATCTCTATGCCACCACAGAAGCCCTGGGTAGTGAATGCACTAGAGGTTGAGCCAAGCTCTATCATCACCAAAATTTCTTGTATGGATTCAGATTCTGGAAAGTTAAATGAAAGAATAAACTGGTATGAAAAATCAGCCATGGACTGTTATGTGGTGCTGCAGCTCTGGCCACATCAGATCCAAGGGCTTGTCAAAGAAAACATATTTTCTTCCCTCTCAAAAGAGAGGAAACAGAAAGAGAATAAGTGAAGTTTTTTCCTTAACTATTTTAGTAAGATTTTCCTCAATAAACAAAGTCATTGTTTAAAGAAGAAAAAAAAAATAAGAAAAGGGAAAAAAAGGGGAGGGGGGGAAACCACCCTATCATCTCCTAAGAATTTTTTTGACATTATTACTCTGAAAATGTTTCTTGTTGCAAACTCTGGTAGCAAAAGAAAATAACACCCTCCATTATATCAAACAGATTGTAAAATCTTCCTGGAGCAAGCTTTTCTGCTGTTCCTTTCAGCAGTGCAATGTCATTTTGGGAAGGGAATCGCTAAGCTCCTGAAATGACAAACACTACCCAGACTTCTGGAGCAAAAGCTTGTCTGAACCTCACTACATCACCCTGCACCCACACAGAACAAAGATAGAAGCTGCTGTTTCACTGCAGAAGTATATTTTCATTTTAACTTAGTTCCCTCCTTTTCTGCACCAAAACCTTGAGAAAAGGTTGAGGAATTTATGCATCACGCACAGAACTGAAGGACCAAGGAAATGTGACAATATTTAGGTGAATGTACCACATAGACACCATCCAACCTCCAGTAGTGTTGGCTTCAACAGTGCTTCTACAGCTTCTAGAGAACAACTCTCCTCTGGTGTATGTTGAGAGGTAAAGGAGGGGAAGTAAGTATTTCATGAGTTCCAGCTCTTTAAAAGATGCTGCTTAAATATCCAAATACAAAACAATGCAACATCCTTACGAGATAAAGCAAATCACAACAATTTTCCTAGGCTGGTTAATTGTGTGTGTGAGAGACTGTAAAAGAGAAAAGCAAAATTAAGTTTTAATTAAAGATATGAGTCTGGTGATGACATTTAATGATAAAAACTGATAATTAAATAATGCTGTAATTATTATTAATTGCTACCCTGACTGTTCTCCTCTATCTGATCATTTTATTGAACTCTTCAGAACTTGTTTTTCTCTTTACTCTGTTCAGCGTGGTCTTTGAAGCCTTTCTGATGCTGCCTATTTCTTCAGTAAAACTCAGGAGCAAAACTTGTCCTTAATAAAAAATCCAATGAAGAAAAATTTAATTAAATTTCCCTGGTGCCAATGGCATTAAAATGGAGATGGAATTTCACATTCAAATCACCAATTTAACAAAGCTCCCATACAAGCTGTTGGGGCTTATATACCTGAGGTCCTTCAGCCTGTTGCTGCAGTCATTAGCAAGAAAAGGGTGTCATATATCAAGGCATGGGTGAGAGCAGCAGGGAAAAAAAGTTTGTTGGTGTTTTCCCTTTGGAGATAAGAAGGGCTTCTTTTCATGTTTTCAATGAGTTTCTGAAGATTTTTGATTCTGTGTGCTGAGAATATAATTTCTGAGTCTTATGAACCTGCAGTTTTCCCCGGTACATCCTTCGTTGCATGGCACCGTATCGATTAAAAGTTGCCTTGATAAACATAGACTAATTAAACACATGGACTGCCTCATTTACCATGCCAGTAGAGGAAGGTCAAGGACATCTATGAGGAAGGAAGGAGGAAGCCAAGAGGAGATTAAATATTATTGCAGGAAAAAAAATATTCTTAGTTCCTAATCAAACCCAGAACCAAACAGCCTGAACACACACAAGGACCTGGATGGCTCATTTGGGCTGACCTTTGTAATTATGTACAGAAACAATTATTCCTTACACCCCTGTCTTCCTCTTCTCTTACATGGAACAATCCCACCTACCACTGGTCATCCTGTGTAGGCTGTAAGTCTACTTATTGTAGATTACTCATCAGTACTAAGCACTGGCTGCAGTTTGCACTGGTTCTCCTCCCGAAGACAAAACCAAACCAAATCAAGCAAACAAAAAGAGCTTTCAGCCACGAGCTACCAATCTATTTTTCACTTCTTGAAAATACTTTTCCTGAGGTTATGAGGCAGAAAGAGCTCGAGGAAAACCACCCTGTGTTTTATTTGGAGCACTTCTCTGCTTAACAAAATTAGGAGCAGATTTCATGTCACTTTGTAACGGGGGAAACAAAATGCATCTGGCACTGCTAAAGCATTGCCCAGTTGTAAAACAGAAAACACTCTGGCAATCTGTATTTAATCAGTTTTATTGAATTTGCTCTACATTGAAATCAGTTCGTTATTGTCATTATCCTAGAAGATTGCTCTGTTCACGAGAGGTATTTAACCATCCGTAACCTCCTGGCACTGCTTATTGCCAGAGGCATTAAGTGATGCCAAGAGTCATATTGGCTATGCAGAGCATGAGCAATATGTTATTATATTTGATTGTATCTTAGGATGTGCCATCAGCAGCCATAGCAGTGCTACCACTTTTTATGATGGGTATAAAATAACTTGTTCCCACCATTTTTGCTCAAATACTGCCTTTCCTCGTCTGCTCTGAGCTCGTCACTGCCAACCAAAGGTTTTCTGGACAGAAAGGGCTCATCAAATAAAGAGAATCACTGAAATGAAACCAGCAAACCAGCAGAATTGGGTTGGCAGTACTGGTGGCAAGGAAGTGTGGGGTGGGAATCTGTCCATTTGTTACCTTGATGGTTACTTTGTTTGAGAGCGCTGGGGCAGAGCGATGTAGTCCAAGTTGGTGGTTTCCAGGTTCTCAGGGAGGACAGGGCTG
This sequence comes from Heliornis fulica, assembly GCA_013399135.1. Lineage (NCBI taxonomy): Eukaryota > Metazoa > Chordata > Aves > Gruiformes > Heliornithidae > Heliornis > Heliornis fulica. The sequence continues at coordinate 1,330,386 of VXBZ01005021.1, read as the reverse complement.
GCACCAAGACAGGCCTGATGGCCAAAGGATGGGGTAGCTACTCACAGGCAGCTCCTCAGCTTTCCCTCCAGTGTCATTTTACTAAGCTTTGAGAGAGGAGACACCAGGCCTAGAGAGAAAACCAAAGGTCTGGTGGGAATCAGGAGAGGAGAAGATTCTTATGCTGGGCTACATCAAGCTGGGCTGGGTCTCCAGAAGGACTGTTTAATTTTATGTCATCTGGTTTATCAATCCCTTGTGTGCTTTACCCTGTTCTCAGCCAAACACTGATGCAGTTCACTAGACCAAAACCTCTGTGCAAAGCATCCTTTCAATTCCCTCTCTTTACAAGAAATGCATGGAGCCCTTACATTCAGAGCTTCTCTGGTTTACCTTTACAAGATTGCATCTGGGGCTATTTTCCAACAATTCAAGTTAGGAGTAGGGTGGACTTTTATCCCCAGTTTCTTTCCCTGTATCTTCAGAGAATTATTAACCCAAAGCATGTGTTTTCATTTTACATTTTACCATTATTTTATAACACACACACACACATAAATATTCCCTCTGGAGTAACAGATTTTCTGCTCGTAGCACCAACACTTCAGATTCCAGCAGCACCATCAGATACCATCGGAGGTCACCCCCACTCGAGCCATTACACCTGGTAAAGGGTTTCTTAGGAGCTGCTGTACTTGACAGTGCTTTTGTAAACTATTTCACACAAAGCTAGATCAGCCTGACAATTGCTTGGCCTCCCCCCAACTAAAACCTGATCTAAATGCTTGGGTTTGCTTTATTTTTTCTCTTTACTTTGGGTCCTGGTTCACCAAGGGTCCTCATGACTTCCACAGGCAAGCTGTATCTGACTGGTACCACTTGGATTTAGGGACATGCACACACAGTTTGCTGTAACAATGCATTTTTGTGATTGCTGGGCATAAGAAGAAATGAAAACACCCTGGTTTAGGACTTTGAAATAGCTCCAGGAAAAGTCTAACCATTTATTTTGACCACGGCTCTTGAAGGCAACTGTCAACATCGCATTGGCACCAAGTCCCCTCCTGGAGCCGGTTTAGCTCTTCAGATTTTGTAATGTAATTTTTTTTAATGTTTAGTTTACTGCTACAAAATCGAGATTGTAGGTGCCGTTTAGAAAGGGACCCACTTCTAAATGGATTCACCTGCCTTTCCATGCAAACGGGGAGCCGGTGTCACATGCGGTATTGATGTGAAGCCCCCTGCTGTCACAAGAGCTCCAGGCAGATTCCACCCATCAGCTCTGCCTGCAGCCGCCACGATCTCATGCAACATGAACAGCAACTGGAAAGATTTGAAAGCTGGCAATATATATGTATATATTGCAATATATATATATATATGCAAAATCAAGACACTGCTTTTGTTTTCGTGTCTGAGTGCTACCCACACAGCTCAGCGAGGAATGCAAAGCACTAAAGAACATATTTCCATTAATTAGAAAAGAAATCATAAACCTTTTTTTTTTTTTGTAATAAACTTTCCCAAAGTCAAAAACACGACTGTAGTTGGGATGCAAATGACAGAAGGAAACAATTCCTTGGCATCCCATTTTCAGCCATGGCAGGTGTTCTCACTTCAGCACAGGGCCTGGGAAAGCAGCACTGAACATATGTTTTCCATTGTTCCCTGCGTAATCTGATGATACAGACACCCAGCGTGACTGTAGTCTTGGTGAAAGTGAGGCAGCATGAAATATTCATAAGTTAAAGTATTTGTGATTATTAAATAAATCTGAACTGTGTGGATTATTCGGTCTGTTCTCCTGGGGGGGTGGGAGAATAGTGTAACTAGTGCTGAGAGCTAGTTACACTAATGGTATGAATATACAGACAGGGTAATAGCTTACTAAAGCTATTAAAAATCATATCAAGAGCCTGATGTTACAAAACTATCAGAGTGAAATAGATTAAAATTCTAAATAAGGTCAAATGGGAGTAATGCTTAACGTTCATTGATAAGCAATGCTTATCAAGTGCTAATTGCATCCAGAAATGTAATAATAATGAGCTATGTTACATTCTTTGGAAGATCATATATCACTTTAAAATGCTACATCAGGCCTTGAAATCATTATAATAAGTAAATTATACTGATTTTTTACTGAATTTAATTATCATTTCAAGACAGAGACCTGCAGTAGCAGACATGTAGTGAATTACCCAAGGTCAAACAGGACACAGATTTAGGAAGAACAGAGGTGTCCTGACTTCCAATTCCACTCCCTTTGCAAGGCTGCACTAAGGACTTTATTGATGCTTCATGTCATCCACTGGAGCTGGGACTTTCTGGTGCTCTGCTGGGCTGACACTTGCTGCTTGATCACTGCATTTTAGAGATTTATTTTATTTATTGCTAATTATTTTCAAAGAACAACCCTCTGTGGCTTTGGGCTAAGCGTGTGGCTCCTCTGCACAGACTGCAGATTCTCCAGGCACATCTGGGATTACTCTAAAGGAAAAGCAGGGTGAGCTCTGCTAACGAGGTGACCCCAGTAACAACCAGCATACAGAGGTGACCCAGTCACCCCAGGAGCCTGGGCTCCACACCACAGCAGCTCCATTGCCGGTTAAACCAACTCACTGCTTGCCTACACCACCTGCAATCTGGGAATCAGTGCCTGCCATGTGGCTCTTGGGCTTTCTGACAGTTGCTATGATACCTCCTGTGTAGCACAGTGACATCCAGCAGGTATCATCCCTGCTGCACAAGGTCTCTGCTGAGGGCTGTGAGCAGATCGCCCCGGACTCACATCGGAGAATTGAGGGACCAGATCACCCTTGAAATTGTGCAGAGTTAAACAGAAAAGAGAATGACAAAGGACCTAAACTAAATCTGCTCTGAAAAATAGTTCAAAAAGGACTCTATGTGTTGCTCTTTACTTACACAGAGACATAAATCTAACAGAAGTGTGGCAAAGTTGGGAATAATTCTTTCTGCACAAGTATTTGCAGGGCAGTCCCATTGACACACAGAAATCCTGCCCTGCTATTTAAAGAGCATTATATTAAACAGTAGAGGACTGTCCTGGGTACACACTCCTCTGCTGGGCTAAATAACAATCTGTTCCATTGTATATTTTCCAGTTATTAAAACCCAGGCACAAAACTGCAACTTCCATTTTAATCTCAGTGCAAAGGGCTGAATAAGTGAATTTTAAATTTGAGGAAAATTAGTGCATCTGGAATTTACCTTTCCTTGGTATAAATGCCTTGTTCTAATTTGGCACTAATGCAAAGCTCTCTCTGTATCCCACCTGTGCCAAGAGGACTGTATTCACATGCATGAATAACTGTGAGTACAGCAATCACTCTTAACACCATACAATATAGCATCTCCCACAAGCACTTAGCTTAATGGTAATAATTACCAAGGCTCAGTTCAATTAAATTAGTTAATTTTGAATATGGGATTTTGCCCATTCTTAGAGATTCTTTTGCTTCCACTTGGAGAAATACTTTATCCATCTGAGTAATATCTGCAAATGTCTGTGGTGCCTATTCACAGCACCTTGATCAGACTTTAGGCTGACTTTGAAATGTATAAGGTAAAAATGTGGGAGCTGGGACTTTCCCATAGAGGAGCTGAGGAAGCTCTGAAACAGAAGTCCCAATAATTAAACAGCCAGTTACAATAGCAATTTTTTAATCTTATCAACAGAACAGATAAAATGCCTTAAATAATCCCTATATTCTGTAATTTTCTTTGCTTCTCAGCACTAAATGAATCTCCTCCAGAGATTCTTTAGCTGTTAACAGCAGTGTGAGAGCAATTTTGACTTTCCCACAGACATGAGAACTTTCCTCACATGAATACAGATGGGACTTCCACCTAACTAGAAGGTCAAATCAAATCTGTATGGCCTCCAAACGTCAAAAATAATAAGGTCCCAATATGTGCAGACTGCAGTAGCAAGTGACAAAAAAAAAAATTATTTAAAACAAAATTTCTCACTATCCCTTTTTCTGGGGGAGTTTTAGACTTCCCTTTCCAAAGAGGTCTAGTTTAATTACTTCTCAAAACCTTTCTGCTTTATTAGGGCATCTCTAATGAGTAACACCTACAAGCTAATTCCTCCTTTTCCTACTCTTGGTAAGTCATTTTCACTGAAGGGAGAGAAGTTCAACGTGGCACTTCCCCACAAGAATCAATGGGCAGGTACAGTTCTGAGCTGGCTGCGTTTCCTAGTCAGACCTACAGTGCATGGGGGATAAAGACAACCCTGCAACAATATTAGGGGCCTTTTTGCTTAGAAAGGATTTACTTATCTTAAAATTAACCAAGCTCTGCTGCCCACAGCACATGTGAGATTGCCAGGCCCTGCATGACACATAACCAAACCCATCTCCCCCTATTACCAGCTAAAGGACTTGAACTCTTGCACCTACCTGAGGTCTTTTTCACCTGTGACAATGCTTTTCATAGGTTCACTTTAATTATTTTTTTTTAAATGTGGATTTGCACATCTCTCATGTGCATATTCATAATCATAGTCTGAAAAAAATTGGATTTGGCATCTACATTTCCCTCTTTTTTTTGCAATACTGTAGTACTGATTAAAAACTAAATAAATAGAAATTACTTAAGACTTTCAAAAGTCCTAGTTGAAGCAGAAAACTTCCTCTGATGCTATCAATATCTCCCTCCTTCCTCTTTTCACTATAGATCTTCCACCTGGCAGGTGCAGTCCCTACACAATGGATTCAGCAATAATTACCATGGCAAGACCTGACCCCACACTGTTCCAGCACCTGGGTGAGCTGGGCCTGAATGCCCATGTTAGCTCGTGTTTCAAAAGGAAACACCTGCTTTTTGACAGTTTAAAGAGACTAGAGCAACTCCTGGGCAGAAATGCATCTGCAAGTGTCAGTGTCTCTCCCTGGCTTTCCATACCATGTTATTTGCCTTTCAATCCTGTGGGTTCTCTCTCCTCCCTGCAGTCTTCTTCTTTCCTGCAAGTATACCTTTGATTTTGTTTTGTGACATACCAGTTTGTCCTCCTACTCTCAGTTCCAAGGTTTTTTTTTACCCCTGCTCCTGTCCCCAGACACTGATTTGTTTCCAGACAAGCAACAACAACGCACTTTACTTTCCTGAACAACACACATTCCTATTGGCAATGCACACCTCTTCATTGGGGGACAAAGGGGACTTTTTTATTCAAAAAAAACCCTGTTTATGCATTTTACTAGTTTGATAAAAGCATTTCATACTTCCTGGCAATAACAAAACTGCTGGGACTGGCTTCATTTTTCTCTTGGGTGCAGTTTTTTTGTTCTTTGCTGTTGTTTTGAACATGTAACTTTGGGTGATGCAGAGAACAAGAGCAGAATTTGGACAGAGGCAGCACAGGGAACAAAGCCCTTATGTTTGTCCTGCTTGTGTTCTCAATGCTGAACCAACAGGCAGGCTGGAGCTTTTTAAACAAGCCCTGCTAACGAGCACCAGCTCCTTAAGCTGTATAAGGGGGACTGCTGTAAACAATTCCCAGTGTGTGCCCACCCACTGCCCTGGCTCAGGACCTCTTATGTCTTCTTGTATCTCTACTCTGTGGTCACAGCAGCCAGAACTTCAAAAGTCCTCAGCACTTGGCAGTCTTCTCGAGGTGGAGGGTTCTCCACTGAGGCCAAGAGCACTCCCAAGCCCTCCGTGGTATCTGGATCTCTAAACAGCAGCTGAGCACTTCTGCAAACCAGCTCTGACCAGCTCTTTACTTCCCCACAACCCTCACACTGTCCACAAGTCCCTGACACAACCTGTCCCGAGGAACTGTGCCTGACAGCAACAAAATTAGTTTCTTAATGCTTAAATACAGGAGGAGCACAGGGTATTTCTTTGGGCAGCAATCAAATGCTGAAATCCAAGCTGCTTCCTGGCATTGAAGCTGGCTAACTCCATCGAGGCTGGCTGAAATATTCCCTCTCTGTGCTGCAATAGTTTGTCCTACCCAATCAAAAAGGAAGAAAATGTGGAATTCATGCTAAAACCTGTTTAAATCTCTCTGCTTCTCCTTCACCTGCAAGAACCGCTGCTTTTATTAAGCACGTGGATACGAAACGAGCAGGAGATTGTTCCAGTGGCACAACCACGAAGCAAAACTACAGCAATAGCTCTGGTTCAATTGCTGGCTGGGATACAGGGAAGCTATTGGTGACAATGGCTTCATTTTTCTTTCTGTGCTGCAGCCCTGGGTAATTCCTGTTGAAATGGGGAGGAAATACAGACTCAGACTCCTGTGTGCCAGACAGCACCGCTAACGATCCATCTGCAAAATACGTTACTCGCTTCATTTAAGGTTAATTTGAAGAGGAGGGGGATTCATTAGGGGAGAGTCTGCAGCACAGTGACATTAATTAGTTTTGCCTCTGACTTGGGTGCTTGGCAAAGTTGGGAATCAGTCTGCCCAGAGCTCTGGGGTTTGTTACAGACCCACAGGTGTGTTTAGGTGCTGCTGGCAGGGAGGGTGGGGTGGTGGCACCTCAGGTAGGAGCTCGTCCTTCCCCACAGAACCCCTGCACCCATAAAGAGGAGGAATAAGAATGTGACACTTTCCTGCTGGCTACTTCTGCTCAGCTGTTTTGTTCCCAGAGCTAAGCAGCAGTAGGTTCCTCCTGCCTTTTGCACTGGGGAAGGGATTCCCACTTTGGACCTCTCGGTCCATCCCCAACTGCCAGGACTTGGTCCCATCAGCAAACAGACTCAAAGCCCTAACAATGCAACTTTGTTTACTATATCACACCTCTCAGAACTCTGTTGACCTTCTCCCACCAAGGCAGGTATTATTTTACCTCACTGGATATAAAAAGAAGTAAAAATCACCAGGCAAATACAAGCAACAAGGAGAGAAATCAGAAGAGTGTGTAATATACATCATTTCTTTCAAAGAAATCTGTGCCTTTCTCAGCACAAGGAATTTCTGTCCCATAAATTAGCTGGGGATTGGCAGCTGAAGCCCTGTTTAGTGGCAAGTATACATGACAACCCTAGTTAATGGCTTGAAAGAAATGACTGAGCTAGGCAGAATTTTCTGAGAAATTCAATCAAAGTGAACATTTGCTACCCCACGTTTTTAGACAGGTGAAGTTCAAAAATAAAACCAAAAAACCCTCACTGACTCACTTGAGTGTTTCCCCACAGCTCCAACACAGTGGAGAGCACACAGCAACACGTAGTAGGTGCTGAGGTTTCACTACAACCAAGCTACAGCACAAATTCAGTCACCCAAAGAGGAGGAAAAGGACTGTAACTAAATTGATCCCTATGTAGGTAAAGTGGCTGCAGGGCAGTGATTGTGATAAGGAATGAAATGTGTCGATAAGCATCACTCCTCTGCCTCCATGCCCCTTCTTTTTCTGCCTCCTATCTTTCCCTGGCTAATTCTTTCTCCCAGCCAGTCTGGCAAAGCTGATCAATTTTTGATAGGTGTTCAATTTCCCATCAAACTGGTTTTCTTTCCCCAATAAGTAATTGCTTTGCAGCAGAATTCCCCCCTCCCTCCCAGGAAAATGACAGTTTCTGATTTTTCTTATAACAAACTCTGTATGTATATGAAAAAAAACTCCCTGCCCAGATCTTCAAGGTTTTCAAAGATGAAAATGAACATCTCTTGTATTAATATTAATTTCTTTAGTGGGAAGATTAGGCTCATCTACAACAGCTGCTTTGCACTATATATACATTTTTCAAACAAAACCAGAAATCTGTTCCTTGGCACGGCCATAGAAGATTTGCTGAGGGAGGAAGAGCAAATCTGTTATTTAATCACTGTTATCATTCAGTAGCATGGAAGTAGCTCTGAGAACCCAACAGAAAAGGCATTATAGCAGCAGCAGTGCTTGTATCTCATGATCTGTTTAAGCCTGGAAGGTTTTCAATTAAAGAAATTACACCTGATGTCTCAACAAGACAAAAAATGGCTTGATTAAAAAGTTGTGGAATAACATAACACAGTTTTCCTTGTCCTCAGGAAGCCTAAAACTATCACTCTTTAGTTGGTGGCTATCACTAATTTTGGAGAGAACCAAGCTGCCCCAAGCACCAGGCCAAAAGAAACTCCAAACTAATAACACCACTGCTCAACATTTACTGTATATTCACTTCAAGAGACCAAAACCTACACATGAAGAAGGATGTGAAAAGTGCCATGACAAGCACCTTCACATGGCAGTGCTCTTGCCACAGGAGCCATCCTGCTCTGCTTGTCCACAGAGGGCTGACCTAAAGCATCCCTCACTTGGTTATTCATATGTTGAAGAAAAATGACATGACACTCGGGAGGAGTGTGGGCAAAATGTCACACGTGTCACTGGTTGAAAGTCCCATCTCCTCTATTCAAATTTGTTTCCATATAGAGGAGCAGGGACACATGACAGCCACCCTGCTCCTGCCTGTGGCTGTGCTGAGCAGCTCAGCAGGTCCAGTTCTGAACAGACCTCAGCATGCTCATCTTTAGCATGACTGTCAGTCTGAAAAAATATTAATATACCAAGGCTGAAGGGAAAGCTTAAGTCTTAAAGGGGTTTGATGAGTCATCTCCTGAATTTTACTTGTGGGTAGTGGTACACACCATGGTTCTAACCAGTACAGACCTCACTGGTGCTGCTCTGGTTGTCTAGACTGGGCTTTGCACAACTGAAACCACTACTGCACATTCCTCCTTGTGATTCACAAGTCATGAGCTAGTTGGTGGGAAGCAAAAATACTTCTGGAAGTTCAGATCTTGAAGTTGGAATATTTGGGACTAACATTTGCCATTTGTAACATCCCAATACACAAGTGCTTTGTGCTGCCAAAACAGTTATAGAGAATGTGAGAAATTTTGAGAGAAGATTGTTGAGGTTTATGTATGGAGTTTTAACAATGTGGAACTTTAAAACTAGATGGGTTTGTTGACACTTCTCAAATTTCAGGAGGCTGCCTTGTTTTCTACTGTATATGTGACAAAACAAGGTCATATCCCAGTCAATTCATTGAAAACAAGGCCACAAAGGACCGACAAAATCTGACATTTAGACCAAAATTCAATTTTTTGAACTGCAGTGTCTAATTTTCAGGAGTGCAAAGCACTCACCTGACACAAATTTACCAGCAGATTTCTAAGTGTGTTTGAAGATTTGTCTGTTATTTCAGCTTGCAAAGGGCTCAAAGCCCATCCTTAAAAATCTACACTTTTCCCTGAACTTCGTTATTGATCTGGACAGAGGAGGGAAGAATATGGGTGGGGTAAACAAGGGGGTTTCTAAGCTAAAGACTACACCTATGAGTAAAGAACACCACACATCTGAACACCAACTCTGGACTTATTAAAGAAAATGACATGTGCTACTTACTAAGGGTATCACAACCATTTTTCATCATCAATTAACTCCTCTCTTTCTTTTTCTCTCAGTTTCCTCTCAGAAACAATCTCCAGTTCCTCAGTTCAGCATCATCTGCTACGGTACAGTAACCCAAAACCCACCTGTTTGGAAGCAATATTGTTGCCAATTGAGTCACTCTGACAATAACAGAGGAGCTAACTCCTTCTCCCTTATATCTCCTGCTGCAGGCAACTAAGAATGTTATCCTTATTTTCAGCTTGGCTTTCTGCAATGCTGCAAAATGAGAAGAGTTTTTACTCCATAGCTGTGAAGGTGTGGAGAGACATAAGACAGTGACACTGTGAACCCAGTGGATGGGAACCACCTCTAGTTATGTGTGGAAGTGGTTCAGTGCACCAGAGGACTCGTGACAATCCTCTGGCCATCCCACCTCCATGCTCAGACCTTGACAAGAGACAGATGTCTCCTCATCTGCCCCATGTGTCACAGCTCTGGTTGTGAGGGGAAAGCCTTAGTTCTCGAACCAAAATGTTCAGAATTCCTCCTAAAATCTTCATTCACCATCAGTTATGATTCCTGACAGGTCTGTTACCAATTATTTGCCCTGATTTTTGCCTTCAATGAATTCCTCTGCCACGTAGTGTTTAATTACTCTCCATGTGATAGAGTATTCCTCTAAGGCTCTCCTAGGTGAGTTTTAGACAGCTATAGCTGGCAGGTGACTTTATACACTCCCAGGTAATCAATCACACACAAGGGATAGTGTTTGAGCATGCAAAACTGTACACAGAAAATCAAAGGCTGTCCTATAAATATTTGGCCTGTGCTATTTTCTGTTACTCATCTGTCTTCAGCTGCTGGATTTTGGTTAACCTTCAATTTCACCATTTTCTCTATGTATTTATGGCATTCTCTGGAATGTTATTTCATGCTCCCCTCATGCTCCATGGCCACAAAACACTTGATATTTCAATGACTAGATGGTCTCCTGCTTATTGCAGAATGTTTCCTTTCTACACAAGGGGTTAATTGAGGAGATCTGTACACAACATTTTCCCCAGTCTGTTCTACATTACAGTAATTAACCTTGGGTCCAGTAAAACAGACATGAGCAATTTGTCTTCACATGATCCCTCAACTGAAAGTCTTATTCCTGAGTGTCTCCAACGTGCTTTGAGCATTGTTCTTTAAATCCTAGAAGTGTGAATACCTGCATCTTATAAATCAGTTTTACACATGCTGCTTTTTTTTTCTCCTTAAAGATAAATTCTACTTAAACATTAAAAAAAACCCGAGTATACAAATGCCTGGTGAACAAATAGAAAAATCTGTTTGATGAAGTATGTGGCAACATTCTATTAAAAGGGGTCTGTGAAATTTCCATCTATATTCTGACCCAGTTACGAGAGTCCAGAGTGATGTAGTGGGTTCTTAAAAGGTCTATGACCCATCAGCTTGATGACTCTACTGATACAGACACATGCAGTTTTCTTCCTAAAGGTCTCTGGCAGCTGCTGGTGTTGGGAGGAGACACATGATCGAGAAGGAGGGGTATCAAATGTTGAGGATAAAACAGGGATTGGATCCAGACTGGGCAATTAGAGAGCTCAGGCCTAAAGCAGATGATTGGTTCATCAACAATAGTCCTCTGCACATGCTGGCCAAATGAGAGATGAGATGTGTTTAGTCCAGGCAGCTCCATGCCAACTGCTTATGTCTCTTGCACACTGAAGACACCCATGGAAAACCAAAGCAAACAGCAAATATTAAGGATATTTCTACTAGCCCTGCAGGAGCAGTAACTTGGATGGATGGATGTGTCCAAAGCACCAGGATGGGGAATATGGACAGTTGAAAGTCAAATCCAGTCTGATGTGAGACCAACTCCACACCAACAACTAGTAGAAGAGCAAACATCTCTGCATGATCATCAGAGGAAGACACGAGTCACACCTCATCCCATTATTATGTCATAAATTATGTAATTACTCTATGAAAGTATGTGAAAAACTGCATGTAGGGAGGAAAAAACAAAAAAAAAAAGAAAATAGAAGTGAGGCCTCTATAATCATAAGCTTCTAGGTTGGTGTTTTTCAAATGATGGTAAATTAAACTCTGAACTTCCACAGTAACCTGATTACAAATTACAAGGTACATTTACTGCAATTAGGAGTGCATGCAGTCAACTCACAAACAGCTTCTAGAAATCAAAAAAAAAGTAGAGGGAAACAGTGTGCAACCCTCTGGCAAGGCTCATAGGAGCACCCTTGGGCACCCTTGCCAACACTGTCCAGCCCCAGGACACGGTGGTGGGAGAGGTGTGATGCTGCAAGCCACAAATGTGGCACAGCTGGGTAAACTGAGGAAATTCTTGTCCTCCTATAAGCAGGGTTATACACAGAGAAAGAATACAATAGTGGAGAAGACTGCTTCACTTTTTTACAGTTTTAAATTAATTTGGGATTGCATTTTGCAGGTGACAGTTCAGTTGAAACAAGAGGAGACAGACTCTTACAGATGTCATTCCAAAACTGTCATGGGTAATTATAGCATCCCTTGCACAAACTCTGCAGAAAGCTATTTGACTAAAATGCCCTACACACCCTGGTAGTAAAACTGCTTCAGTTATCTGGGNTTTCATTTCCCGGGGGTAGCCAGCCCAAAACAAAAAAAAAAAAAAAAAAAAAATAAAAAAAAAAATAAAAAACCATTGCTTTAATAATTACATTATTCAGGAGCAAATTTGTTAAATTTTCTATTCATCCCTGTAACAAAATTAATAATAACTTTAAAATACTTGTTCAACTACATATTTAAATGTACCACAAAAGTCCAGCTAAACCATTATTTGATGATAATTATTCTTCTAGCTCTAGATGAAAGCAACAAAAGAAAGAAAAATTTCCTTTGACAGCTTAATTCCCATGTCTCAGGTATCATCCTCAATCCAGTGCTCTAAGATACTAAAGTAAGGTGTTAATTCTTATCATATTCAACATTTGTTTTGAAAGACAGTTCTTATCATCAGTCAACTCCCCAGAAAAGCTTCTCAATGGCTCTTTCCACCTTGCAGTGCTAAAATCCCAGGGTAGATTTTAAAAGGGATTTGTAGTTAAGATTAGAAAAACATCTATTTGTTTTTGTTAGGGAAATTGTTCCATTCATCTGAGATTTCTTGTCAGATGAGGCTAATTCAAAAAGGTGTGCCTTTATTAATCACTCTGTGCTTCTGCCTCTGGCTCCTTGTATTTTGTTGAGAAGAAACCAAAATAAGACAGTAGGAAACAAGTGTTAAGGGCAGCTTATGGTGTGAACAAATGGAACACATTTCAAAGAAACATACTGCACCTGAATTTATAACAAGGTGTTTTAACATTGGTCTTCATATTAATAAAAATGATTCTCCATATTGGTTTTCCCCATATTAATTTGAAATATATGCTTGAAATTTCCAATTAGAAAAGTAAACCAAGGTCCCAGTCCTAAAAACCTTTTATGGCCTCCAATCTGATAGACCATTTAAGCACTTACATAAAGAAATAAAAAAATACTATACATAACCCTGAAATCATGAACTGAACTGGAATGGTCCTTAGAATGAACATGCATGAAGGTGAGCCAAAAGCTTGGGCAGATCAGCATGAAGAAGCACAAACATCTCATTGTCCTGTCTTCCTCTGTCCTTTGTCTGGATAAGAGGCCCATTTCTTCCATTTCCACATCTCCCTAAGAAGCCAAGCCCGAGTTTTTCCAAGAACATTAGTTATATTTCCTGCTTGTTTTGCATTGCACTCTTTCTGATTTTTAGAAGTAATTCTAAGCAGTAAGATTTGTGGGTTTGCCCAAAGCCATATGCAAAGCCCACGGTGGAGAGCCACAAGAACCACGAGATCAAATTCCCAGACCCAACCTTCTCTATCGCTCTGTAACCCTCAAATCTGCTGCCTTTGCCATGCTGAACAAAAACTGGAGTAGTTTCAAGGAGTATCAAAGGCACCTGCAGTCATCTAAAATATATAAGGGGAGACCTTATAGTGGTCTTCCAGTACCTCAAGGGGGCCTACAAGAAAGATGGGGAGAGGCTGTTCAGTAGGGCCTGTTGTGACAGGACAAGGGCTGATGGGTTTAAAATAGAGGGAGGGAGATTTAGATTGGAGATTAGGAAAAAGTTCTTTGCTGTGAGAGTGGTGGAGCACTGGAACAGGTTGCCCAGGGAGGTGGTGGATGCCCCTGGATCCCTGGAGACGTTCAAGGCCAGGTTGGATGAGGCCCTGAGCAACCTGATCTAGTTGGGGGTGTCCCTGCTTCTTGCAGGGGGGTTGGACTGGATGACCTCTGGGGGTCCCTTCCAACTCTGATCATTCTATGATTCTATGATTCTATATGAGAAATCAAAGGAAGGTGCTCTGACTGCACTTTGAAGCTTTACATTGTATTTTCCCCTGGGGTGTCAGTTGTGGCACTGAGAAAGTGATTCACAATGAATAATTTCGTTTGGTTTCTTACTCTGCAATATCTGTAATCAGATTGTGATTTTTCTCCTATCTATTTGTTAAATAAAACTGTTTCACAAATTAGCTTAGAAATTGCTGCCACTTTACTATAGTCTTAATTTTCTGATTACCACTGGAGACTCTGAATTGTTTTGACAAAGGGAGTTTTGTGAAATTGGTGGAATTTGTGATGGTTAAGGCACTGTCACCTGCATCCACCTCAGCAGAACACTGTGGAACACTACTGCCCATGTACACACAGCACCGAGGCTTTGGGCTTTAAATTACAGTTAATCTTTACAAAAGTAAAGAAAAAAAATAATAATTTGATGATGGACCAGTTATTTTCTAAATTTTCTGCAAAATATTTTACTCCAAATTATCAAAACATTCCATTTTATAGTAAAATCAACCTTGGGATTCCTAAATTTGGGGACTCTAGATTACTATTCACTTACTACCAATTCCTTCATTCCATCATCAATACTTTGGCCTTCTATGCCTGGGTCTGATATCATGTGAAACAGCAGAAATTCAGTGGTGTAAAATAACACAATTAATTTGTGCAGAAGCACAATCACCCCTGAGGTAGCAAGGTTGAAATAACAATTCTTTCAACACACTGTCCAAAGAGTGGCTCTAGATACTAAAGACAGGTCAAGAAACTCTTGTATATTTTAGGAGAAGAAAACACCCAAAAACTATTCCAGGCCTTGTTCCAGCATCAGCTTCTGAAAGTGGCTCTGAGGGGGCTTTCCTGGATTGGCCCCAGAGCTGCTTTCTAGTTTTGAGCTCTTCAAGCATCAGTCCTAGAGGAATCAGTGCTGAGGACTCCAGGAGAGTCTGGAAACCTCCAGAAGCATCTAGTGGAAGCACCAGCAGGATGGTTCACGGCTACTTACACCCACTACTTGACCCCTTTTAAATTGCCTATTTTCCAGAAGCTTTGCCTTTCAATAATTTTTATCCAGGAACTACATTTTGCTGAGATTGTTTTGAATTCAATAACTCAGTGGAGCTATTTTCAACATAGCTTGAAAACAAGGGAGATGAGAAACACTTGGAGCAGCTTAAACAAATAGGAAAGTCAGGATTAGACACTAACCAGGCAATAAGGTTTTGTAGCGAGGATGGGGAAGTGGCAGGGCTGTCCATTAGTTTGGTTTTGCCTCCAGGAGCAGACACCTAAGATCTACTGTGTCTCTGCTAACATATTGTTGTTTGCTTTTTATATCCCTTCTTTATGAGCTCTGAGAAATCATTCTCTTCACATTTCAGCAACGCTTACAAAAAGCATTCATCACATAGGGGTGGTTTGCTGCATGTTACTCCAGTTTTTGGTTTTAAAGTGGGATATGATTATAAGAATTAACTATGTTAATATATTGACAGCTGTCTGACAATTTTTTTTCCTGTCCCAAGATTTCAGTTATCTTCCTCTTACCCTGAACTCTGTATAACTGACAAACACCCCACACACACCTCTCAACTCTATTTTCAAAGATTTATTATTTCTGGGAAAATGAAAAAAAAAAAAGAAGCTATGCTACAACCACAAATTGTTATCAGCATCTAATACTGAGCATTAATTCCACCTGCAACCACAGCAAGACAAGCAGTGAGACAAGCTCTGTAATTCTGACCAGAAATCCTTCCCAGAACAGTTTAACACTATCTGGGATTTTGCTCAAGAATTCCTCTGTTTGTGCTTTTGCTCTGTTTTAGTCCCAGTTATCCCATTTCTTACCCCATTGAACTACTAGTCACACATTGTAATATCTGGTGTGGAAAATAAATTTCTACAGAACACTGATTTGTTATTAACATGGAAATGCTGTTCATGTTCTCACTGGACCAACAAGTGGCTGCTGCTCCTGGATATATATAACAGTTCTCTGCTCTGTAGATTTATCAAAATGATTTTTTATTATTTGTTTTAGGTGTAGAGATAAGCTTTGTTCCTCCAAAACAAACTTACATAAGTCTCTCTCATCTTGAAATCTTCTGTTTCAAAGTGCTGTCAAAGGTGGGAACTTGGGTACCCAAATTCATCAACAGAACAGAGAGACTAGATAATGACTCTCCTCATTATTAGATGTTATGGTTTGATATCTAATAGGTACATAAGGAACTTCAAAGAAAATTGTGGATTTTAGGATGAAAAGTGTGGATTTTAGACATTTGAGAGGCCTGAGCTGGGTGGAGAGTGTCAGGCTGGTGAGTACATTGTTCCAAGTCTCATGGCTGTGGCAAACAAAACCAGACACTTCTCCATTCAGCTGACAGTTTTGAAGAAAAGAGAGACTGGATGGAACAAAAAAAGAGATACAGTACAAAGTCTAATGGAAGGAAGAAAAAACCCACAAACCTGTTTTCTATTAGTCATTTTCCTATCACTATGTGTGGGGGCTCTGGAGGAAATAGCTCTCTACAAGAGACTTCAATTTAAAGAAGAATAAGAAAAAAGAAAAGAGAGAAGTGGTAAGAGAAATGACTGGGGGATCTTTTCTATCTGTAAAAGGCTGCATAAAAATAACAGACCCATCATTAGATGCAATCAGAACCATTAAATAATTGGATATCACCATAAAAACAATAAGATTAACCCAAATGTGGAGATTTTCTGCACATTTTGAGAAGAACTGTTGGTCTCTGAACCTGTTTATTGTAGGACAGCTTCCTATAAACAACTCAGACCAAGAATATAGACCAATACATCCCTTAGAAATGCCACTTCCAAGATACCCACCCAACAGAAAACCCAGAATTCATTTGGAAGGGACTCCAGGAGCACCAGGTCCAGCCCCCACCCAGTGCAAGGCCAACTTCAGACCCTACCAGTAACACACAACAACTTGACACTCTCCCAACCAGTTCTTCCTGCACTGGTGCCATCTGATGTCACATTAAACAGCTTGATGATATCAGGGATGGAGCTCTGACAGAGCTCCAACCACAAACAGGGATTCTTCAAGCTCTTCCTAACCTTCAGCCTGTGCTTTTGGTTTGTTATCCTACACTGGTGACTCTCACGCTGGTATTTGTCCTGTTTTGAAAAACTACCAGTTTTCTTTCTGTCTTACATCTCATTTGGTAGTTTGTTGTGCTTTTTTAAATACAATCACTGTCAATCTAAACTCTTCCCATCCAAAAAAATCTGACCAGCAGTCAGAACATTACACTGTTGGAACACATCATATTCCATACATCATATGTTGTGTCAATCATCTGGAACTCTATTCTCTCACACTTTAGCAGAAAAAAAATGTAGCCTTTTAATATCTCAAAAAATGAACTCAGCTCTTGATGCTGTAACTGATCTGTACCTTTTGTGCTCTGATAGTTTAATTTGCCACCTCTGGAAGGAGCACAGAAGATCTCTGATGGCAGCTTGTAACAGAACACAGTAAAGTGTTTGTACTGCTATTGCCAATTATTACAGGGCACATTCAAAGAGAGACTGAGAAGGAGTTTCAGATGCAATATACTAGAAATGTAATTAAATTATTATTATTGTACCCTATAGGCAACAACAGACTTTCTCTATGAATGGTTAAATGAAGTTTTAAAGGAGCATTTGTAGTTCCCATGATATATCTCAGGCAATCAGGGTAGATTCAGTAATTCATAGCTTAATTCATTCTTAAGATTAACCTTTTGTGCTAATTCTAGTCTATAGATACCCATGTTAATCAGGCTCAGAACGCTTCAGAGGTTTTGTAATTTTGCTCTGATTGCATAATCAATAGCAATATTGTCTGTCTGTCAGAACTAGGACATGGCCAATATCAAAGTCGATGACATTTTATGATATAGAAATACTGCAATAAAGTACTTTTTCCACAAGTCACCACCAGACATGCAGCTGCACCCACTTCTCCTTTAGGGTTCAAATTCCCCCAGAAAACAAGACAGCACATAACCTCTGAGTACCACTGCCCAGACCACCAGAAACAAATGGTGTCTTTGGTTACTCTTCTAACAGCACTGAGACACAGGGGCTGGATCCTCAACTAAAGCCAAAGCCAAGAACAAGCAGAGTTTTAGTACTCCCATCTGATCAAGGGTTTATTCTAACTTCTGACTAGAACCTGACTATGTCTGATCTGTTATGGACCAGGTGGCATCAGATCTGACCATCACTTGCTCTTTTACAGGTATATAAGGAAACAATAGAAAATTCCATTACCATGACAACACAGTTTAGTTTAGTTTGAGGTTGTTTCATACCATTTGTCAAATCTCAAAATAATCTAATTTGGAAGGGATCTTTGAAGGTCACTTCATCCAGCACACTGCTCAAGGTGGGGCCAAGTTCAGGTCAAGTTGGGAGTACCTCCAAGGAGGGAGATGCCACTCCTCCTTCCTTCCATTTCTATACTTGTATCAGCAGCTTCCAGCATAGCAGCTTGCAGCATGTGGGTCTTCCATCTACATTTTTTCTCCACACTGTGAAGTACTGGGTGCATTTGAGCTCACTGTTCTCTGGCATTGGGTCAGTGGATGGTGGCACTGGGCAGCAGGGAACAGGTTCAGACCTGTGTTGGATGTTAGATGTGGGAAATGACCCACAATGTCATTTACTACGTTGCATTTTAGCACTGGAATAGGTTGCCCAGAGAGGTGGTGGATGCCCCATCCCTGGAGACGTTCAAGGCCAGGTTGGATGAGGCCCTGAGCAACCTGATCTAGTTGGGGGTGTCCCTGCTTCTTGCAGGGGAGTTGGACTAGATGACATCTGGGAGTCCCAACTCTAATCATTCTGTGATTCTATGATTTTTGCTTTTGCTCTTACTGGAGAACACTGTGTGCATGCTGATTCTTCATCAATCACATGTATCACAAAGGCTTCTCAGGCTCTTCCACGAGTTGAAAAAAAAAAAAAGAAAGAAAACAAACAACAAGAACCAGAAAGAAAACAACACAAAACAAAAAAGCCCTTTTAAATTCTGACTTAGCTGCAGGAAAGGTCTGGCTGGTTTAGACAAAGCAAGGTGTTAGCTTTGCATGGCACCTGGCTTTACTGGTGTCTGAGTGGTCTCCAGCAGATTCCACAACGCAGCTGAATGGCTGAATGCTGTAACACCACAGTGTGGGTCAGGGTTACAATTATACCACTTATCCTGCTCAGTGGCTGTGCCTCTTACATACCAAACCAATTTGCTCGAGGTAGCAAATTTTGCCCTTAACATCTGAGCAAAGTGAAAGCCTTTGTTAGAGCCACTGATGTGTGCTTGGAAGCAGGATTTAGTCCAATGTCTAAAATGGCTCTGGAATAGAGTGTACATAATGCTTTAAGTAGTTTTTAAGTGGTTGTGTGGTTCTTTGGGCTTCCCCTCCTCTCCCTTTATGCCTTTTTGTCTTCTGGTACAACAGAAACATTTGTCTGTATAATTGTAACATTGAAAGGCTGAACATTTTAAAAGGGAAAGTAAATAGAAGCATTTCTGAGATAATTGTTTTAAGTGTTCCCCTCTGTATGATGAAGAAGTGGAGTAATTTCTTTGGAAGGTCAGAGAGAAAAAATAAAAGAGACTAACAGAAATACAAAACCATCAACAAAACATTGGTTTTTTTTAACTGCTACTAATTGAATATTGGGAAAAGGGAAGGAGAATAGGAAAGAGGAAAAAAAAAGGGTCCTTTACATTCTGGTGGAGACTGGAAGACAAAAAGAATGAGCCTGTCTCTGTTTTCATGTGATCACTACTACATTGCTGTGCAATTGCATGCAGAGGAGGCTTTGTGCCTTTGCAAACTGCATGTTCAGCCAACCAGCCTCACACACAAAATCCTAAGGCTATGGATACATCATGCTTTGTGCATTGGTCTTCCCTTCCAATGCTTTGAACACGAGTGCTGATGTGTTTTGTTAGTGCAAAGAAGCTTTTGGCTAAGCAGAGACCTTCAATTCTGAGCCCTCTGCCTGGGAGCACCGAGTCTTGCTGAAAGGGATCACATCTCCTGCAGCCAGGCAGCCCCACAGAGCAGTGGGAGCAGTGGTGTAATGCTATGGGAGGTCTCACTGCAACCTGGAAGCAGATCTGATGCCCCTCAGCGTTTCCTAGTGCTTGGACAGACGTGGGGCAGAGATGCTCAAGATGAAAAGAAGGTACAAGCTCAGCCCACGGGCACAGCTCCATCCCCTCCCTCTTGAATGCAGATATAAAGACAGTGCTATGATCAGGGACCAAATCAAAGCTGGGTTGGGGTAGGGAACAGGGGTGCTCTCAGTCTCCAGTGGCAGAAGGCAACTAAGAAATTACCTGCAGTCATCAGGGGGGCAAACGAGCTCTGTCACTACTCACCACATCACCCTGTCCCTGACTGTTTCTGCAGAGATTGACAGGGCCTTTAATTTGAGGAAAACATCTTTTAAAATCCCCATAGCCATGTCACTTGGCAACTTGCATCATGTAAGCAAAGTCTTTACACTGTTGTGTCAATTGTTCTCAAAATGGGTGTTTATTTCATTGTTGACTCACTTTTGCACATCATCACAGTTTTATCTTTTTTCTACCACAAACACCAAAATAAAAGTTATCAGCAATTGCTTACAAGGAGAACCCTTCAGAAACTATTAATTTATGCTTCTCTAGCTGTCACAAACAGAAAGACCTCAAACCAGTTCTCCCACAAGAAGAAATGAGAAAAATTACTTGATTTTTAAAAGTAATGGCAGCTTGTAATTCCAATCACTGAGAAGACCTATGAATGCAGCTCACAGCACAAAAATTATAACCCCAAATTGCTGTTTAACCAAATGAAACTTCTGTATTTCATGACCTTGCAATTGTGTATTTAATGTGTATTCCTATTGTGTATTCCAATTGTCCAATTCCAATTGTGTATTCCTATCATATGCTGTAGGAAGTGAGGATTTCCATGGAGAATTGGAGCTTTTTAATGAAAGGAATGAAGTTGGCAGGGGTGTTTTTTTTGCATTACCAGAATTACCACTATCTGTTGGAGCAAAGCTGTGAGGTGTTATGGGGCAGGTCACCAGACAGGAGTCAATCTGAACTGGGTGACATGGCCTTGAATTTTTAGGGGGTAACTGAAGTAGAAGTGCTCAAAGTCAAGAAGTAAATTTAAGGACAAAATAGTCCATACATGGATAGCAAATAGGCCAATTATTCATTAAACATTTTTTTGAAATATTAGCCTAAGTTCAATTTTGATAGTTAATAAACAGAAAGGTTTTATCAATACCTATTATGGGAACCAAACACTTTCTGGAAAGCAAATCTGTTCTTTCATTTTTCATTTATTCATGAGTGCTCTGTGTATTTATTGTCTCTGCACAAAATGCAGAAACCTCTTCAGCCTTCTGTAGGATACATGGGCTATATATATACCTTAAAACCTCATGCCAGCAGCCTTCAGATAAACACCTAATTGACTGACAGTTAGTAGGTGTCACCTTCTAATTTAAAAACCAATTTAAATTTAACCGTCATATTGTTGAAGAAAAGTATTACCTTTCATTCAATAATTACACTTAATTGGCTTGAAGATTTAAATGCTACATTGGCTACAAACATTTCAAGCTGTGCATAATGTCTAAGTCTCCTCAGAAGACTGCAGTCCCTATAGAGTTTGAGCCTCCTCCTAGGCTTATTATAGAAACAAGAAACAACAGCCTTTTCCTCCCCTTTGCCTTACTAGTTGATGCAAACAACTGCCTAAATCCCTAAAATGGGAGGAGGGAAGGGATATTTCAGCTTATTTTGATGAAACCATGACACTCCATATGTGTCAGAATAGAGAGAGGCTTGAAACTTTGAGCTGAATTTTGGTCTTGTGCAGGGTGCAGTCTGCACCGTATTTAAAGAAGCTTCTTTGCAGGAGAGACCCATGAACACACCTCAGAAACAGTTCACAGGTCTGTGTCCCAAGGGATCATCTACAGCTACACAATGTCCTAGGGTGGTTGGTAGCTCAAACAAAACCAGCTGAGTATTACAGATGCCTTCCAGAATTCAGCCTCTGATGGTGATGATGGTACATGTGTTCAAAGCTATTCACAGATTTCCAGGCTTGAGTTCTCCCGGGTATTAACCCAAATGTTAACACCAACCCACTGCTGCAAGACACAGAAGGGCACCAAGGTCAGCTGGGCAGCAAAGCACCTTCCAGTCCCCACTCACCCCACGCTGGGAATCCTCTGCCACAGCACTGGGATTTGCCTTTCAAAGCAGGATCCATCCCTTTGCCTCTGGGCTAGGGCAGGGTTTGAGACCAGAAGGACTATTATTCCTTCTTGGGTTGAGATGAGCTTCAGTAATCAGTTGAGCTAACCATAGCTGCTCTAAGCCTTTGAAGTCAGGGCTGTTTGGATGATGACTAATCCTTTGGCTTTGTTCTTTCCTATTCCCAGCTCTGCTTTCACCCCTTTTACTTGTATGATTTGGGTTCACAACTTTTCCCTTCAAAAATCTCTTTTATGTTATGACTTTCTTCATGCCAGGTTTGGGAAGGACCTTTTAGAATTCAGCCTCCATCGTATAAACAAACAGAGATTTACAGTTCATGGAAATTCTCTACAACCCAGTGATTTTATAGCAGTTTTACAAACCTCTGGCCTTTTATGGGCTCTGCCCATCACAAACACTGATTATTCCTTCCATCTAGCAGCCAGGCACAGAGGAAACTTCCCAGAGATCTACCAGCACTCTGCAAGATAAAGTCACCTCACCAGGAACAAATACTGAGACCGTGACTTTTGGCTGCTGGCTCCAGTTGGAATGAACTATTGAAAGGAATTACTTCTGCAAAAATGCCTTCTGCTTCTGGGCTGAAATGCTAAAATTTGTGCTGCAGCAAATGAGGCAGCATGAGGTTGAAGAATACTTATGGAACATGCTAACCTACAGACATCAGGTACCTCAAAACTGTGCTGGCTTCCCCAGGATTCACAGGACTTCCAAACACCTCACGGATAAATTTAAAAGCTGTATAAACCCACTGCCCACAGCTACTTATGACAGAACATTTATGAAACCAAACATCATTAAAATTCACTTTCCTGCTTCATGTAGCAGCAAGAAACAGAAGAAATCCTTCCCCTGCTCTGCAGAGAGACAGCAGAAGTGGGGCTGGATGCTCCAACACAAACTTACTACTTGGGAAAGTCAGAGTAACACTGACTGTAAGTTCCTTCTGCAATGCAGTCTCTCAAGAATCAGTCCCTAATTCTTACTCCATGGATGCTTTCATACAGTGTGAGGAATTCCCTTAGACCAGAAAACCTAGAGGTGCCTGTGCAGACAGCCTCCTTGGAGACCTTTGCTTGGAGACATTCAAATCTCCATATTTTTATTATCAATAACACTCCTCGGTGAGCTAGATGGAATTTGGGTCTATAATCACATATGAGAAAAACTGCAGTCTACATCTGCTTCCTAATTAAATCAGAAAGTTTCTGAGAGTTAAAAAATCACCATGCACAGTGGCAGAGCAGTCACAGTTATTCTCAAGTCTGGATTTGGGCTGAGAAACTTCAAAAAGCCCATCAGTTCAGGTCCTTGGCTACCACCTCACTATGATATCCAAGTGTGGGCAGGGCATGAGCAGAGCAGAGCCAATGAACACTACCAGAGGTGGGTGAAGCCCATAATCCTGCCCTCCTCCAGCACACAACACCTCTTCCTCACCATCCATCACACCCTTGGTGACCAGGGGCTGCCTTTCACTGCTGTGTGGAGGGAGATGATGGTGAAGATGCTGTAAATCTTCACTTTGTTTTGGGGATTCTGGCTTATTGATGCTCTCACTATGCTCTTAATGATTAATTATCTGGCCTTTGCTGTTTTCTAGCTTCACAAGCTGAGATGCCAGAGCACAGTGAGCATCTCTGTGCTCTGGCATCTGATTCTAAGAGCTCATAGAATGATTAGAGTTGGAAGGGACGCCCAGAGGTCATCCAGTCCAACCCCCTGCAAGAAGCAGGGACACCCCCAACTAGATCAGCTTGCTCAAGGCCTCATCCAACCTGGCCTTGAACTTCTCCAGGGATGGGGCATCCACCCCCTCCCTGGGCAACCTGTTCCAGTGCTCCACCACTCTCACAGGAAAGAACTTTTTTCTAATATCTAATCTAAATCTCCCTCTTCTATGTATTTATATTACCACATTGTATGAATAAGGCACACTTTTAATACAGTTTACCCATAATATCCTTGCATAGGAAGAAAACACTCTGGTCACTACTTTAAAGTTAGAAGGCACAAACACTAAGCACCAGTGACCCAGAAGGAGCAGTGACTGCAGTGGCATTTACAGAGGTCTTAGCTCAGTAATACCTGATGGAAAAGACTGACTCCTACAAGAAAATAAAACAAACCTCCCCTCAACACTCCACATTTTATTTTACAGTTACTGCAGGTGTTTTGCAGATCACAAAATTCCAGAAGTGGGTTATTTATTCCTGCTGTTTGCATTAAATTATGAGATCTGGGGTTCACCCTCAACATCCATTTGAGAGTTTTAGTTTAGCAGCTTTCCAGCTTCTTCTGCCTGTTTTCCACACAAAATATGGGAAATCAACTTGGTAAAGCTTGCTGGTGGTTTGCTCAGGATAGAGCTGGGATCATGCAAGAACAGGAAAACAATCACCTGCTCTTTTACAGTAACAAACATATGAGTTACTCAGCAACTTTATGACAGCTGCCACTTCCAGTGCAGCATCCCTGAGCGCTGAGCCCCCGCCCTCAGCACCCAGCAAAGATAATGAAGGGGTCCAGGCCACCTCCCAAAGGTCACACAAATAACACAACTGAACACACAATCACTGCCTGCTGCTTTAGGGCTGTTTTATCAAGTTCTTATGGCTGGTAGTTAGCAGCTCTCCTGGCAACTCTGCTTGAGTCTGAGGGAGATCTGAGGATTAAGAACCGTTTCTGGCACAGTGTGCGTCTCGCTCAAAAGAATGGATAAAACCTCAGGAAATAAGTGGCTGAAGAAATCAATACAAACAGATGTTCCACCAAAATGAAGTATTTTTCATTAAAATAAGAGCAAGCATGTCAGGGCAGAGAGTAAAGGCTTGAGCTGAAGTTAACAGAACCAATACAAATCTGGGTCTGCCTGACAGTTACTATCAGAGCGCCGGAGAAGACAAAGGCGGCAGCAATACAAAAGAAAAATGCAGAAAACTGCAGAGAAAAAAGATACTGCTGTAGAAGAGGGCAAAATCTGTGCTAGGAAAAAAGGTCTTGAGACTAGCAAGGAGCCTTCTTCAGGAAAAGATTAAAATCTGATGTTTTACCTCTATGTAGATAACAAAACCAAGTTGAAAGTTGCAAAAAAAGAAAAAAAGATGCTTCTCTTTGGGGCTAACAAATTCTTCAGATGAGGATCAGCAAATCAAGTTAATAGAGAAGAGAAATGACTCAAAGGACCACAGTCTCCTTATCAACAAAGAACAAATGCCCTTTTCTTGCAGGATGTTGCAACAGAAATAAGAGACAAAACTGGAGGTAGAACTGAAGGCTGTGGTTGCACAGACAGTGAAACCACCAGAGTACCCCCAGTGCCAGAGGGATGAGATCAGGTTCCCCTTTTCTTTCTTCCCCACCTCTCTCTCCATATCCATGCTCCCAGCCAAGGAATCCTGCCTCTCCCCCTGCTGCCCCTTGTCTCCCCTTTCACAGGGTGACAACTCTGTAATATTTCAAATAAAACCCACAAAGATTTAATGTAGGACCAGTGGAATGAGTTGGCAAGAAGGATGCTGGATTTCATGAGGCAGGGGGAGGAGGAGGATGGAAGTGCTGCCTCAGCTTTGGGTGGCCAAACTGGGCTGACAGATTGGCTGATGGCAACTGAAAAATAGGTCAGTGTCTGCTCTCATTGCAGGGGGAAGTGTTAAATGGAGTTTGGTTCAGTGGGGTTTTTGCAGGCTGGAAACAGTAGCAAGAACAATGAGATCAGGAAAAGTTGAAAACACACTGAAGTTTTCACAAAATATTGGGATTTGTTCCCCTCCCCCCAGCCAGAAAAATCAAACTGATTGCTTGTTAATTAGGAGTGTGATAACAGAGTATGCTGTTGAAAATGAACAGAGATTTATTAATAAATCTTTCACTGTCAAGCATCATCTTCTGGCTTCCTTTTGTCCTGGGAGGGAGAAAGTCTTTTATAGCAGTGGAGAACCACTTTGTGAAAGCCTGGATTCAATGCATTTGAAGTTATGCCCCTGATTTCATTACAGTTAGATTTTCATCCAGAGGCTAAATATCAAACATAACTCAAATCTTCTGAACACCTTCTGAGGTAAAAGGAGCCCAGCTTTGGACTAGAAAGGAGAATTGGCATACCACTTCAGAATATTCATCTTTTTTTTTTTTAGTCTAACATGTTAGGTGCACAATATCATTAATTTGCTTCTGGAGAGGTACCAGAGGGACCAGGTGAAATTTGGTTGTCCCATCTATTCAATAAACACCAAAGTTAACTAATGAGGGACATTGAATAGGTTCTCATGCATCTAGAGTGGTACTTTGAGCAGGATGCTGAAATAATTATCACATGCACTCGCTCACCTACCCCCAGTGTTTTTAAAACGTTAACCAAGGAATGCAGAAGTACCAAACAAACCCATTAAATCACTGGGGAGAAACCTGGTTTTGAAGGAGAGCCTGTTGTCATTTAATACACTGAAAAATATATTGTTTGTCCATATGAAAAAGGGAGACACTTAATATTGCCAAGGGCAGTGAGTCCTTGCATGGTCTGCACAAGCACTGGCCATTCAAGCTAACACACCTGGGAAATGCAATACCACAGTGAGTCCAGACAGACACCAACTGTGAACTGAATTTGGTGCATATAAAAGATTGTCCTGACCTGAAACAGAGCAGAATACAAAGACATCACTAACTAGGTGATGCAATCTTAATTTAACATTTTTCTTGTTTACATTTCTTGAAATCGAATTATTAGAAGGTTGTTTTGGACATGGATAAAGCACTAGGACATTGTTTACCCATGTCTTAAAATAGGTTATGTTTGCTTTTGTTTTGTGCTAACTCAGATGAGAATTTTCTTCCTTCTCAATGAGTCTGAGACTTTGTTTAGAACTTTTAAGAAACACAATTTCATGCTTAAGTCAGTCAGATCTACAAATTTCATTTAGGTTTCCTGCAAAACCATCATATGTTCCACTTTCCCTTTAGGATGTGAGCCAGTAAGAAAACACAAAACCAGTTAAATCACCCAATTACCTTTTTTTTTACTTCATCTCAGTAAAACCTGACACTACAGATTTGGTTCAAACACTGTTTACATGACAAAAGTAAAACTTTTCATTACAGGTTTCCCAGGGGTACAGGAGGTCACATTCACTCCTCATTTTCACTAGGGCTCTAACCCTCCCCATCACCCTCCTCGCTGTCTCTACCTCTGACCCAGATGTTTGAAAAGTCACAGAATTTCCAAAACATATTTTTCCTTGAGGAACTGTATTTCCATTGAGCCAGATGTTTCAAGGAGATCTTGAATCTCCAAAAAACTCTGGCACCTACAACAACAACCAGAACTCTAACCTTTGTGCACCGAGTGGGTATCAAAACCACACACACTCCAAATTCCATCTTTTAAAGCTGCCACCCCCCTAAACAGACATAGACTATGCTATTCCTAATGTTGGATTTCCATCAGTCATTCTCCTCAAAATTAATAGCCAATATCTAGTTATCATCCTCCACTTTTCCCCTCCCAGACTTAACATACACATCAGTAACTCCTACAAGTAACTTCTGCTGCAGTCAGGGAGCTGCTTTGCTTGGCCCCCGAGCAGAAAACCAAAACAAACGGCTGTTTTCACACAATTCTCCCCAAGGACTCCAGCGCTTTTTATGTGTTCAGGATTTGATTTGTGTAAGGAAGAACTTGTCCTTTTATTAGCTGATGTGGCTTGCTTGACATATTTGTCTAATGTGGCCATATTATATATTTTAACTCGCTGACATCTAACGATTGAGCAGAGGTCAGATTGGAAGCTCAAGGATTAACCAGCACTTGTTTCATATTTCATCTCTCAAAACCAATAGAACATGGCATGCTCTCCCCAGCTGTCTGTCAGGGAAGAAAAGATGCCTCATAAATAACAAACAGTATTTTCAGTTAAATGAACCTTCTCAGAGAGGAGGATCTAAAAAGGAAATTGTAGATTAAACTCTGCTAATTTAAGCAAACTCAAAAATAAAAGCACACTTATTCTTCCAATGATCTGTATTTATGGCAGTTAAAATTTAAATTGACTTAATTGCTGGAAAACAGGCAAGAAAGCATGTGGGAGAATGAAAAATAATACCAGAGGATGACTCCTGCTTTACACATAGTGTAACCACAAGTAAAACCTACTTCTTCAAGTGGCAAAACCTAAATAATCCCCTTTTCCCACGCCTGCTCGCTTCCTCAAAGCAGCTCAGCACAACAGTCTCACAGTTCTGATCATCATAGAATTTTTAAGGCTGGAAATGACCCCTGAGATCATCCAGTCCAACCATTAACCCACCGCCACCAAGTCTACCCTTAGACCATGTCCTCAAGCACCGCATCTCCCCGTCTGTTAAACCCCTCCAGGGATGGGGACTCAACCCCCTCCCTGGGTAGACTGTAAAGCAAAGACTGTTGAAGCAAAATTCAGAGGTTACAGCAGAATCTCTGTCAGCTGGGAGGGTCAGCACCAGCACTGGTGTGCCCACAGCCTGGCAGAGCAGGGCCATGCCAAGGTGTCCCTGTCCTGCTGTCGACCAACACCAGGCATCCCAGGATCACAGAAGGATGAGGTTGGAAAACCTCATCCTCAAACCTCTCCTAAACCATCGTCCCTGAGCACCTCATCCATCTGTTTTTAAATACAACCCAACCCAGCACCTTCTGCAAGGGGGTTTTCCCTCATGCACGTGGTTTAATCAGAGCTCTGGCACAGCACAGGCCCCCACTGAGACCCCAGGAAGGGTTACAGAGCATCCCCACAACTCCTCACACAACAGTGGCAGTTCCTAAAACTTATGCTGAGCCTAAAGGGGCAAATTAAACTTCTTCTGGCACAGCCCACAGAGGAGCTTTATCAGTGGTGCAGGAACCTGTGGGCACATGTTTTGTTCAGAGTTTTTGCAGAATAGGTTTGATCCCAGCAGTGCCTCAGGCACCGCGACGACGTTGTGAAACATCAGAGAAAGTCTCCCCCGGAGCGTTTCTGTCCCGAGGTGTGCAGTCAGCTGCTCCCCATCAGACTGATATTATTTAAGCATCATTGCCATATTTATCTCAGCATGACATAAGAAGGGCTGGGAAATCAATTGGTGTTGCTGTTTAGATCAGAAACTTCTTTCGGTGTCAACATCTGCTGGTTTGTTTATTAGTCACCGTCACAGTCAGTGACAGCCCTTTGGTCAGACACGGAGGTGATCAGCATTTCATCTGCTTGGGGTGAGGTGCAGTCACATGCAAATAAGAATAAAAAAAAGCACTGCAACACTATGAAACGTTAAGTTCCTTCTAAGTCCCACTTTGAGGGTTAAGTGGTTATTGTCTTTGCAGCAGCTCTGTGCTACTCAATGGACATTTGCTTCAAGTTAGAGATTTAAATCAGGTCTGGTTTCTCTCTGGAGTTTTATTGTGATGCTTCTTAACTCTGCATGTGGATGTGAAGGGCCATGCTGAACACAGCTGGGTGAAGCTGATGCAAACACTGCAGCCCTATTGCAAAGCAAGAGGGAAACGTGAGAGCACCTGTTTCTGCATTCAGCAGGAATTAAGGAACTCACAGGAATTAAGGGTTTTTTCCACTGCAATCATTTTTATAATGTAATAAACATACAGGTAAAAATAGCTCCCTTGGTCATAGAAAAGCAAATAATAAACACTGTAATAATTTAAATCATAATTAGAGACTTCAGATCTGTAAGGATCGGATCCAAATGAAGATGTACAAGACACTGAAGTCATCTAATTGCTCCTGTTCAAGATAAAGGAAATAATAGTAAAAACCACGCAAAATACTCAACTTCAATAACCACAAGTGAGAGTTTACAGCAAAACCCTGACAGCAGTGAGCACAATTGTGAAACTCCCAGAGAAAACAACAAAACACACTAAGACACAATTTGCTGCAACTCTCTCTAGAACAAAAAGCCACTTGCTGTCTAAATCTAACCCCAGAAGGGGTGTGGGTTTAGGTACCCTGGTGTTTTGAAGCACCATCCTCAATGTTTTGAAAAGGCTGTGGGTTTGCTGCTGAAATGGAAACTCTTGGTGCCCAATAAACACCGACACTCCCAGCCCAAAGCAGAGGTGTCTAACGCCGACATAGAGTCTGTGGTTGCTGTGTGTGCATGGGTTTTACTTATTTTATTTATTTTTAGCCTTTGTTTTGGACACCTGAAGAGTTTTTTCCTTTCCTTCCAGAGTTTTGAACTTCCACAAATTATTAAAATTCTGTTAAAAAAAATCTGGAGGAGGAAAAAGATGGGAAATATCCTGGGATACATGTAGATGTATGAGCTGAGTTCTGTCATTTTTAGGACTGCACTGACACTGATCTTACAGAAACCATTTTGTGAAATGACCTATCCTAAGGAAACCCAGACATGGAAATCCAAAGGATAACTGAAGCTTTGTAAGGGAAAACAGGGAAGGGGACTGAGCACACTGGCTTGGCAGGGAGCCGATGTGGGTGCTGCAGCCACAACTGCTGCCAGAGGTGTAATTAGAATTGTTTCCACATTGAAGAAGACACACAGCCAACGAGGACAAACAAACCTTCAAGCTGGGAGATTCATAAAGCAGAAAAATCTATGTATCTGCCATATCTGGCAAACTGAGGTTAAAGACAAAAGAGAAGGGCAAGAGGACAGGTCGAAGTCTCGGTGCAACCCAGTGCACCCAGTATACGCTGTTCCATCCCTGTATCTGGAACTCACTAAATTCAGAGCAGTTGGGAACTAAAACTTTTCACTTCACTTTGATCTCCCTTCAGGACCCAAGCCCAGAAATCACAGCACAAAGCCCATGGGGAAACATGTGCCCTTGATTACAGATTTAAATGTGCTGCTTCAGACACAGGTATACAGATGCTAAAGCCTAATGTATGCACAGCATCCTGGAGCTCTCAGATACATGTGGGTAAAAACCATAGGTTGTATAAACAACATGCAGACTTGCACCTGGGTTTAGTCTTATTTAGGGAAGAGCTAAGACTAAAGAACCTAAACATTAAATATTCACACCAATGCAGCATCGAAATTAATTCAGTATCAAACCAACTTATGCAACTCCAGTTCTTACACAAACTGTTTTTAAATGAATAAACACGCCAGCATAAGAGAATGAAAAATCCTCCATTATTCATTAAAGACTTTAAGTGCTTCATTAGTTTTGTTTCTATAATCCGCTTCTGATTGTTAATTCAATTGTTCTGGGTTGTTAAACAGCCATTGTCAAGTGCTGCTAAAGTGCATGAATTTCTTTCCAAACTACAGCAGTGTCATTTGAATGTACTTAGCAACATCTCCTCAGGTGTTATGGCCATGCCTGCAGAGTATAAATTAACTGTGATTTCTTTAGCACTCCCTCTTTAAAATCACATTTTCATATGAATTTTCATATGAATTTTCATCTAGACATCACAGTAAAAATTAAGAAAAAGGCTGTTGGAAATGTAGGTTGCAAGAAGTACCTTGTTGGGTCAGGATGCCAATGTAGGCCCAGGTGAGTAACATGGAGAAGGAGCAAAGAAGGGGAGGGAAGGGAAAGACATAGATCCTGACCCAGCCCCATCTGCTGCTGACCTGGTGGGGCAAGCACTAAGAAGGCATTTGCATGCAAAACTCCAGATCCCAAGATTTAAATTCCATGAGCTTCCTCAGGCTTAATTTCTCCCGGTGGGATAGAAACCTTCAGCAACCACAACAGAAGCTGCTAGTGCTAGAAGCCAGCTCCACTAACCTTGAAGAGGCATTAGCTTGCAATTTACCTTCTCATTTAGTCTTTTTGAATGTCCCAACTGCCCTGGAGTTCTTGCCCTCTCACCAAGAGCTGTGACTTTGAAAAGTTACTCACATTTTAGACAAGTTCTGTTTGCCAAACAAATCAGATTTTTTTCAAAATATTGAAAATTTGATGCTTAATCAAAAAAAAAACCCCACTAAATCCAACATTTTTCAAATTCAGTGAGTAACTGAACTTTTAAAGTCTTTGGGAAACTCTGCCAAGAATCTTTTCTAAAAATCTGTAAGAAAAATAATACAAAATTCACAAGACAAGGCTTTCTATAGCAAACTGTAAGCTTCGATCTGGTTTTTAACCACAGAAATATCTTCCTCATCCTCCTCCATTTTCATTTCAGTCCCAGAGCTCTATGTGAGAATATACCAAAGACTTTACAGAAAATTCCACACAGAAAGAAAATTTTAAGAAACCACCACAAAGTCTTGTCTAAATAAAGAGAAGTGTATTAGCCATCATTTCCCCAGTCATAGGAGATCTGCAGAAGCAGCTGATGATGGATGCCCACCCATGCAATGAGCAAGTGTCTGCTCAACCAGTCATGATTTTTTTTTTTTATGAAATGAAAATCAACTATTAGAATGGGTGGGGGAAAAACATCTGCTTTCCTAGACTTTGTTTCTTTAAATCAAGGCTGACATTCTGGGTACACGAGTAACAGTTCAGAAATCTATTATAGCTGTAAAGAACCTATTGAAAGTCTACAGTGCCCTTCAGTAATTTAAATTACATTATTATAATCTCAATTTAAATATATTTTAATGGAAAGACTCCTGATTTGTTCATCTGGCTGCACTGTTTTCAACTTTGCATCAAAATCTGCCCCTATGAAATCTTCAAAACCGAGGACAATTCATCTGAACCCCATCCACCCTTACAGGGCAGCAGACACCACGGGATTCTGAAGACACAAGCTTTCCACCCTGCCTCTGAATCAGAGGCCACTTTATTATGATGATTCTTTAAGAGCTGATTTTCCAAGGAGCTGTCATCAGTGTTAATATATTCTGTTACAAAAGACAGGTGATGGTATCAGCAAGTCTTTGGGTGAAACAATTACCTTCGGAGCAGCATCCTGGAATCTATTACCCAAAGAGTCTCACAATTAGGGTGGCAGATATCTAACAGCAGCTTGGATAAAAAAGGAAAAATTTAAGCTGGAAACTTATACCTTATTTCAACTGTTTTTTTTTTTATCATGTTCAGCAGAGGCTTCATTTTGGAACCGGTATAATTTAAGTGATGAACAAAAGAAGAATACACCATTTCATGAGTGATTGAAGGACATACCATAAACATTGCAGGCTTTTATTCTTCTGACATTATTTCT
Organism: Heliornis fulica; assembly: GCA_013399135.1. Classification (NCBI taxonomy): domain Eukaryota; kingdom Metazoa; phylum Chordata; class Aves; order Gruiformes; family Heliornithidae; genus Heliornis; species Heliornis fulica. The sequence continues at coordinate 1,297,207 of VXBZ01005021.1, read as the reverse complement.
TTAATGGCATTTAAAGGAAATGCACACATGTTTGAAAGAATCTACTGGTGAGGAATAAAGGTAGATACAAGCCTCACATGTCAGTCTGAAGAAAGCACAGTAAGTGGTTGGTGCAGTGGGAAGGTTTTAACTCTTAATTTAAAGAAACAAGCAATAAAACCAGCTGGAGCAAGTTTACATTTTCCTTTGTGGTTTCTTGGGCAACATTATTTTATTAGTTTTTTAACCAATCTATAGATCTGTCCATCCTAGAGCAGGTCAGGCACGGACATGGTGTGGACAAGGGCTGGTGTGTCCTTGCATTTCGAGCCCACATCTCCAAGTGCAGGTTGCTTCTGTCTCACAACAGGTGTGACAGGGGAACATGGACATGTGGGTTCATGTTAGGGGATCACAAAGAACACCCCTTGTCTCTCCTCACATGCAGCAGCACACTCAGAGCACTGCCTGCTTATCATCAAGCTCAGTTGGTTTCAATACAGGCTTGCTAGAAAGAAAAAGTGATTTTTTTTTTCTTAACAAAGTTTCTCCAGAATTTTCTATATATATATTTATATATGTACAAGGCAGTGCCAATTAAGCACGTTGTGCTAGAACCTGTCAGTTATTCTCTCTTGCCAAAGAAGTTTATTTATAGAACACTTTGACTTCATAATGTGTTCAAATTGAATGGGACATGTTTCAGAATCACTTGGGCATAGTGTAAAGGTTTGGAAATTAAAATATTGCTGTATCATATTTTACTTAATACTGAAAATCCCATGATCCCATTTTCTCTGTCACCATAGCAGGATAAAAGATCTCTTATTGTGAAACATCCTTTCCTGAGGAACCTGCTGAAGTTAAAACTCCCTCTATATCATCAAATGAATTCTGCATTTATCTCCCCAGAGTGGAGCACAACTTCTTTGTGTCACTTTGAATGTCAGGAAACAGTATTTGCAGGGAAAACATCCATAAAGGCTCCTTTTAGCATTCCCTGACTAATGGCAGCATTAACGCTGAGGGATGATCAACGCTATTTGAGCACAATTTACTAATTGTGGATAAGTAACAAGAGTGAACAAAGGGAGATAGAATTCTACCATAGAAGATTCAGAGTAGGTTTAGTCACTTGTTAAAATATTGGATAGTTTACAGGGAGTTTGGAAAATTGCTCCAAGGAACCAAAGCAAACATATAGCTGAAAAAACCAACCCTGCAGCTATTTCCAGTGTTGTAGGTGATACAGTTTTCTGAAGAGAAACACACTCAAAGCAAGCTCCAAAACCAAGCACCTAAGTGAGGTGGCATCTGAGCATACTAAGCCTGGCAGATGGAAGGTAATTGTCTACAAGGAAGATGGGGAGAGGCTGCTCAGTAGGGCCTGTTGTGACAGGACAAGGGGTGATGGGTTTAAAATAGAGGGAGGGAGATTTAGATTGGAGATTAGGAAAAAGTTCTTTGCTGTGAGAGTGGTGGAGCACTGGAACAGGTTGCCCAGGGAGGTGGTGGATGCCCCTGGATCCCTGGAGACGTTCAAGGCCAGGTTGGATGAGGCCCTGAGCAACCTGATCTAGTTGGGGGTGTCCTTGCTTCTTGCAGGGGGGTTGGACTAGATGACCTCTGGGAGTCACTTCCAACCCTGATCATTCTATGATTCTATGAAAGTGATGATGCTCCAGCAGTTATCTCTCACCAGTTTGGCCGCAGCTACTGAGCACAAAATTCAAGTCCATCCTAGATTCAAATTGAGGAATTGGTTTTTAAATTTGGTGAGTTTTACTTTGCAGCTGGGGCAGGTCTATTAGATCTGCATTGGGGGTGCCCAGGAGCAGGAGTGTGTAGCTCTAAAAACTCAGTTCAAACTGTGTTGCAAAGTGCTAAAACAGATTGAATCCCAAACAATTCTGGAGAATGGATAAAGTAGCACGTTGTCTCTGAGTACTTTCCTTGGAAGGCATTAGAAAAAAAGATGTCACTGAACTCATGCAACTAAACATGGAGATTTAAAAAAAAAAGAAAGGCAACTTTTCTACATCAGTGCAACTTATTGAAGCCCACTTAGTGCCTGCACTGCAAGCACGAAGCAGCACGCCCCAGTAAATACATCTAACAAGATTTGCAGTGATGTGAGATTATCTGTTCACGTCTGTGCAACCTACTTGAGGTGTAAGGAGATTAATTCCTTCACTTTCCTTTGACCACTTAGGAGAGAGGCATAGAGTAACAGGGAAGACACTCCACAGTCAGTGGAGAGAGGAAAAAAAACATTTCTAGAGGGTGATTTGTCTGGTTTCTTCTGGCATGGAAGTAAATTGCCTCCTGGAGATGCCTGTCCCTCTTCATATACCAAAGAACTGACAACTAGTTTAGGGAAGACACCCAGCTTGCAAGTGCATGAGGTCTGCTTCACAGTGCTTCAGAATCTGTCTGAGCAGACTCTATTTCCCAGATTCCTGGGATGCAGAAAGCTCAGATAATGAGTTTACTGTGCTTAAAGCAAAATGTGACAGTGCCTAAAATTGTGAGCAGATTTAAGTGTCTAAGAGTAAGGAATTCTGCCTTTCCAATTAAACCACATTTCTAAGTGGAATACAAAACTTTAGTGTCTGAGTCTGCAATCCCTCCTACCCCCTGCCTCCCCCTCCAGCCACACTCAGACAAAATGCTTACTGCAATGACAGCATAGGTCCTGCTCTTAATTCTGGAAAAAGGGATTAAAAAAACCCCAAAAATATTTAGGAGTCTGGCAAAAGATATATTTCTAAAAGCCTCCAGTGTTCATTAGCAGCAACTCCAACAGATCAGTGACTCATCTCTAGCGTGAGGAGGAGAGACAGCATCCTAACTCTACCATTTGGGACCAGGGAATTCACCACCAGAAGACACCTGCTGCACTTGCATCCTTCAAACCAGGTTCCTTTATCCACCCAAAATTTACATCATGAGTTTTCACACCACCTCCCTTAACAGCACCAGCTGACACTTCATTTTCATGCCTGCAACCTATGAACCCTTCAGAATATCTGTGCCCATCAGCAACCTGATTTCACCTGTAATCAAAGTAGTAAGAAGTACAAGTAATATATATTTGGGATAATTAAATGACAGATGCCAAGATGATAGCACAAAAAATAATTAAAACACATATTTGTTAGGGGAACACTTGTAAACAAGTTCAGGAAGTGCCCATTAGCTCAGAAAACAAACTTTTAATTAAAAGCTGAAAGAAATAATAGAGAGACCTCCAGAGATTTACTGTTCAACTGGGAAACCAATACAGTTTTGGCTTAACATTTTCTTTTCACATTTCTGTTGTCTGATGAAAATAGTTATGGGGAGAACAAACGTTTGAGCTAAACCTTTTAATGTTAAAATAACATGAAAAAGGCCACCACTTCAGAAGTCCTGCCTCTTTTTCCAGCAGCACTGCTCTATGTCTTAAAACACACTGATTACACTAAATACACAAACCAAGCTTCACCCACACGGATCAAAATGGTCAAAAAGCATTCTGCCCAGAAAGCAGACAGAAACAGCCTGGAAAATATTCCTCAGGAATGCATTTAATGAGCTCCAACCACTGATGGATGGCAGGGCTAGTCCAAGAGACACCATGAGATATGTGTACAGTGACATCTCTTTGGGGTAGATGGGATTTGGTTCTCCCACTGTGCATGGTTTACCGGTGTGGGCACAGCTCTGGTGTCAACATCAGGGCCCCAACCTCTTCAAAAAGATCAGGCAAACTTCACACATTACTTTTGTGCCCAATGGGTCTGAAACATGCTGCAGAAGTACCACAGGGAGCTGTATGTGTGTGATATCCAAATTGTGCCTGCACAAACTGGGGGCTGTGACTGAGAAACTGTATTTATACCACCTGCACCTAACCCCAGCCAGAAATGCAGCTCCTCCTTACTCACAAGGTGAAAGTGTTAGTAGAATAGCTGAACTTTTTTTTTTTCTTTTTCCAATCAGAATTTGTTAAATTTACTTATTAGGCAGATTTAAAATATATAATAAAGACAGATTATTCATAGAATCATAGAATTTTAAGGCTGGAAATGACCCCTAAGATCATCCAGTCCAACCATTAACCTACCGCCACCAAGTCTACCCTTAGACCATGTCCTCAAGCACCGCATCTCCCCGTCTGTTAAACCCCTCCAGGGATGGGGACTCAACCCCCTCCCTGGGCAGCCTGTTCCAATGCTTGAGGACTCTCTCAGGACAGAAGTTCTTCCTAAGATCCAACCTAAATTTTCCCTGGCGCAGCTTGAGGCCATTTCCTCGAGTTCTGTCACCTGTTACTGGGGAGAAGAGACCAACCCCCTCCTCACTGCAACCTCCTTTCAGGGAGTTGTAGAGAGCAATAAGGTCTCCTCTCAAATCCCGAATTTCTATAGGGAAAAAAAATAAGTTGGGAAAACCACACAGAAGCAGAATCTAAACAAAAGGAAAGTTTAGCCAGATCTCTCACTGAGAGGATTTCTTTTTTTTCCTGAGGACATTAGCAATACACAGCACAAATGCTCTGTGTTCAAAGCATACATGCTCAGACTGTATAAACACCAGAAATCAAAATACTTCAATTGCCAATGATTTTCCCCTATAGAGCAGTAAAGATGAGCTGAATAGTCACTAATCTACGAGTCTGAAACCAATAATACAGAAACTTTTGTACAATGTACTTTATTGCAAATCAAATGTTATTGCTTTCAACAGAGTACCTATGGTGTGCTTTTTTTCCCCACCCAAACTACATCACAACTGGAATTTAACCTCTTTCAGGATATAATGAGCATGACAGAATACTGACAATTCTTCGGTTTGGTTCCAAGCCTGTACCAAGCTGAATGAAAGGAGTCCTAGGGAACATTAGGTGATAATCAACCTCTGAAAAGAGATTTTTAATCCTCATATATAATTCCATTCCTGTGATCCATGTCTGTATGAAATTTTACAGGGCTTAAGAATGATTTTATCAGAACCCATTTAATTGCCAGGGACTATAAGTTTTATTATTTCACACGAGCAAAGACTGGGTTTTGTCATGGTTTCTGGTTTCAAGCTCATTGGTTACTGCAAGCTAAATAACTAGTGTCTGATTTCTATGTGAAAAGCTACTCCCCCCCCCAAAAAAAAAATAATTATGCAGTATTTTCTAGTGAAAAAAAGTTTATGGAGTCTTCTCCTTTTATTTATTCTTTGACTAAAATCCTGTTTGAAATCACAGAATGCTTTGGGTTGGAAGGGACCTCAAAGATCACCTATTTGGACTCACACAGAACTAAAGGTTTATGTCCTCATGTGGGAGAATTTTTTTTCCTTAAGTGCACTTTTCTGCAATATCTTTACAAATGAAATATTTAGAATTATTTTTTAATGGTTCTAAAGAGAGTAATCTTCTCTGTACCATCAACTCCTTCAGCTGGCCTGCAACTCCTTGACTCATTACATATTTGGTGTCCCATAATGCTTCTATTTCATGCCTGCATCTTGAACTCAGTGGAAATTGCTGGAAAGATGTTTCAAGTGTTTATCGTATCATGGCCCACAACAGCATAATTCTCACTGGGGCTGCTCAGTGCAACCTCTCAGGGCAGGTTGGGTGATCATGGAGGGTTAGAAGTGCCAGAGAGGAGGAGAGGGTCCCACTTCCCACCTGCCAGCAAGCCCAGCAACACAAACTACAGGAGATCTCTGCCCTGCTGGAGGTCACTGTGCTGGTCTTTGAGTGCTGAACCTGCATCCCACCCTCGATATTAGCAATTTTGTAAGAAGCACCATTTATCTGAGCTGTCTGTGGCCTGAGCTGTTCCTGCTGCTGCCTTGATGTGTTTTGACTGTAGAGATATTCCACTAAGCCCACTGCAGGCTGTAATACATTCATACACCAGACTACATCACAGGAAACAGCAAAGCTATAGATGTAATGTGAATAGTCCCACTCCCTGCAAGAGTTACAATAAAACACTCTCTGAGCAATCTAAAAGCATTAATACACATTGATGGCTCAGTCTCAATCTCTCAGCTCTCTGTGATCATGATGCATGACCACATCATGCTTTTAGGCTCTGGGAAGGGCTCTGTGCTTCAGGACCAGGTCCCTCTGGTGGACCTTGGTTACAAGGCTGACACTGCAGTGAGGACAGTGGTCAAAAGGAACCGGCGGGTCCATTGTTCACGGCCCATCAGCCTTTCCCAAGTTGTTTGCCCAGGGCATTGCTCCCCAGGGAACAAGACTGAGATAGGGATCATCCTGTGCCCTTCCCCATCACCTCTCTCAGGGGAACGAGGGATTTCCAAAGCACGATGCTTGCTGAACGGGATGAAGTCAAAGCTGATTAAACTGAAAGAGAAACAAACATACAAACCTTCAACTTGCCTCCCCTTTCCAGTTTTCTAGGTGTTTCTTTTCAAAATAGACACATTTCCCGACAGGCCAAGCTTTACCACAGAGCCTGAGGCTAATATTGCATTTCTGATGAACGACTGAGCAGCCATTCAGTGCTCTTCATCCAGGCAAATAGTATAATTTTCATCCAGCAGTAAAGTTTTATCTGTATTGTGCAGGACTCTACTGACTGCCTCTCATAACTGACCATTTACCCTGAAATTACTTCTCTTAACAATCTCTGAGTGCCTGTCAAGGGACTTATAAACCACAATAACTTCTGTCTATGCAAGCTGGGCAAATACAAATTTCACCAATTGCATGTCTGAGTCCATTACTTTCCCCCCAAAGACCTCAGAGAACAGAACAGCTCAAGTATGGGGGTTTTGCTCCAGGGTTTTGTTGTTTGTTTTTAATACAAAATAATGGAAACAACCAAAACCTTCTGGATGGATGGGCATTAGAAGCCTCTTTCTTCCCACCCAAGATGAAGTCTTGCCCTTGCTGCAGGCACTCCCTCCCTGGCTGACTCTTGCCTGTAGAGTTCAGTCAGAACAAGCAAACAAAAACCCATCAAAAACCTGCAGCAGTGCAAAGGCAGGGGTGTGACCCTTGAGTATTTCCAGAAAGAAGCACCCCTTAAAAGTTACTCATGCATCCTCCATGGCTGTCTCATTTTTAATCACTCTCCAGTCAAGCCAAGCCCCAGCCCCACTAACCATCCTCCTCACCTACATCTCTCAGGGGAGGACATTCCTGCTCTGCTCAGACATCCTTTACAAACTCTCATGGTCCTTGTCCACACCCTGGAGACTATGATACTCTCTCCTCTTCACTGGCTCCATCTCACTGTGATTTCCTTCTCCCCTAAGCAACAAGGGAATTCGCTCCCCTGCCTGCCACATTGTGGGGCTTTCCCAGCTCCCTATCCCAGCTGCACCAGTCCTCCTAACCACTGGTTATACTCCACTGAAGCCTATTCCTTCTCCTCCAGTTCAACATAATTTTTAGCACCTTTCTATTTCTTCTTCCCTTGCATTGTCACTACATCCTCCTGTGTCACTCTCCATTGCCAGTCAAGTCCTTCCTCCCACTCTTTTGCCTTCAGAAATCTCCCCCCACCCCAGCTGTGATGCTCTTATCCCCCAGTCCCTGTTCCATCTCCACTCCTCTTTCTGATGGCTGCCCTTTGAGGTCTCAATCTAGAAAGTACCATGGGAAGTTAGTTCACTCAGCTCCCCGCTCTCAGCAGAACAAAAAAAAACCTCAGAGCCAAGTTAGCACATCATCCACAGGCAATATGCTAAGGAATGCAAATTTATGTGCTGGCAGAGAGCACCAGCCTTCCTCTTCCTTCCTGCCGTGCCCAGCTGGATGTCAGCACTTTAGAGGAGCAACACAGCCCCATTAGAGGAACTTTAGTAGTGTGGCCTGCAGCCATTTATACATCCATCTAATATTAACAGAGATTTTTCCCAGAGACAGGAATAGCTCCGGATTGTCTGTTCATGTAGATGTATGGGAGCCCTGAGCTGATGTTTTTCCTCTTGTTTGTTTTTATTAGCTGCAGAATTAATCCTCAGCAGGTTTAATATCTGCCACCATAAATCCTCCAAGGAGCTCAGATGGGTAAAACATAACCTACTTGGTGGGTTGTGTGGCTTTGATTAGTAAAACACAAGCGGTTCTGATCCTAATTACACAACTGTCCCGCTGAGCAATGTCTCTAGTTACAGTCAGGCACATGGGCAAGGTATGGGTGGAGCAGTGGGAGGTGTAAGAAGCAGTGACAGATATTGCAGGTGTCTTCCCTTTGAATGTCACTGTGATTAGGATGCTCTTTCCCTCTTCAGGTGATCACAGACATGAATATTCACTCTGCAACATCCTTCCTGGAAATACTGAGCCACCTGACCAGCAGCATCCATGGCTGTTCACAAAGGATACAGACTTTTCAATCATCTCCCTGTCAGACAGACACAAGGACCTCATGTCCTCCACTCATGTTGCCTTAGAGCACACAGATCCAGCCTCCTGTCTCTCCACATTCTGCTGCGTGGCTGCTGCAGGAGGCACCTGACAGCTGGACACAGATGACATGGCCACATCCTGAGCTGAGACAATGACAACAGAATTGTAACTTCAGTGACAACAGAATTGTAACTTCATCTACCATCGTGTTTGCTGAGGCAAGGGTCAGAGGTTTTTCAGCAGGGTTGACTTTTTACCATGTCTTAGGATAAATGCAAATGAACCCATGTGATATGAGCACCAGAACATGGACACCCAGCTCAGTTAAACAAAGGGGAAAACTTCAGCCAAGGTCACCTTGAACATATGTGAGTTTTTTAAAAAAAAAATCAATTCTGCACCTCAATTTCACAACACATTTGAAGCAGATATGTCCTCTGGTCTGTGTGCACTTCAAATAGTTGTTTGAACACTTCCATTTTCAGAGAAAATATATGTTATTAAGCTTGTTCTGTTTCATAGACATATGTCACAAGACCCTGGTTTTGTTTGGTTTTAATCATGACTTTTATATCTTCAGAATGATGTCATGAATCCTGACCTTTGGCTATCTGAATATGAGAGAGGCATCACATGAACAAACCCCAAAGAGATTTTTTTCTCTTTTCTCTCTCAGGAGTTCCAGCTCTGAGATAATCTGACTTTATCCATAAAATTTCAGGAAGCCTTTTGGGGACTACAGCTTGAAACCTCAAATTGCTCAAGGCCAGAACTCCCTTGGTTGCTCAGCAGAGCTTCCCCCCGAAGCCTCGCTGGGAGCTCAGGGAAATGCTTCCAGGAGTCACTGCTCAGCTCAGGGATTTCAAGTCACTTGACCTTCAGCATCACCCCCGTGCCTGGGGCGAGCTAGAACATTTCCAGAAACACGACCCTTGGGCAGCCACACTGCTTGCAGCAAGCAAAATATTTATTTTCTTAATAGTGAACATTCTCAGGGGTGATAATTGCACTGCCAAGATTACAGTCTGTTGTTAAATGGTGTATTGGCTTAATTAAAAAGATATACTTTATTCTGAGCTCTTCTTCAAGTTGCACTTTAAGTAAAAGCCTGAGTAAAATAACTCACCAGGGTTGTGGCAGTTGGGTGAGGAAAGGGCTGTGCTGAGGTGAACAGGGTTTGGCTCTGTGGTCTCACTGGGAACACACAGAGTAGGTACCACACAGTGTGGAAGGACAGAACTATAAAAATACCTCCTATTAAATGTTCAGAAATGCTGTTAACAGAAACCATGAGCATCAGAGAAATGGGGCTTGAGGAATAAGTAACAAGACAAATGTTTACCCAGAGAATCTCTGCCTGTTCCTGTTATGACTGGTTGCAATTTCCTCCATAATCTTCCTTTCAAAGTGATTTATTGTGGAGCAGCTACTGAAAGTGTTACTGATGCTTCTTTGCAAAGAATAGGTTGTGAATATTTAGATCATTCTGCTTTTGGATTAGTCATATTCTGCTTCTCTGACCCTCCATCCAAGAAAACATCAAACTGGGCATGTTTTTAAGGTAAATGTTCTCAAGAGAGTAAAGTTACCTTTTAAATTATATTGTTGAAGTGTGTGCTCTGAAAACAGGGATATGTAAGAACATTCATGACAAAAGACATAGCAGAAAAATAACCTGAAGAAATATTAAACCCCAAATCTATAATTTGCATTAATGAAGACCATGCAGGAAGCATCAATCATCCAACTGATTAGTATCAGGAAACAATTGGAACTCACACTCCATCTCAGTGCTACAGCTACAACAAAGAAGAAAATGCATTTCCCCACTGCCTGTTTCTGAGACACCCCTTGTGACATTACATCTTCTCTGATAGGTAGAGATAGGAAAAGTACATGGGAGAAACACATTCCACTAATCCTTTTCAGGTCAACAGGTAACTTTGAACATCATGCTAACAGGGCATCAGGGAGTGGTTTTACCACCCACAGGAACCCCCAAACTCAAACAAAACCTATTTTAGCAGCTGAGCTCAACCACAAATCAAACTTCTGGTTTTCAACTCAGAGGATTGAGCTTTGACAACTCCTAAGGACTGTTTGTCCTAGGAAGTCATATTTTGGCCAGATTCAAGTGTTCTGTTCAAATTATACTTATTTGAGAGACACCAACTACTTCTACTTTATACGGGTAATTCTTCCTCCAATGCAGCATGGAGATAAAGTTTTAAAAGAGAAGGAAAGTTCTCCTGATAAAAACAATTTTCAAAAATCATGGTTTGATGTGTGGTGAAGTTCTTAGTTAACTGTAAAAAAGACTCTCCCTGGATCATATAGCAAAAACGAAACCAAAATGGTTCAATAAAAACCTCACAGATATGAAGAGACCTTAGTTAAAAGTCTGCCAATATCTTTCAAAATACATTAAAACATGTTGGTGAAGAATCAATAACTGTTATTTCTCTTGCCTTCAGTTTATGGATGTTTAAAGATTTTGTCACAATGATGGCACCCTAAAGCAGCAACTTTTAATAAAGCAAATGCATTTCCCTAGCAGGCTTTGGACTACACTCTCTTGGTATTAAAACATGTTATGGACTCTTTATTTATCATTTCTAAGAATTCTTCTGATATTAATTGCTACTTTATGATATTATCCCTGAAGTACCAGGAAAGTCTGGAGGAGAAAGGGGTGGGGGGAGGAGCTGAATAATTGTTGTTTCTTACATCTTCCAGTGTCCAGTGCACTAGACCACATGTGACTGGAAGCCCCAGTGATGCAAACTGTGGATATCAACAAATCACTCCCCTCAGCCATGGACAGATGATGAGGAAGCCACAGACCTGCTGCCCATCAGGGGGGACCAAGGGGAATGCAGAAGATGGGGGATGCTCCCTGTTTCAAGACAAACTCCTTCACAGGGTGCAACTCCCCTGCCACGTTAGGAGACTGGGAAACATTTGTGTTTGGTGTCCTGGAGGAAAACAACTGTCCAGAGCTCAACAGCACAGAGACTGGCACCCTGTAACTGAGCCACAGCCTTGCTTGCCTGAATGGGAAAGGAATGGGAAGAGACTGCAAACACCACAAATAACCTCGAGCACAGCTTTTATTCCAAACCTGTTGGGTCCTGAGCAAGGAAACTCAAGCGTTTGTCAGCGTTTGCTGTCCCATTTAGCATGGAGACATCTGTTCTACGTGTGTGGTGGTGGGAGGCAAAACATCCAACAGCCTCAGCTCTCTCCATCCATCATTTCATTCATCTGTCACACTGAATTATTCATTATCTTTCTACCTAGCCCACATCCTGTAGCTCTACTTATGCAAAGAGTCTATCGTTTACCAAGATTCAGCCCAAAAAAACATTAGTGGAGATGAAGAAAATAACATTTCCATAGAGAAACAATAAGCCTTTACCTGTAACACCCATGGAGGAAAATTTGCTTTGACAAGCTACTGCTTGAACTTATGAGCATCTTAAAACATCTTGTAATCAAGCCCACAGAGCACTGCCTGGCTATTAACGTGCTTTCAAAGGACAGTTTGCTAGTTACTTTATTTCCAAGCCTTATTTCAGGATAGATTTGTCCTACCCTGTTGATGATAACAGACTATCAGGATACATTACAGCCCTTGGAAATCCACCCTGAGCAGCTCCAGAAAGCTGTCCAGCCTTTCACAGCAGCAGTTTGGTTTAATTTCAGCACAAAACACAGACTTGCTGCTTCCTCCCCACCCCACACACATCCCTGTATCACCGTGACATCGCTTATGAACCACAAACTAGGGTGTAATTCAGGAAATTTCAGCACACAGCAAAGACTAGTGTTAAATAGCACCAGGATATAATCCATCAGTGCAGCTTTTGACTGTTTTCCCCCCCATTTCTAGTCAGCACCATCCTGCTCTTTAACTTCCCTCTAATGATACTGGCACTATAAAGGGAGAGTCTGCTCCACCTCACCCCCACACCCTCTAAGGTAGGTCCTCAAGGCAACAGACCTCCAAGCAACCCAAGAGGCTGATCTGAGCTTACAGTGGCTGAAAGACAGGCTCAGGAGCTTGGAACAAGAGAACCCAACTGGCTGCCAGTCCTTGCTCTGCAACAAGGATTTTCTCCTGCCTCATCTTCAGGAAACAGTTGCTCCTCATGCAGCCGAGGAGAGATCCTGTCTGCAGAACCATGCACACCAAGGAACAGCAGACAAGCTTTAATTTTGCTTCCTGGTGCCTCAGCCTGACATGCCTGAAAGGAAGAATTGCATTAGATTCATGTTCCTTGATTCAGACTCGATTTGATTTCCACCAGAATGCCAATAAAGTGCTGCTTTCAAACATTTCATTAGAAGAGCTAACGTCAGGAGTTTATAGCTGCTGTGTATGTAAAACACTTTGGGATGCCATTTATCTGAAAGGCAATCTAGAGAGAGGGATAAGTTCTTTCTATTTCGTGTTTTCCAGGAAGGCAATATCATTCCAGAGGCAGGGTTGGTTTGGGGGCTAATTATGCATTCCTGCTGCACGTCTAATAACAGCAGCGCCTCGGAACACAGCAGCAGAGACACGAGCACAGCTCGGCTGAGGGCTCTGTCGGTGTTTTATGATAAAACATTATCTGCACAGAGATACAGCACGGTCTGGGTGAAGCACTGTGATGTGAACGAGGACAAGTCAGTGCTGGGAGAAAAAAAAATCAAATCTTTGACAGATATTAAGAAAAAACCCAACTATTTATCTGGACAGAGAGACCAGGATACTGAAAGCACTGCTTTGAATTTGTTGTGCTGGTTTACTTGAGAGGCAGGTCCTCTAATTCTATGTGGAATTTTTGTACTTAAATGATCTGGTTCCCCACTCTGCAATTAAATTGGATGTCCTACCAGAAGCACTATGTGGAGAAGAAATTGTTTTGAGCACATTAAAGACAAAGTCCAAGGGAAAGGACTTGTTTTGTAATTAAGGCACAGGGTGCAGATTTCTGATTTTTCTAGGCTGGACTGAAAGACTTGATTCTTAGAAAAGGAGAAAATGTCCTCTAATCCCAACAACAGCTAAGAATCCTTAGCTGGAGAGGGGATGGAGATGGACCTGGAGCTCAGCAGTACCACCATCAGAGGTGGGAATCAGCTCCTCCTCGTGTCCCTCCTCCTTTCAAAGCTGGTTTTGGAAAGAGGTTTTGTGGCATAACTGTGGGGTATATTGGGCCAATGTTAAAACTTCACAGCTACTTTATTTCTTAAAATACAAATATTCAGAAATACAATAAATTAAAGCTTCTGAATACTCCTGCTGTTAAAGAATGATTGCTCCTTAGCAGCTTAAAACCTGCCTTGTTCAGGCATTGCAAGAGGGAGAAGGAGCAATTTGATGTTTCAGCAAGTAGATTGCAAAAGGTTTGGATTTCTGTTGTACTCCAGCATCATCACCCCCTCCCCAACCCCCCATCAGAAAAATACCCTTATCTTAAAATGTCTTCTTGAGTTTAAAAATAAGCCCCCGTCTCCTCTCAAAAGCAATATATTCACTTTATTCCACCATGAAGAGAGAAGAAAAGTTCAGAAAACTCCTGTGGGTCAAATGTCAGCTCTCTTTGGCTTTTCTTCTCTGCCTTAAGTTCTCCAAACAGTGATCAATATTTGCTGTAAAACCCAGCCCAGAGTAGGTGAGTTAAGGATGAAGTTTCATTAATTGAATCCCTCTGTGTCCCTTCCCGCTTATATTCGTTCAGACCAGATCTTTGAGGTTAGGTGAGCCTTAAGTTTGGTGTGTGTTTGTTTTAAGGATCACACAACTTTGTGTTCTCTACAGAATGACATTCCTAATTAGCACAGCAAGTAATCACATTAAGGCAGAAGATGTCTCTTACTCATCTGATTACAGCTGATCTTTGATGACCCGGCTCACACAGCGGCAGAGATGGTCGGCAAACTCGTCAAGACACAGAGGGGGAGAAGTTTGGGACAGTGGCACTTGATCAATGTCACTGTGAGTGTCAAGAGATGGTCATTATTGCTCTGTAGATTTATTGCTTAGGTCAAAGCAAATTACTTTCTTTCTTCTCAAGCTTTTTCTCGGCTACGTTTTTAATCTCTACCTTTCCCTCATTCCGCTGCCCCTTCTGCTGTTTTCTAGATTGATTGTGGGCTGACACAGGGGACAAGGGAGTCTCTTCAGTCAGTGGAAAGCCTGAATTTTTGGCAAAACATCTACTAGAAATCAGGATAAAGGTATCTTCCAGTCTATGAAATTATCCTGCCTCTCCTCGGACACGCAATCTCATACCTAAAACTAAGGAAGAGCCATTTGTTTTGCTCACACTGGTTCAGCGGCACAGATCTGATTATTTTGAGGTGATAAAGCCTGACACAGCAGCTTATTTTGTTATTATTTACCACAATGCACAGGGGAAAAAAAAAGCCAGTAAATATGCAAAACAGGAGGATTTTTATAAGACATTTGTACCCAAGTATAACTAAAACACACACTTTGCATCACAGCACAAGACTGCACACAACTAACGCATTAAACTCCAGTCATCTCCTCACAGAAGCCTGTTGCTACAACTGCACTGTAAAGTCTTTCTTGCTTCCAGGTTCAATGACACAAGCATCCCTCCACCCCTCTTGATTTTTACAAATATACATGTAGATATGCACAGAAGGAAGAAATCCAGAGAGTATTATAACAGCAAAAGAGGGTGAGCCTTTCAAAACAAAACTAAATACTGTTAAACCTGGGGAAGCAGAACACATCAACCATGTTTGGGCTCAGTTTTCTTATCCCTTCTGTGAATTTTCTACAATTATTCAAATGAGTGAATCCAATTACTTGTCACAGGGCAGACTTTTCCTCCATCAGCACCTGGGAGCACTCAGATACACCCAGTGTGCCTATAAATCTCCAGCTTAACCTGCAACACGACCACTGCCAGGTTCCAGCCTCCCTGCTAGAGATGGGTTGA
This sequence comes from Heliornis fulica, assembly GCA_013399135.1. Lineage (NCBI taxonomy): Eukaryota > Metazoa > Chordata > Aves > Gruiformes > Heliornithidae > Heliornis > Heliornis fulica. Next base: position 1,281,892 of record VXBZ01005021.1, on the reverse strand, counting down.
ACAAAACCTCTATTGAGGTTTGGTGGGAGAGATAAAATCCTATTAGGAAAAAAATAAAAAAGGTGAGACATCAAAACTGGGTGTCAGTTTAAGGAATAAATTAAAGGATGGCAGAGAAGTTCTTAAATGCACACAGTCTGTATTTGAAGTGCAACAGTATCATCCTCACTCAGGCTTTTCAAAATCACAGGGACTAGGTAAACATACTGGTATTTTCTGATTTTGCCAAGGATGTGTTGTAAATATACCAAGAGAAACCTTTTATCTTGTAAGAAAGTCGTCATCTCCAGGCAGACAATAAGAAGCATTGAGAAACCTTATAAGAATATTCAAATCCTATAATTACCACCATGAGAACAAGATTAATCCTTGTTTCCACTACTTCATGATTAACATCAAAATCTTCCAGATGCTTTTCTTTTTCCAAAACATTGATATTTACAAGTTTACTGGAAGTAGAAGTATATGGAGATACAGTAAACACAGAAGAACTCTAAAAACCAACCTCTCAGATCCACTACAAGATCTTCTCTGCAAAGAACAATTTTTACACATACAAAGGAAAATTTTCAGGTATTCATCTCAGTTGGGCAGTAACAGAAACCCAAGTGTAGATGATGGTAGATAAACTCAAATTATACAGGCAAGACATGCCATACTAGCCCACAGTATCCTCTGTAGGCTTATAGTATAGTATATAGTATTATATAGGAGGTGAGTACTACAGTCACCCTGCCAGGATTTTCACATCATTACACAGGCAGAGTCTTTGTATCACCCACCTTTCTCTTTCTGAGTGTGTGACCTCTCTAACCAGTGTATCTCGGTGGTGTTGCAGAGCATCACACCTGATCTATCTGCCCTGAGTCATCCAGGTGATGGCTCTGCCTCACCACAGACTTCGAGGCACCCCTGGTGAGGGACGACCCCCCAAGTGCCACCCAGTATATTGTGGTTGCCCCATCTGTGACTGGTCACACAAACAGGATCAAAATTAATCCAGACACAAAGAGTACACAAAAGAAAACAACAGCCAGGTTGGATGGGGCACCCTGGGCTAGCAGAGGGTGGCCCTGCCCATGGCAGGGGGGACACTGGGGGGCTCTGAGGGCCCTTCCCACCCACACCTGCCTGAGGCTCTGTGATTTTATGGCAGAAGAGTATCCAGTCTCTTATCTGGACAACTCCTGGAAAGGACACACTGCTCTAGGGGGTTACACTAAGAGCTGGTGCCCCAAGTCAGCTTTATCATACAGGTGGAGGGGTTAAAAACAAATAGGGAATAATCCAATGTAGCTCTGCTATCTATGCCAAATTACCAATATTTTGGTTTTTCACAAGTTGTTGTGGCCCAGATTTATCACTCACTGGTGACTTGCATCAACCCTTCGATCAGAGTGAACTGGCATACAAACTGCTTTGCTTTTGGGGAGATTTTGGCAGAAGTTTATGGCTTTTTGAAGTAAAATTTAAGGGAAAAAGCATAAGAAGCAGATTTATTTAAAGTGTGAATGAAGTATAAACTGGCATGAAAAAGATCTGAGCCTTGAAATTTTAATAGTGTCCTGCTGATGTTGAGGAATAAACAGGTAGTGTATAAAATTATGCATTTATTCTATAGGTAGGTTGGCTGTGTTACTAAATGCAAAATGCTAATTTTCAGGCACTTATATGTTGACAATCACAAAACTACAAAAAAGCACAGTAGGAATTCTCTGTTATTCTAATATATGGTAAAATATGATGGAGTTATTTGAATTGCACAGGAGGCTGGGGAGCAATAAAATGGGCTTGCAACTAGATTGTATAATGAAGTCCATGGAGGTTGGGTAGATGTTCAAAAAACTCTATTAGCATAAAAAAATTAATTAGGAAAGCAAGGCCCTAATTCTAGCAATAACTTTCAAATTTTAGAATATACATTATTTTGCATAATAGGAGTCAACTTTTCTAAAGAACTTCAATAGAAAGTAGAAAAGAACATCTTTGATAAGGGGAGAGCTCCTTTTTTTTTTAGCCATGTAGAAAAAGGGAGATGTTAGAAATAAAAAAGGAGAATTGGACTTCATAATGCCTTTTGAGATTACACAGCATCAGGAAAACATACTTCTGGCTGTTGCAACATTTCTGTTTTATTGTAGCACTTGCAAAATGCCAATGAACAAGTTAACACATTAGGAACATTCTGGAATAGCTTTCTGACAGAATTAATGGAGACAGAGAACCAGGCTGACTTCCAAAAACTGATTGTAATATTTTTGTTAGCAAGATGACTTCACATGATAAACCCACTGATGATGCAGAGTTGCTTCTGGTGCAATGCAGCCAAGTTATAATTTACCCACACCCAAGCCCAGATTTCCAAAATATTATGGTCTAAATAGTCTTCTATTTATTTATTTATCCAAGCAGGTATCACAAGGCAACTACCAGTACACACACCTGCACACCCACCAACCTGAAAACCTCCTGCATTTCCAAAATACCTGGGGACAGGAGCCGAACAACACAACCTGAGTGGCTCCAGCAACAACATTCCCACCAGGAACTGGAAAGTCTGAGAGCTTAACATGTACAGTTGGGATTTTATTTTGGTGCATTATCAAGAGAAAGGCAAATTTTACAGACCTAGATGAAAAGCACCCAAAGGGTTTGCTGTGTATTTTGGCTCCAGACAGGTGATGTGTATAATTTTTTTCTCTTATTATTTCTTAAGCTCATTCTACTGCAATACAATTTCATGCTACATAGATAGGTAGAAAGACAGAGGAGAACACTAATATTATCCATCTCCCCCTCTCACCCCAGCCAGCACAGCCCTGCTCCCTTCCCACTGTAGGCAGCAAAATAGAGGCCACCTCATTGTCCCCCAGGAGTTTTGGCCAAGTCATCCAGGTCCCCCAAATCACTCCCAATGCAACACAGCCCCTCTCCACAGCCCAGCACTCCCAAACCTGCCCTGGCTATTATGCTTCTCAGCCCATCCAGAATATTTCCAGGTGACTTCATTAAGCAGACACCATTAAACAGCACTTTAATTACCAGCTTGATTAAGACAACAGCACGCCTGGCTTTCAAGCCAGGGAGTGGTAAATAAAAGCAAAGAAACACTTGGCACTGACAATAGTTGCAGCCTCTTTTGTTCTCAGCCCATTAATCACCATCTCAGGTTAGGGAGTTTAAGAACAATTTGGCAAGACTATAACTTCAATAACGCTTAAGAAAAAAACAAAATAACTGTTTCTTTTTTAAAACGTATAGATGTGCCTTCAGCTATACTTCAGAAATGGTTTAGAATTCATTTCTAAGCCAGAAACTGTAACAATACATCTTATTATTAAATGTGAAACACAGGGGTTCTGCTGCCAAATAAATCTCCAGTAGTACACAGTCCTCCAGGACTGTCTCCTGCTCCACCTCCGAGTTGTTTTCATCACACGCTGCCTCAGGCCCAACTCCTGCAGTAACTTTGCCCACTTCCAGAGCCCCTCTCCTCCGCCTCCTCCCCTCCACTCCTATTGTTCAGTTATTTGTTAAATCATTTTTGTCAAGATAATTGGACTTTCCAGAGCTTGATGCAGCGATTTAAGGTGAAAGGGACATATTTACTTTCTCACACAGAGCCAGGGAATCAATTTCCCTCCCGGCAGCTTCCCTCTAATAAAAATATTTTTCTCTCTTTTTACTTAAAAGCTGATAAATACCTCTTTGGTAGAGAAAATCTCTGTGCCTCGCTGCTGCACCTTTGTGAATGGCAAAATGAACTCACCAAAGGCACAGACTTTGGAAAGACAAACTGTGTGTTTAAACAAGTTTGCCTTCAGCACTCCCTCCCATACCTCCCCTTGTGCAGAGCTCACCCGTCGCTCTTGCGTCCGCGCCCCTTCCCCGTGCCCAGAGCATCTTACAATGGAGGTGAAAACACCAGAAGCAAAAGGCTTTTTTGGTTTCCTCCTAAACATGGTCAAATATCTGCTAATGACCAAGTATATTATTTTCTGCTTCCCAGCTGCTGTAAAGTTTGTGACCAGGGCTGGGTGGGTGTCTGGAAAAGCAAAGCCTTCCCAGCACACCGGTCGCACTGCAGAGCATCCTGGTGGAAAGATGGTGAGGGGATGAAACACTTCTTCCTCCTTTGCTTCCTCAGCACCCTGTCACACATTTCAAAGTTACAGTGATGGACAGAGCATGCTTATCTTTTTCTAAGGTATCACAATGGTAAACTCCTTTAATAGTAACTCTGTCCTCTGACCCTTAAAAAAATAAATATATTTCTTTTTTTTCTGGGATGACTAAAGAAACTTTACATTTTTCATAATGTAAGCAAGAGCAAGTGGAGAGCTGTGGGTTACAGAGAGTCCATTAAAGTAACCCTCTGTGGGTGGATGCATCTTGCCTGGACATTTAATCCCCTCAGTGCCCCCCAGCCCTCCTCCTGAGAGCCCACGTGCACCGTCCATCTCTCCTCACACTAAGTGTCTGGTGCCACAGGTTCTACTGTAAAAGAGTCCCTGGGGTAGATCAAGTGACACAGATTCCAATTTTAGCTTTAGGAAACCCTTGAAGACTTCCAAAGCTAAGCTGGAAAAAGCCCAGAGAAACTTGTCCCTACCTTGAGCTGGTCCTTCCTGTGTGCAGGGGTGTTAACCAGAGACCTCCAGAGACCTTCTGACCTGAATGTGTTCAGTCCCAGCTGAAGACTCTCCAACACCAAAGAAACAAGCCCCAGCTGGCACTGACCACATTTGCATCAGTGCTCTGAAATAAATGAGTATTTGTTAAGTGATTGCAATGGGTCCCATGTGCTGGGAACACCAGTGTGATTGGTGTTACCTGGGAACTGCTGGGGATGAATTTCCTTTGGAAAGTGACATTTCTCCTTCTTGCAAAAGCTAAGGAGGGAAACTCCTCACTTTTACTGGAAGTTTGAGTTAGGAAATCTGCAAGTAACAATCTATAGTAAATTAACAGATGATATAAACTGCACTTTACTGCACTGACATATCAGGGAGATAATAAAGCAAGTCTCTCTCTCCTGGATACTTGATTTTTTACATGCACACAGTGATATACCCTTATCCCAGCTAGTAAATATCCTGCACTTAATTTTTCCTACATGAATGTCTCAGCATGTGGCTAGAACAATAAATATCTAATTCAGAAGATTTCTCCAGCAGGTTTTTCTTTCCCTCACAAAACTCAGAGATGCTCTCCCATATAAAAGCGAGTTATGTCATTCTATTCCCCTAGCAGGTCATTGTTTGCCAGACAGTTTGTCTTCAGTGCCAAGGCTATGGCAGAAAGTCTGTGCCCTCACTGCACTGATTAAAATCTAGTGCTGCAATTAAGTTCAGTGTTCACTTCCAACAGGGTGTTTGAAATGATGGAAGGTTGTGGCTCCTCAAGTTGTTTGGGTTTTTTTTTTTTTTGCACAGGAGTGGAACACTTACAGTCACAATCTTCAGGGCCCATTTCTGCAGCACTCGAGAGCTTCAGCACCTTGAGCATCAGTAGCTTTGTTTCACTTCTGAGGTTCATAGCTCAGCACAGAGACAAACTCCTCATGAGTGAACCTTCTCCAGCAATGAGAGAAGGATGCAAAGCAGTTTCTGTCTTGGTGTGCTACAGCCTACAGAAAATTGAATTTCTCTCTACCAGAACATTTCTCCTCTTTGATAATCTTCACACAGAGATATTTCTGAAGATTGCCTTTGCTGAAATTATTTTTATTCTTGATGGTGGAAACAGTCCTTCATTCTTTTTCTATTTGAAGATCAATAGCTCTAAAGTGATCCTTGCTGGAATGGTACCACAGGAAGCTGAGGATAAGGGACATACAAGTATAAAAAATAACTTGTTTAAACAAACTAGAATGATTTGTACAATTAGCAAGGAGAAGCAGGAGCAGTTGCACAGTGTCTCAAGAGTTTTCCCTAAAGAAATCCAAAGTGAAGAGCAGTAAGCACACTCAGTGACAGGGCCACCTGTTAAATGAAGCTGAAGGAGATGAGGATCAGGATGAACTTCTAGTTCTGTTATGGGACTGTGCTGTACCCACCTCGTGCTGTAAGGTACCTGCTGGCTGGGTCTGCTGCAACATCAAGAAAGATGGAGAGACAGTGGGGGAACAGCATGGAAGTGATCCAAGTGCCAAAAAACTCAGAAGCCCCAAATTAACTGAGATTAAGCTGTTAACCCTGCAATGATTCCGTTTTTATTTACACTACACAGAGGTCAAGGGTGTAATAACCATTTTATTAGTATGGATTTGCAGTCCTTTTGTAAGGCTGTGTCCTAGCCTTGACACTAAGTGTATGTACAAGTTCAGAGTGTTAATTATTCATTCAGCAGGAGCAGAAACAAAACCTCATTTAGAATGAGGCACATCATCGCTGTCAGCGACCTTTTCTGCTTTAATTACAAGTCCCTGTCTCGGCTTCTTCATGGAGCTCCTGTTATATTTTTCATATATTTAACTCCAAGCTCTATAAAATGTTTGCTGTCATAGGTAGTTTATGCTAAAAAACCCCTAACATGCTTCACAAGAAGAGACTCCAAAAAAAGGTGCAATGCCATTCAGCCCCACAGGACTTCTCTAAGTGGAAGTTTTAAAGCATAATTTATTTTAAACCACAAAAGGATCGAGATATTTATTCTTCTTTTTTTTTTTTTTTTTTGCTCCTAGGTCCTGCCCTTCATTTTCCACATCCACTCAGGTATCACATAAGGTGCTGTCAGAGCTCATTTTGCATGAGAAATTTATAATTCATCAGTTATTTCTTGGTTCTTTATACCTATTGAAGCAGATCAAAACCCATGCAAAACTGAAAGCACAGAAACACTTTGGAAAACTTCCTCTGAGTTTTTATGCTTTTTAAGAGAAAGTTTAATACAATCATAAAGGTGTCTTAAATATGGAGACATGAAAGAATTGCAAGTGGTTTGATAAATGGCCCCAAATATGCTCAAAAATATTTTTATTTCCTAAATCTGGGTGAATTTTCCATTTGTCAGAAAAAAAAAAATAGTTTATTCAGTGGAATAGAAAATACCAACAGCTTTAAAACCCCATTTTTTAAAAAACAAATAAATGTAACATTAAAATTCTAAATAGCTAACAATACCTCAGCCTGCCTGACTCAATCTTAATCCTTAAGATTAAAGTTTCCTTAAATGACTTCACAAAATCAGCTGTGATTGTGCACTGCAGAGTGAGATTGTGATCAACAGAGTAGAATCGTGTCAGTGCAGGGGTAGGTCTTGAAAATAGGTTGATACACAAACCCCTGCAGAATGTTTGGAGCTTTACAGTAAATATTTGCCAAAAGAAGTCCTGAGATAATACAACACATTCATTTTAATGTCTCCTTCATAATAACCTGACTGCAGCACAACAGCCATTGGCCAAGAGTACTGCTGTGAACCTGAATCGATCAACTCATATATTATGATTAAGTACAAGAAAATTATAAAAATAACATTTAGATTTAAAGCCAGTAATCTCACTTAAACAGCTTTTAGTGTTGGTCCAGGGTTGTACATTTGAAAATTATTATATGAATGATAAACTGATGGGAATATATAAAAAAATATTATTTACTGGTGCTTGTTATTAAGTAAAAAATTATTTCACTTACTAAAGCCCTCGAGCTGAGTATTCACTGGGATGATGCATCTCGTTTTCAGCCAACTTATGATACAAACAGAAGCTGTTTTTTTTTAATCTTTAAAGCAAAATATTCACCAACTCCAAACTGCACTATTTTCTTCAATGCCTCAACTAAGCAAACACTTGGTTAAAAAAAAAAATCCCATCTTTGGCATTCAGCCATTGTTGCTGTACATTCTCTGGTGGCATTTGAAGACCTTCCTTCAGTAGATGGAAACAAACATGCTCGTTTCCAAGTTTGCAATTAATTTTTTAGCCATTAGAGGCTGCTGAGCTTTAGACAGACTCTCAGTAATCGGTGAAAAGCTTCTCTCAGCTCCCATGCCCAGGCAGTGGTGGGAGGTGCAGCACCTGTACAATAACCCACTGGAGAGAAGTGGGGTGAGTTGGGGCTGGCCAGGTGTGGGATCACTGGGATGTGCTGGTTTGGCAGCAGGAAGGTGTCCTCAAAGTTCCAATTTTCCTAAAGGCTCCAGCATGGGGAATGCTCACTGCAGAGCATCAGTTCTCAGGGTCATATTGTCTGGTGTGGCCATGGGAGGTGATATTTGTTGCACTGTATATGGACATCAACATTTTGAGAATATACTTGAGTTCAAAAGGTTTCTGTGTGGTTGATGAAAGAGGCAATGCACTCACTGTTATTAACAGAGACAGTGATTTAAGCAAGACCCAGAACACACTCAAATATGCTTATTCTGAGGATGCAACCATTAAGCCCAGCTTAAGAATAGTCTTACAGTATGCCTGGGGAGAAGCTGAACCAAGTCACCAGCCTGCTCTGACAGAGATCTCAGAGATCTTACACAGATGTATGTGTCCCCAGGACCTGCACCATGGTCAGGCCTGTCCCACAGAGCAGGTACAGCCAGAGTAAAGTCTGACCACACAATACAACAAAAATACCAAGCAGCAGTGTCAGAAAAACCCAATCCATCAGTGCTGAAGCAACAGGTCCCGTTCCCAGGTAATCTCCCTGCACTCCTGACTCATTAGGAGCCATATGGAATCAGTTCTAACCTCGTTCACATATTTGCTGCTAGCAAAAATCAAAATAGCTACCAAAAGATGGTTGCCTTCAAACCCAGAAGAGCAGAATGCACATCTGGAGAGGTAGGAGGAAGAAAGCCCAGCCTCAGACAAACATTTGCTAATAATGCCAATGGCTTTGTGCTCCCTTGGTGAGCTTAAAAACACAAGTAAACCCAGAACATCATCAACCTGAGCCAGACTAAATCAATACTACTAAATATTCTCAGAAGGTTACTTTCCTGTTCCCTCTAGGAGAAAGAAAGCACACATTTGATGAAAAGGGGAGGAATATCTTGGTAAATGGCATTTTAATCTGCTATATTCACACATGAAACACCTCAGATAAAATGCTGAGTGTTTCAGAGGCAGGAGGCAGAAGCACAAGCTGGTTCCAGCTTTGGTTCTTGCCTGGAGCAAGGCAGCTGCTTCAGCAAGCACAGAAACCGAGGCCTGAGGCAGAGGGACCAGCACCCTTTCTAGCTGGGATCCAGCCGGCTGGACCACCCTGTGCAGGAAAGCCCAGGATGGAGGCTCTGCATCCATCCGTGCCTGGGAAGGGGACAGTGCCCGGGACCAGCTTCTGGCAGGTGAATTCGCGTGGCAGTTGCCTGGCAACCCACAGCAGGAAAGAATTTAAATCCAGCATTAGCAGCTCGTTTTAGAGGAGATGAAGCTATGCCCAGAGTTTTTATCTGTGGGAACAATGGGAAATCGCTTCTCTATAAAAAGAGTAGGTGAGGAACCCATCTCAGGGGTGGCTCTGCCCACGGGAGCCGAAAGGGGACTTCAGGTACACAGCGAGTATGAACCTCAAACACCAGTATGAGCACCCTGACATTTGAGTACGGGTTTGGAATTCCCTGAGTCAAGCAAATGAAGTGTTGTTCAAATACCACATCAGCTTTTTTAATTAAAAAGACCAGTGTAACCAAAGGAGGAAAGGGCTTGGGATGGCAAAAGTAGGTTGTGGCAGGGTGCGGGTCCTCCGAGCAGGTTCTCTTCCACTCTGGTCTCAGCAGCAGCAGATAAACCCAAACCCCTCTTACACTCCCAAAGGCTCTACAGAATCATTAGCTCTAGATGGACTGAGCTAGAGATGGCAACTATTTTCAGCTATAGAATTTTAAATAAGATTTCCATTTCTGAGGAAAAAAAAACCTGAACGCTAAAAATATCAATTTCCTTTTCCTTGTCTGTATTTTCTAGTATAGAAAAAAAAAAATAGCAATGGCACTCATAAAAATGAATAGAATAAATGAAAGGTTTCATTTCAGGGCTATTTTAACTCAAGTCAGAATATTTCTTCTCCCTGAATTGATTTGGACAGCTTTGTTTTCAATCTGCTTTAATTGAAAGTACGAAAATGAAATATTTCATTTTTCTCATAAATAATTCCAAATTGCTGGTCCAAAAACGATTGGAAGGTTTCAGCTTTTCTTGTTCTGACTGTGCACAAAACAAATATTTCTATGATGTAGATGTCAAGTTTTATTTAAATCAAAGTAGATCCTGAGCAGCTGCAAAACCATTACAAATTTTTTAGAGTAGCAGAATCCCTATTTTAGCTTTTTCTTAGCTCACTGCTGATTCTCTGCAGCACTTTTAGTGTATCACCAAGGTGGCTGTCATTCATTAGATGGGTAAAATTTAAATTTTAACCAGAGCAGCTGGTTAGTCACCAGCTAGTCACAATCAGACTCTCAAACTGGAATCTCTTGCCCTGGGAAGTTTGGTTAACACTGTGTGTCACTGAGATGTCACAATGTCTCACGGCTTCTCTGGTACTGTACTCACCAAATGTCATGCTTTAGTTTACCCCTTGGGATTATCAGGTGTAATTAAATTACCAGTGAACGAAAGATGCTATATAAATGCAAATTAATTGATAAAAGTAACATCCCCCCATCCTTCTTTGAACCAAGACATACCCTCCATGAAGAGCACCTTTCAAAAATACAAGGCTGTGGAGAGACTTATGCTACAACTGATGACTTAAATGTGTCTGACATGAGGATGAAGCACCTCATGGAACCTCTGTAACATTCAGCAGGTTTCTGAAGGAGGGAAGGAAGGTAATGTCTATCTTCAATAAAGTGCAGATCACACACCTGGTTCTGGTTTCCAGCAGTCAAGAAGACAGTGTCACCAGGAACAACAGTCCCCAAGATTGCAGAGGCCTACAGAAAATATCTGGAAATGGCATCACATTTATTTTGCAAAATAAAGTGGGAAGATATTACATAAGAATAATGACTGGGTAGATTAATATGTATTTTCAGTGTCACATGGAATAGCAGCCTTTTTCTAAGCTCTCCAAAACGTATGAGGTGATAATTATTTATAAATAATTTCTATAGAAAGGATTTAGGAGGATTACACCACTGCTGCAAAAGCAGCCAGGAAACCTTCCTTCAACAATCTCAGGAAAACCCACTCCAAAGACCTCAGCACAATACCCTAACTTGAGAAAGCCTGTAGCTCGAGTGAGAAATGTTGCACTGTGGACCTCCTAAACTTGTTAGCATAAGCAATCCTGGATCCTTGCTGCTGGGGTGGAAGGGGAACAAGGAAAACCTTTAGCTTTTGCCTTCAGCTGTATTTGAAACCAGTCCCTCACACAAACAAGCCTTGAAGGACTTCAGCCCCAATACAGCCTCGAATCCCACGTGGGTTGAAAAGGGAAAATGCCTCTTTCAAGAACCAGAAGTACTAGGTGCCTACAAGCAAAGAAAAGCAAAATCCATCTGGTATTTTTAAATAACTAATAAAGCCACCAATGTGAATATTCAAATCTTAATCTGTCCCAAAATACCACTTGTTCTCCACCCAAGATCTCCTCTGACCAGGACTTGAGACCTCCAAGACATCTCTTTAATTTAAACAAGTTTAATACAGCATCCTTCACTTAAAATAGATACATAAATAAATAAATCATTAAGTGTGTGCTATTAAGGTGTTCATGCTTCCTTCTGTTCATCTGTGGGACACCAGTAGTGGTGCAGGGCTGGGGCTGTACTGGCAGTGTGCAAGCAGGGCAGGACAGACCCGGTGTGGCCGTGGCTCTGGGCAAGGAACTGTCCTGCAGCAAAGGCAGCACAGCTACAAGCAAACGGCCTTTCACTGATCTCCTCCAGTCGTCTTTGTCTTCTTTGTTAAAGAATTACAAAAATCTGGGGATATTCCAGACAACAGAGTAGCCCACAGGCAGCCTGCAGGAAGCTGCTGCTAATCTGAACACTCTTTTAAATCAGAAAGCTGCTGGGAGTGCTCCTGCCTCTGACAAAAACTCAACCTCTGGAGCATCACAGAAACTCCTCTAGATCCTTGCCACCACATGCTTCTAGGTATGGCTTTAGAACAACCTTATAGCACAACTACAGTTAATAGTGATCATGTGTGTATGGAAAGCTTAAGTTCAGAGCAACTGTATATGAGGAATGATGTCACTAGATTTGGGTCACGTGCTAATGTGGCAGAGAGGTGATTTTTGTGCCCAAAAACACTCCAGAGCTCAGTGTTTTTGGCAGGCTGGTCTTGGGAAAAATAGCAAATGATTTGTTCCACAGCATTGGAAGTGATTGTGGGTTTTAAACAGACCGTGCCCTTCACTAGCATCTACTGGGTTAATTCATTTTGATGGCAACACTTGGAGAGGAGCTGTTTTCAAGAGAGCAAAAGAACAGCAGTTTACAACTTCTTATTTTAAGATCAGTCTGTAAAAGACTTGTAAAATATACTGGTCTCCATGGTCCTTGAAAACCTACTAAAGAAGAATCGAGACAGAATAAAAATCTAGGTTAATGCTGAGTAAAGGATGCACCACCCCAACACTAGAGCACGGACAGGACTTGTCTTAAACAGGACACTGGACATCCCAGGGAAAATAAACAAACTTCCAAAGTTCTTATTACAGACTTGTAAAAATACCAATCACTCTGGAAATTAAGCTACTGATAGGTAGCAGATCAATTCCCTGGGAGATAATTAAGAGAAGTGGCCACCTTAATCTCGAGCTTTCACTGCTGGTTACCAAAATATTTGTTTGTAAATAGATGCTTTGTTCTCTAATTAATTTGGCTGCTCAGGCATGCTGCATAATTTTATTAGAGGAACTCACTGGCATTTATTTAGTAAATCCCTATTTTATGAATTTTACACCTACATTACATCTCTAGCCTAGCTAAAACTTCTGGCCAAGGAGCAAACTTCTTGAGAAAAAACGTGTTTGAAAATGTGCAAAGGAAAGAAGTTTTTACATTCACGGCTACATTAAGATGTCATACAAGCAGCTGCACACTCTTGGGACTGTCATTATTTATAAGATATTTGCAAATAGGGGTCAGTTAGAAGAAAGTTACCTTCCTCAGAACAGATCCCATTATTTCTCAGGTCTGTATCAGCTCCTGTTAATTCTTAGTTAATTCTTTTCTCCAGCTCAGAATCCTCACTCATTTACATCACCAGCTCACTAGCATGTAAAATTTTCTGATTTTTTTTTCTATTTTATTTTAAAAGCAATCTCTGAGAAGATATGAAATTCAGCATCCTCTGTTATTTTTTCAAAAGCACCCCTACATCAGCCTTGTAAGGGCTCCAGAAAAAGTTTACTACACTGTATGGTGATCAAAATCTGCAAAACCAACTCTAAAACAGGATAAGATGTAGCACTATACCAAACTGAGAAGAGTTTTTTTATTGTGTTTTTTGTTTGGTTTTTTTTTGAAGAAGTGCTCACTACACAGAGATTTACAGTACAATCTAGTATTATTGGAAGGTAAAATCCATAAGGTCAACACAGAGTCTGAAATGTATTTAGATAACATGGAAAATAGCTGCACTAGAGGGAGATTACAAGCAAATTTAAGCACCTAAGTACATACTTAGGTAGGCTCATGTATTATACAGCACCTTTCTGCAGAAGTTCCTTTTGAGTTTGGCTTTTACTTTTCCACATCTTTCCCCACTGAATCCAGGACAGTGGTACAGAGAGGAGGAGATAACACCCCCCCCCAGCTGCACCATGTTATTCCACCACAGACTTCTAATACAGGACAACAGAGAAAGTAAGGGCTACCCTGTCCCAAGGAAGCTGCAGTCCTAGTAGAAAGAGTATTGGAAACATGACATTGCACTTGGTGTTCTGGAAGGAGTAGCAGTTATTCTGGCACCACAATCTAGAGGATGTGTCTGAGAGCGTGAGGCGGCGGGTTGGTGATAAGGGATGTGCTGGGAGAACTGTTCTCCCACCACAGCCCAAAACCTTCAAAATGGCTTTGCCACTGGTCCCCTCCATTGCCATACTTGTTAGACAAAGCTCCTTTTCAAACTAAGGGGCTAAACTTCAGCAAGAAGATAAGGACCCGTGGACTGAAGTTGCTGCTCCTATTAAGCTATCAGGTGTTTGACTGGAAATCTGTGACCCCACTGCTGGTATTTGTTTTCCCTATAATACTATTCAATATTTTCTGGTACTGTAGCCTTAACAGACCAAATTTTAATGCCTAAAATGCCACTAGACTGCTCCAACACATCCTAGACTTGGACAGCAGAGGCGTCACAGGACCCAACAGAAGGCGACTCAGACATCACATTACAAACAAGTGGATAGATGAGAATTGCCTAAACGCTGCTTTCAAATTTCCAGTAAGCAGAACAACAGAAGCAGTTTCCTTTCCCTTAATTTTCAAGTGAAATAGAAACACTCGACACTCAGAGGGAGTATGTCAAGTCCCCAGACAACTCATCCTGAAATCCCCAAGTATGTTGCCATTGTTTAACACCCATCGTGCCTTTACACAGCGCTCTGCATTCCTTGAGAAATGAGTGGTGGGGTCAGGCACACAGCTTTGCTTTGTGACAAAACGGGCTTCTGAGACAACGTATTCAGCACACAGAGCAGCATTTTACTGTGCAAAGAGATGTATCTGCAGATTAATAACCTCCAGTGCTTTCACCCTGTATATGCAGGAGACCACAGTGTAGCTCAGCCTTCTGATGAGAAGACATGCAATACCCTCCTCCAACAGCCACTGAATTATGTTCTAGCTGCACTTCATTATTCTTTGGGGCAAACAGGAACACGGGAATTTGGGGGACTAAAAGACAGAAAGTCAGTAAAATAAAGTCTCACAGACTAAAGAATCTACCAGAGAGCAGCTCAGGATATCTGAATTAAATAAAGTGTAGTGATGAATAGCACAAGCTAGAGCAGGCCTCAGCTGTCCAAGTCCAGTGGGATCCCTATGGAGGGCCGCAGAATGCAGGGGAACCTGCAGCTGGACCTGAGGCCCTGGAGGTGCCACTGCAATCCAGACTTGGTCCCTTCAGACCCTCACTGCTGAACTTATTCACCCTCTCCATAAGAATACTGTGTGCAAAACTGTTTTCTCTAATGAGAAGTAGCTCACTTAAAGGTTTGCACTTTAAATGTGTGAAAACTCAGTACTTGCACTATGAGAGGCCTTGCTATCCCAGCCTGTAAATCCAAACTGATGATATTAAAACCCCACACTTCACGTGAGGAGTGGAGACAGGAGGCTAAACTGCTCATACCCTGTCAGATTTTGAAAAAATCTTTAATGAGTATGTAAGAGAACAGCCAGAGGGGAAGAGGAATAAGTCACAGTTGCCCAAACTC
>VXBZ01005021.1:1187502-1265664 GCA_013399135.1 Heliornis fulica | reverse complement strand
GCAGCCTGTCCCAGGGCTCTGTCACTCTCATGTTGAAAAAGTGTTTTCTTATATTCAGATGGAACTTTCTATGGCCCAGCTTGGACCCATTGCCCTTTGTCCTATCACTGGTCAACATTGAGAAGAGCCTGGATCCAATCTCCTGACACTCACCTATAACATTTATAGATATTAATGAGGTCACCCCTCAGTCTCCTCCAAGCTGAGGAGACCCAGCTCCCTCAGCCTGTCCTCAGAAGGAAGGTGTTCCACTCTATCACCTTGGTGGCCCTGCACTAGGCTCTTTCAAGGAGTTCTATGTCCTTCTGGAACTGAGGATCCCAGAACTGGACATGATATTTTCCAGGTGAGGTCTTAACAGGGCAGAGTAGAGCAGGAGAAGGACCTCTCTCAATTTACTGACCACCACCCCCCTTCTAATACACCCCAGGATGTCATTGACCTTCCTGGCCACGAGGGCACGTTGCTGGCTCATGGTCATCCTGCGGTCCACCAGGTCCCTCTCACCCAACAGTTTGCTACCAAACATGCAATGGTTTGGTAAAGATTGTATGTACTTCTGCAAAACAAATCACCACATCAAAATTACCATGAGAAAAAAAAAATGCAAGGAAAAGAGAGATGTGAAAATTATCAGTTCAACTCTTCTTTGTTCTTTTTATCTATACACACAATATCTCTAAGCAAAATGTGTATACACCACTGAAGTTCCACTTTGCAAAATGTGTTACAAAAGCAGCATTAAAAGAAGTTGTGACCATTTAATAAGGCTTATATGATGCAACCAAATGACATGCTACTTTACAAAATTCCCCACTACAACAGAAGCTCAGTGTTACATATTAAAAAAAAAACACTCCAAGGCTGAAAGCTGTTGTCCCCAACAGGCACTTAAGGCCTGAAAAGCTTCAAGCTGGCCTTATTGTATTCATCTATACCAGCCTGCCTGCTCCTAAGTGTAATTCAAGTAATTCTTCCAGGATTTGCATAATTTTTATGACTTTATTTTGATGATTGAGAATTACTGTCATTCCAGCTGGAGACTAATGTAGCAGAACTCAAAGGAAGTCTGAGATGGGGACAAACGTGTCACTTCAGCAGCCTTAGGACAAAAGTTATGTCAAATGGGTTTTGATGCTTGTGCTTCAACTTTCCTCTCCTTCCTAATCTTTTGGCTACCACAGAAGTCATGGCAAAAGCAAGACCACACTTTAGATTGCCAAGCTGAGAGCAAAATCTTACCCTCAGGGGCTTACTCAGGAACAAAAATGACTACATTATTATATGAAACAGTTTTGATTATTTATTCTCATTAGTATCCCCATGACACAGTAAATTCCTCTGGTAGTTAAATATGCAGAAGCTTGGCATCCATCCAATTGGTGAAAAATCCTGGTCAGCACCTGGGAAATTATCACCAAGAACAGTGAAGACAAAAACACTTCAGAGGGATCTGTAATATTAGAAGTCATCTTGTGATGTAGTCAGCATCTTCTATGCTTGCAGACATTTCAATGGGAATATCCAAAGACAGAGCTCCCATGGAATCCTCCATGGAAAACACATTAAGCATTACAGTGTGCAAAATTTACCTGTATGGTGTTTTCATCAATTATTGTAAAAATGCCAACAAGGTGTTGGTCTAAGGGAATTTATGAAATAACAACTGTGCTGAGGTTTGAGCCTCAACAGATTTCCAGGCATGAGGAACTTCAGCTAAGTTATAGAGAGGACAAACACACCCACCACTCACTCTCTTACTACCTACAAAACTAGTCTGGAGACAATCAACCCAACCTGCCAAAACCAACCCATGTCCTTAAGCACAGCATCCACCTGCCTGTTAAATCCCTCCAGGAATGGAGGGTCCATCACCACCCTGGGCACCCCATTCACTGGCCGACAACCTTCTCTGGTTTTCCTAACATCCAAACTAAACCTCCTTGGAGGCAAATTGAGGTCATTTCCTCTCACCCTATGGCTCATCACCAGGGAGAAGAGACCAGTCCCCAGATCTTCACACCCTCCCTTCAGGCAGCTGTAGAGAAGTTAGTTTTCCCCTCAGCCTCCTCCAGACTAAACAAAGCCTTCCAGTCCCCTCACCTCCTCATTGCCCATCTCTGGATGCACTCCAGTGCCTCCATGTCTTTTCTGTAGTAAGAGACCCAACCCTGGACTCAGCTTTGTTGCACCAGTACTTTGTCCAGAGAAGCATGAGGAGAATCATATTTACCATACAGCACAGATACCATTAATAGATAAATCCTGAGAACAAGGGATCAGTGACATTTGCAGAGTTCTGCACAGGGAAGATCACACAGGGATCTGGCATCCTCATCAGGGCATGTGGAAAGGAGGATCCATAATCCAAGATCTGTATCCACATTTCAGCTATGGAAAATGCTGTAACACCACATACATTTCAAAACAGTAATATTTTGTGTAATCAATGTTTTATAGATACTCTGTGTATTAAAAAAAAGAAAGACCATCAGACAAGGTAAAGTCTCATTTCTTCATTCCCAGTGGTTTTGTTCCAGCACAGAGAGATGTGTCTGGAATGCAGATGGGGCTGGTTCTGCTGGGGTGAGGGCTGTCTGTCTCTCATTATTATTTGGAGGAGAGGACAGTGTTTCTGTGTTCCTAACATATAAAGCCATAACAGAAAAATAATCAATTCAACTGAATTGAATAAATACAATTAAACACAGCTAGGATTATGTCCCACTATCTGGTGACACTTGTGACTATAGTTTTTCATCACACTGTTGCTCATCTGCTCTCCAGGGAAGCCATCTAAAAGGGAACCTCACAATTTTGAGGAAAAGTATGGGGAAGTAGAAACTTAACCTGGACTCCTTAAAAAATCTCAGTTTACTAAAATCACTTTTGCATTCACATAAGAAAAGTGCTGTATATAGGTTACATCTGCTCAGAGCAGACATTTAAGTGATACAATTTGCCTATTTCTGCAGCTCTGGCAAATCACTGGCTGCAGATTAAATTTCAAGTTCCTTTCCTCCCTTGTTGACAACTTTAGAAAAACACATTTTCCCCAGGAGAGCAAGTGATCCTGTGTCATTTGAGGAAATTAAGACAATTTAAACATGGCTATTTCTCATTCTGAAACACCTACTATTATAGGGCATTAGAGTTCAGTAACATCCATGTACCCCTTAAATTCTTGTATAAATCTAAACTTATATTAGAGAAGATTAATAAACTACATAATTTACAGAATATTTAACCTTGAAGAGAAAAGCTAAAAACAAGAGTTACCTGATGCCATCAAGGCTGCTTCATGTATTCTATAAAACATTCTTTCAAATGCATTTGGACAATTAGAGTTTTTATTCCTATATGATGTTTTTTGGCATTTGAGACCACAGCAATTTTACTGAGCTATGATCACAGAGGCCTTTACACAGACTCGAGCACTTGTGACTTTACCAGGATTTATGAAATTCTAGAAGGTGGTATTGAATATCCATAGGAAGTCAATCAAGAGGATATTTAAGGCTAAAATCTCATTAAAGACAGCAAGGACAAGCTTTTGAGGAAAAGTCATTAGAGAGGCACATTCAAAATTGTTCAGGTAGTCTAGAACATACTAATTACTCTGCCCCTGTCCAGTACCTCATGAGACAGCGTTTTCCTAACACTCATCTATCCCATTTCAAGCCTATATACCCTTGAGGAGAGCTTTATTACCACCCACACAAGGGAGCATACTCACTGCATGAGATAGTGGGTCTGGGCCAAAACTGATGATTCTCTTCACTGGAAATTTGTATGAGCTGCTTTTTAATAGGTAATGTATTGAGATAAAGGATCTTTAGTTGTAAATGCAGACCTGATTTTTGAATGATGAAAATGGACAGGAGATTGGGAAATTGTCATTCTTTTAGGAGATACTGGTTCATACTATTAATGCTGGGGCCACATTTTACTTTAGAGCACTGTATGCTTAAATTGCATCTTATAATTTTATCTAAATTTATATTAATTCACCTATATATCTAATCCCACGTTAATGGTCACTGAAAATGCCATTAGCTGTTTATATATATAGGGGTTTGACACCAAATCATCAGCTCCAAAGTCTGCAAACATCATAACACCTTACTATTTTTTTTTTAATTGCTGGTGTTTAAACACACACACAGACACAACTATTCTCCTTTTCAGTTCTGAAGAGATAACTAATCCTCAGCTCTAGTGCACTAAAATTAACAACAGCAGACCACTTGTTTTATAGGGTTAGTAATACAGACTCCCTCTAGATATTCTCAAGTGCATCTCGATTCGCTGACTGACAAAGGAAGAATCACTTTTAGTTTGTGTTCAGGCTCCTTTTATCATAAAGCAATTGCAAATAACAGAAGGAGAAATTCTACAAAGGTTATGTCATTCATTTACCCCAACCTGACACCTAATGAATAGATTTTTTGCAGACAATACCCACACCTGACTGGAATACACATGACTTCTCTATGCAAGCAATTTTGTACAGAATTGGATGGACAGGAGGGAGTCCAGGACTGAGTTTTATATTGCATCAAGTGGCTCGTGTAATCATTGCTGCACATGTAGTGGTGGTTACTCAGGAAAGGATTTTGTCTTATTCATAGAGTAGGGACTCATTTTTTATTGGCTGTCTGCACTAATTTCACTTGGTATCCTTCCTAGGAGGGTCTGAATTGTGTTTGAAAGTAATACAGAAATACATCCTTCTCTTTTCCTCTGTATGAAAAGCCATCTTCACTGCCTACCTGCCATGAGAAGTACCATAGTGACTCTGATGTTGTCTTATCCAGACTGACACTGCAGACCACAGGCTTTACCAGAAACAAACCCAGCCCCTGTTTATAAAAAAGAACCCCAAGTGCCCACTAAAGCTAATTTTGCAGATCACCTCTCTGAGTCCAGTGGAATTATCCAGCTGTGTTTTCCAACCTTCCCTTTTTGGATCAGGAGCATCTCCTTATTTCACACTTTCCTCTCTACCTTATGTTTGGTTTTATTGTGCTTTTCTTTTTGGTCCTTTTGTTTTCATTTGGTTATTTCCTTATTGGTTGCCTATAATTTCCTTTTAATACTCTGAGGTGAAAACATTTGTGCCTCAACTTAGAATCACAGTATCTTCCAGTAAAGCTCAAAGTTACAAAAACCAGTCAGGAAGCCATCTCATTTGCCCCCTTGTGAAGCACAGCAAACAGCTGGATCATCTGGTAAGGGAACAAAAGGCAAAATACATTCTCACTCACCCCAGCTTGCAAGAATAAGTTTGTTCTATTATTGTTTCATGCAATTCTCCTTGAAGGAGGTAGGCAAGAAAAGCCATGAGAAGTGTATGAGGCCCATCATAAGTTAATTTACATAACATTCACATTTATTACTTCTTGAATAGGACAGCTTATTTGGCTTTTATTTTAGCTTTATATTCTCTGTGTACTCTGTGCATGACATGACAAAGTGGGAGTTTCGAACTCTTGTTTCCCTGACCAGTAGTAAGAATTTCTAAAGGTCAGGGAAAATGCCATGAAACAGATAAACTTTTTTTTTTTTTTTAGCAGAGGCAAATCAAGACAGGTAGGAAAACACTGGCATTTACTCCTTATAGCAATTATTTGCAGTTATTTTCCATCCAAGAAAGTTTATTCCTTTGTCACCATTTGCTATTTCCTGCATCAAGGTGTGAAGACTATATCTAGAATTTTCATACCTTAACCTTTCCCACTCGTGGTATTAAAAAGGAATCATTGCATTTCCACTCCCTACAAGATTTACAGATTTTCTAGAAATGACACTTCAGTTACATTCCACCTGCCTGTCATAAATCTGCAATAGCTGTGCAACATTACTACAGTTTAACTACTGCACTTCACCTAGTAGCTAGAGCTGATGTCTGTTTTGAAATCAGTCTTGTTGCATCAAAGAGCAAGTATGGAAATGTAAGCAGGAGATTTCAGATTAATCAGCATTTTAAAAAAGTCCCAGTTTTTACAGCCCTATGGCCCCTGTCTTATGCTCTTCCAGTGCTCCAAAGGCTTGAGAGTGGAAAGATCTGGAAAGGTGCAGGTATGTGTCCTGTACAAGTAACTCACCCTCCTGTTTTATCACCTCTTTGCTCTCTGAACTCATATGGACACTGCATGTGGGAAAGAGGGTATATTACAGTTAATTGCTTTCTGGCAGCGTTCCTTTAACCAGCCTTGAGATGCTGATGGGAAACACCTCTGGGCCATCTCTGTCTCCAGAAGTTGTCTATACATGTCTTCAGAACAGGGACAGCTGCTGATGTTTCCTCCACTTGCTCTAGTGATGGAAGTCCAAATAGTGCTTGATTTCCTCTCTAAAAGGAACCCACCATCTAATAAATACCCTCTCCATTATCCACCCAAACAAACTTCTTTTACCTTATGCAATCTCAAGCCAATGGCCAGCATGAGCAAATGCAGACACTTGACTTCATGAAAACAGCAAGAGAATGAAAAAAAAAGGGTGAGAAGGAGGGAAAGGAGGAAAAATAGTGTTAGCTTTGTACATAGCTTTTCTTGCTTTGTATTCTGGGCTGTGCTTAAATCAGCAAGTTGGCAGATTGCTGTGCTGTCTTCTTCCACTGAAGCTAACTTTACACCCCCCAAAGTAGCTGCAGTCCCACACAAGGGCTTCTGTTCCTTGTGCATGAAGTGTCACAAGAGAGGATGAGTGTGGCTGTTTGAACAGGTCTCGTGTTGCAGCTGGTAAGACTCAGCAGTACCCAAGTGTATTGTACATGAGGAAGCTCAGACAGATGCTCCCAGAAAGACAACAGATTGTTGCACAAATAGTAACAGAGGGAACTTCCAGGGTTCCAGATCCGCTGTCTTTTGAGTGCCCTGACACACTAGACAGCAGGAATAATCAGATGGCCTCTCACGGATCACTAAGTTTACAAAATTTATTTAAAAATACATTTTTCCCCTCAATGACTAGAATCTCCTAAAAATTGAGCATGGAAATCAGTTTTGTTTGGTTGTTTTGGGTTTTTTTTTAACCAAGCACCAGAAATGATGGAGGCTGGAATACACATTCAGGGAATAGACATTTTACAAGAGGAAAATAAAGTTTAGTAATAAATAGAAAAATTGCTTAGCTAGGCTCTACATGCTACTACTGTCAACAGAGAATTATGCAGTTTTCTATGACTATGAGTCTTCTGACTCCCTTATTGATTTATTAGATTAGCTCTTGATCCTGTCATAGCCCAGCTTCAGAAGTACAGTAGCTTAAACTGGCACCAATTCAAAAAATGCTTTGAAAAAATGAATAGGTAGCAGAGATAATAAAATTAGATGTCAGTACATTAAACATTTTTTTCCCCATGACTGGCCATCACAAAATATCATAAAATCTGTCATAATAAAGGGCAGACTGTTACAAATAGGCTGATGAGGCATGAAAGATCCCATGTGATTTATTTTACCGTTATTAAACTAAGTGCATTAATAGTTCACCCAAAGACTTGAAACTTTTTGTTGTTATGGACTTCTGCTTTCCTTATTTCCCATAACTGAGAAACCTGGGGTGAGGTTTTCCTACTCATGAGTTCATTTCAATCCCAGCTGACTGAAAACTCATACTTCACTAATTATAGGAATTTTGGTTTGGTTCCAAACAGATATAAACAGATATAAAATATTTTTGCCATCTAATGAAGCATATTAAGGAAAAGAGATTTAGAAGGAAAGAGATTGTGGTGTTAGCTATGTCCAGGACTCCCTGTGCTCTCTGGGAACTGGCTGGAGACAGCCATACAGTGACATGCACATGACAAAAGAGGCTTCAACATCACATGGACCTCTGTGTTGGTTTTGACAATCATCAATTTAAGGAACTCATGAGCTCCAGTTTTTTAATTCCTACCAATGTAGAATTTGCTGTGAATCTCTACCATTCATTCTTTGATGGAGTGATGAGCTTCAAGCCATGGCCCATGATGGCAACAAGCTCCACAGATACAATATGTCTGCTTTGAGGAGCTGGGGCTGCAGGGAGTAGGATAAAACACTGGTGATTCAGTTTAAATTTGCTACTTCCTTTTACACAGGGAAAATAAGGAAAACACCGAACTAAAAAAGATTTCCATATTTAAGGATTTAAGGAATATATGATCTCTCCTCTCTTGGGCAAAGCACCTGGTAAGACTATTGATCATCCTCTTGGAGAATGCAACTTCTCCAGAACAATAAAAGAGAAAGGAGCAGGTGAGCTGTAACCCTTGGAACGCCACACACTGCTCAGCAGCAGCGCTCATCGCTGCCGGCTGCTCTGCAGAGCCGTTTGCTCCATCTGTCAGCAGCGTGGTATCAATAGCACAAATACTCATTCCTCTGTGTTTGGGGTACAGGAAAATTTGTGTTCAAGCTTTAGACATTCTGAGAAAGAAATAAACTAGTCATATGCCTGAAATTAAGTTAATTTGTTTTCTCCTACAATGATTTAATATGCAGTCTGATGCTACAGACAAATAACAAGCTGCAGCTGTTGGATCACTGGTGAGGGCATTTGGACAGTTTAAAGATGCATTAAATCTTCTAAACACCTGTAAGCAAATGAGTGATGTAAATTAGACTCAATTTCATTTGCTTGTATAGTAAATTTGCTATATTTTGAAATTTTTTTTTAATTAAGGTACTAAACAGATTGTCAAAGATTTACTTGGTGATGCGCTGGTTTGTGTTATTTTCCTACAAATTAATTCACCACCTGTTTGATGGCTTTGCTATGTGCATGGCAGTGTCTGAAAGATCCTCAGCTGAAAAATGGATCTGCCCATAAAAACCAGGCAGTATTTTACAAATATTCATAATGACAAAAATCTACCTTTTCTAAGTAGATTTTTAACCAGCTCTTCACTTCAGAAACATTGAACACTGTATTCAAAGAGTTGTGAAGAGCTCAGAATTGAAGATCACCCCAAAATCTCTCTAATGAAGAATTTATCCTGGTGTTACTAGCAGCAGTCTAAACCAAGGCAGACAGTGCAAACTGTTTCTGCTTTTCGATTAACTGAGGATTACAGGGCACAGGCAGGGAACACAGCAAGAACTTCCTCAGGAGCAGCAGCCAAACAAGTCACAAAAAAGCATCAAGCTACTTTCACATCATGCTTTCCACAACTGGAAAGGCAAAAACATGAAATAAATTGGTGGTGTCCTTCACCCTTTAGAAGCTGCATTAACACACTTGAGGTGACATCACCACCTGAGGTGGTGATGAAAGGACATTCATAGCTACTCCATGTCAGTAATGCAGATTTTTTAGTTTTTATAAACATGATTAATGAAGCCATGAAATGCTTAGATAGCATTTAACCGACTCCAGCATCAAAAATTATCACCATGCCACATGTCACACAGCCAAAACACGCAGCAGAATGAGATTTCTGGAAGAGCTGATGGATAATTTCCTTTGACGGAATTTCATCAATAAATGAATAAACAATAGTGAGGAAGAAGAACACAGCAGGGGAAGTCTCACTCCTGTTGACTATGTGCTACATCAGATTGTTCAAGAAGTGCTCCATAATCCCTGTCACAGATGGACAGCTGGTGAGAGAGCACATCCCTCTTGAGTGGAAATAAAGAATTACAGAAGATTAGAGCAGAAACTCAAACTCACCACAGTGGTGGCTGCTGGACAGGCAGCAACATTTCGGGGTGCAATGGGGAATGCTAACAGGAAACATCTGATGGCAACACTCGAGAAAACACTGACTGGGACATCACAGACCTCTTGTCTTCCTTTCAGAGGTGTTTTGAGTCAATAAACAGCTCAGTGCAGAAAGACATGGTAGTGGTCATTAACTCCATCCTAATAGATTTCATTTTCCCTGCCCATGGATGACTACAAGATATGTCTCCTCCCCTTCTGCCTTCTCATCCTAACTCCTTCCAACTACAGGTGGTAAAAGCCCACAAATAAAGTTACTCTCACCTGCTATTGCTGTGGCTGCAGTGGACTAGAGCACAACCCCCTAGACCCAAAGCATTGGCTTGGAAGGGAAGCGCTGCAGTACCTTGCTGAACAGAACTCAGATCTTGCTGTTACCAAGCACATACTTCAGTGTGAACTCCTTTAATCCAAGATGAGACACACTTGTGTTCTACTTATTTAATTCACACTATAGAGCTTGGAGGGAGGAGATTGTTCCTGGAGATTTGTGAAATGTTGAATTAAGAATCTACATGAAAGTCTGGGCTAAAGTAATAATAAAAATTACTATTACTGAGGTAGTGAAACAAGAACAAGAAATGTGACTAAAGTGAGGAAATCAAAAGTCTCAGCACAGTTTTTCATGTAATCTAGTATATTCAGTTGCAGAAGAGCTAAAATAACCCCCCAGCTTTAAGAAAAGATAATTTTGTGGGTTTTGTTATATAAGAGACTGAAGCAAAGTGCTGATTTATCCAGGTAGATATTTCATATAAAGAAAAAAAAACCCACACAAGAACTTTTCTAATTTTTTCTTATTTTCCCGAGTTTAACATCTTGCATTTTGTGTGCTTCCCTGTGAACTGTATCTTAGTGGTAGATAATTTGGAAAGAATAATAAAATGCCTCCATGTATCTATCCCACTGAGTTTCAGATTGGACTTAGGAACTACAAAATATTTTTCATGGAAAAATAAAAGTGTTCTTTCTAGCCAGAGGAAAGTGTATTGAGGCTTTTCTAGTGTATTCTATGTCCCTTCAAATGTTTTTTTTTAATTGAAATATAATTCCAATAAAGACAGTGGAAACCTTGAAGTGAAAGTACTAGGGGCATCATCTTCAGGTGGGGGTAAAACCCTACTCTCTTCCACCCTGCACTACATACTTTGCTCAGTGATGATCCTCAGAGTAGAGATTGAGTGAAGGGGTAGATGAAATGCTGATTGCTTTTGATAACACTGCACAGAAACTTGTGACAAAAGTTAAAGTGATAAAAGCCTGATTTGTCTGAAAGTATGTCCATCTATACTTCACTAAGAGAAGATGCCAGGTATTAGCTCCATGTACATTAATAAAAGGTTTTACTACACATGAAGAGGTTAACAAAGAATAAGAAGAGCCTGGTTACAGTAGGTTTAACTCTTGTTCCTATCAGGCACAAAGCTTGAAGCTTTAACTTCTTTCTAAACTCAGGTTCAGAGACTCAAACTAGAAGGCTATGATACGTAGGGATAAAATTACTGATTCTTTCTCTCCTCCAAAGATAAACACAGAAATAGCTTAAGCATTCTGTGAGTAACTCCCTCATAGATTATACTATTTACTTTGTAGGAATGAATAGGAAATGTGCCTCATAAAAATTCAAAAAGTACTTTCAGATACAATCTTCAAATACAGAAAGTTACCTGCAGAAAGGAAAAAAAAACCAACATTGTTCTTCATATCCATTGTGGCTGGAACAAGAGGCAAGAGATTTATGTTACTGTAACATAGTGCAATGTATGTTACCTTTGGATAACGTGTTAAAAGGTAATGAAACACCATGGTTTGGGCAAACTGGTCTGGGATCCCCCATTTGGATGGATGGATGGATGACCTGCTGGGTACCATGCAGGAATGGATGTTTCTTTGAGTGGAATAAGTCATCTGTTTCTGAGCTTTTCTGCAGTGTTCCTACAATTCCCAGTTAATCAGGGATAGAGCAGTTCTCTACATGAATAGTATTGATAAGGGGACAGGTATTTCTTTAACATCAGCAAGGTTATGTACAAAAATGATGCAGCTGACACCATTACATAAAAATCTCCTCACCAATTTCCCTTAACCCCAAAATAAAGTGAAGCCAAAAATCCCACTGTTAAGGGAAAACAGGATTCCCCAACTCCAGCCATCAGTTACTCCACATCTTAAGACCTGTTGCTAGGAAAAAAGCCCCAAATTTTCTTTTTCCTTACGATCCATGAAAAATCCCTGAAATTCCAATGGGAAGAGCAGGTGCTCACCACTTCTGGCATCTATGGCATCTGCTCATGTTTCCAATAATTTGACTTTTTTGCTGTAGAACATTATTCTAATGGGTTTTTTGCAAAGGCATAAACTATATTGTAGTTTGTGTTTCAGCTGCTAACTAATGACACCCTAATTAGAGATTCCAGTGATTGTGCTCCAAGATGTGACTTGCAATCCTGATCTAAACACAGTTTCCACATTTGCTGCTTTAGATGGTCTTTGTCATATGTAAAGCATTTTATTATGGTTAATATAAAGTTAAATTAATTCAAGAAAAATGAAAGTATTTTGAGGAAGCCAGGGAATATCGTAACCTTGATGCAGCCAAGTGTGGAGGACAGAAAACCAATTAGCACATATACATAGGCTTAGTAGCAAGGCTGTAGAACAGAAAAAGGAATGGATTGTTCAGCTTGTTCTAGCCATTCTTGCAGATTTAAAGCTGAAAATTAAGGCTGAATATGCATCTTTTCCCTCAGAGTAAATTGGAAGATTGTTTGATTCCCCACTTGGTTTTGAGATGATGAATAAGTAGTGTTTTGGAGGCCCTATTAAGGCAGGGAAACAAGAGGTTAGTCTCTAGACAGTTTAAGAAACACTCTTTTCTAAGCTTCAGCAAGGAATATGGGAGTTACTGAGTTTTTACAAACACCTCCATACTATCCAGTCAGATTTTTCATTTATGCTGACAAGTAGAAAAGTGGTCTTCAAATTAATGAATGACACTGAAACAGATGCAATATAAAATGTTATCCAGTACTGTGTAAGTTATTTTAAATCAAACTGAATCATTAAAATATTTAAAATCCATGTTTTCATATCTAAAAGTAAACAGCTCTTGGAATGCATTAAAGTATGATATTCTAACACTAATTCTAAACACAAAATGTTTAAAAACAATAAGACTCAATATAGGTCTCACCATCTGAATTTCCAAGACCATAAATACTTTGGAGAAACAGCCAGGAAATTATCAAGACATAAAAGTCCAAATAAAATAAACAGCCAACAATAGTGCTAACAAACATCTCCCCCTCTTCCTGGTCCATATTTTTACATTTAATTTTATGTTTTATTTTACAGTCTGTCATCCCTTTTAGGATGCAATTTTGTTGTGGGTTTTGGTTTGGTTTTTTTCCACTGCTGTGTCTCATCTCATTTTTGGGTTGGATTTTATTTTTCATATGTGTGATCCTTGCCAAGACAGTTCCTGCATTAACCTAATCCATTGGTTTTGATACTGAATATTTTTATCTAGAAAAGGGCCTTAAATTATTAAGGAAGTGGTGCATATGTTAGGCTAAAAAAATAAAATAGTAATCTTTTATTTCCTATGCATCCCAAGCAGAGGAGAATGGGCAACCTGGGGAGTATTCACAACAACAGCACAGAACATAGGAGAAAATGACTTCTCCAAGGTCCCTGTATACGTTTAGTCACCCTGCACAGATGTGTTCCCGTGTCTTCATCCACACCAGACCCCCCTCCCTGTCTGTTACTGGTACACTCTGCCACTCTGCTCATCAAACTTGTGAGGAAGATTTCTTTTAAAACCTGGAAGCACAAATCCCACTTATCTTCTCTTTTTTCCCCCTCTCCCCAGTCTGTCCCTGTGTTTTACCAGCACAGTTGGAGTCAGTGTATCTCAGCAATTACAGCACTTCCACAGGCAGCTCTGAGCTGACACTTTGAAATATGAGCAGGGCAGTAATGCAGGTGCAGACACTGGCGAGTGTCCAGCAGCAAGCTAACAACCAGTTCAGAGGTTTGAAGGGGAGTTTGTGTAGATAACTACTGAACAGTTGAAATTAGAGATGGAAATCCAATTAGTTTCATCTAGGAGCCACCTCACCCCCGAAGTGCCGCAGCTCACGCGAGTGAGGATCAGCTGGGACTTCCATAACTCACAACCTTCTTTAACGTCTTGTCGCAGCAAGAGCTGATCCTATGAGAGTCAGGGCTATAAAACATGAGCTATAGCTCTCTTCATAGAAATACTTGCATAGAGGAGAAAAATTATAGTCTATATTGACTCTGAAGACACTAGGGACAGTGATGCAAGGCAGAAGGCAACTTCCAATAAAGAACTCTTACACACTCAGTACTTTCTGGCTACAGCGTTGCCGTGAGTTAAAGAAGAAAAATTACTATACAGATTTAATATATTCCTCCCTCTCTTTTCTCTTTCATTCAATGTGTGTAGTGTGTTACAGCAAAGATGGGCTGCTGGCAGCAGACTGGAGCTTGAAACCACCACACTACACCAGGCAGAGCTGGGGTCTCTGAAGCCAAGTGCTGATACTAGAGTTGTCCTGAGACCACGTGTGTGCATGGGGAGGTGTGTGGGAGACAGACCAGACATTAAAAACTACCTTGACACCGAGGGCTTGAGTCAAATCAAGTAATTCTGAATGAGAGAAATATCCTGACTGGTATTCCCAAGGGTAAAGTTTGCAAGAGCTCAGTGACAACAGACCCTGCCTTATTTATCAAAGTAGGGGAAGTCACCTGTATGTTAGTGCCTACACACACATAAATAAAACCTTGGCATGTCAGCAGTCAACTAGATCAGAAAAAACAGTTCTTGAACACTCTTTAAAAATACAACATACATGGTTCTAAAAATAAATCATTTCCCATGCTTGCCTGTGTGCTGTCCAAGCTTTTTTTGGGGAAGAATTGTGTACCCAGTGCTTCCCACCAGCACATTAGAGACCGAGAACATTTCTCAAGCCCTGTTACACAGACTGACACAGTACCTAAAGTAGCATCTCTGAAAACATCCCAACTTCTGTATCACTATTATGCAGCTTTTTTTATTTTTTTTCCTCTTAACTTCAGCCATCTTCAACACCTCCACAGCATCCACAACACTGCATGGAGTTAATAAGCAACACCAACTGGTTTCCATCTGAAAGGCCAGTAAGAAGAGAGACTGTCCAAACAACAACACTTCAGGAGATGCAGAACCTGAGTATTTGTTAAAGCTCTTAAAAAACCCAAACCCCTGCTTTCTTCAAGTGGCAGCAGAATAAGAGCATACAGAGAACAAATGATATGCTGATAACAAGCTTATATATAACATACTTTAAAAAAATGAGCTCTCAGCAAATTGGGAAAGTCATCTTTACTCAGTGTGAGAAATCTCACACAGGGAGAGAACAGAACCATAACAATACTTTAAAAGCATTATTGCTTTGGACTAACAGATACTACAAGTTATTACAGTCATTCAGACTTTATTTTCTTACTTTGACAGTGTTGTAACTACTGAAGAGAGGAAAAAAAATCCACAGGTAAACAGGGAAGGAATAAAACATGAGGTTTCCCACCTCCCATGTGCCAGAGCAGATCCTGGGAAGCTACTAATGTTTACCCTGCTTGTCTCATGTAAACTACTAATGAAATATTTAATATTTCTCAGCTAACAGCATAAGCAAGATTGGGATGAATTCATTTTACTCCAAGACAACTTCTCATCATGCTTCCCAACAAAGTCTCCTCTCAGTGAAGACACAGTCACTTTGAAATCTGCCACTTCTCAGTGATGTTCAGCCTGAATTAACGAGCTGATGACCTCCAGCCTTCATCACCAGTTTGCTGTGGATGGCCCACAGCACCCAGTGATCTGATGTGCCTCTCCACTGGGGTGCAGGCAGTGTCCCATCTGGAACATACCAACGGTTCAGAACCTGCATCAAAGCTGGCAGCACTACCAGACAGGGGGTTGATTGTACTGCACTTTTACCACTTCAACCACCTTGGGAGCAGCAGTATTTTCCCTCCTTTTTAAAAGCTCTTTCTTCTTGCTCACAGGAGGTGAATTCTGCAGGTATTCTGTATCAATAAAAAGGAAGAAACCACTGGGCAGTAGCTAGCAAGCTAAGTGTGCAAGGACAAGAGGGTCACAGTCCCTATTAGAAAGGAATTTAGCAGCCTATAGCTTTTTCTGTCCAAGCCCCTTGCAAAAACCTGGTGAAAAGGCACAACAGAGATCAGCTAGCTGTCCCAGCAGGACTAGGAGCACTGCAGAGCCTCTAGTGTCCTGCTTGTCTGGAAGCTTCCAGGTTTGTCCATCTCCTCCTTCACTCCTAAAGCAGTTTAAACTCAGCTTTACTAAATTGCCTGGATTTACTCTGGATCTTTTTTGGAGCTGGGATGCAAGGACAGCACATGGACATGCAGTGCCTTTCACATTAGGCCCCTTCACTTGTCAGAGGTCCAAGCAATGACTTCAACCATCTTACAAGCAGCACAACCAGTACTGGCTCAGGCAGTCCTTGAGAAATACATGCACCCATGTTGTCTTTTGGTAGAAGATCACCAAGTGATGGGTTATCATTTTGGGGTGGAAATTACTTTGATGAGCTCCCAAGTTAGTACAAACACATTTTGCTCTGAGACATATTGTAACTGGTTTTAAGCACCAGGACCCGGCAGCTGTTGCTGTGGGATGTTATTTTGATGTTTCTCTCTACTGTGGAAGCTTACAACAGTGTTGAGTCTTCACTTGACTTTCTTCCCTTTTATACATTCTTTCTGGAGCATAATTGGACAATACATGTAGCTCCCCCTTCACACCCTGAACATCTGAGCTCGGAGTAACAAAGGCATCAAACACCATAACAAAGGAACAAGAAAGAGTTGAACGTTTTCTGATGAAATACCTGCCACAGCCTTTCCTAAAAACAAAACAGCACAAAAAGCCCCACTTCAAAATAGGTATTTTGAACTGCCTGGGTTCTTAAAATATTGAAAGATTAAGGTATATTATTATACAATAATAATATTTGTTTCATCTCTCTACAGAACACAGAAGCAGAGTCCCTTCAGTCAAACAAAAAATTAATGCAAAGCAACTATCTCAGACACCTCAAGAATGTTTTACAATTTGATTATGAAATTCTGAAGGATTTTTTTTTTCCTTCCAAGTGGTGTTGGTCTCTGTGTAGAATGAAAATTTTTGGTTCACATACTGGGAATAACAAAATGAAACAGTATCACCAGAGACTGAATTACATTGACTGCTCAGACC
Source organism: Heliornis fulica (assembly GCA_013399135.1). Classification (NCBI taxonomy): domain Eukaryota; kingdom Metazoa; phylum Chordata; class Aves; order Gruiformes; family Heliornithidae; genus Heliornis; species Heliornis fulica. The sequence goes on along the minus strand of VXBZ01005021.1, from coordinate 1,248,641 downwards.
AGGATCTTTCTAACATACTTCACCTACGCTTTTGACTTCTTATATGACATGACAGATAATCATTTAAGTGAAAGTCGATATAACTCAGCATCATTAATTGACTGAAGAGAAAAAACAGTGTTTTAAAAGCATGCTGTGAAAAGAAGGTGAACCAGGAAAGTTCATATTTGTAGATATAACTACTAAAATAAGCAAGCTATGGAAAACCATGACAGTTTAAGACATTCCACAGATTTTCTTCAGAATTTGTTCACTCAAAAGCAATATAGTTTAAGTAAGAACTTTGATAGCTTGTGTGACTAAACATTAAAATGGAAATAAAGTAGTAAGAGATTTTTCTAATATCAAATTGTCCAAATTCATTTGGTTTGAAAAAGGTTTATTTTGAGACTGTTTTACTTCTTAGACTAAAAACTGCAAAATGGAAAGAAAAAAAATGTCAAACCTTCCCCTCCTAAGTTTTACCTTGCAGATCATGAGATTTTTGTTTTCCTCATAAATAAGCTGTGATCACTCTCCACCCCCCTAAAAAATATGGTATCTGCCACCTACTAAGTGCTCATTTGGCTTCATTGGTTTTAACTGATTTTCTGCACTTTGACAGAAGTTGTCTGTTGATCTGTTTGATATCTACCTTTAGTGGTTCAGCACTGCTGCTTTTGTTACATAAGCAGAGATAAAAGCTCTTTAAAAAAAAAGAAAATCTCAGAGAAATCAAGTAACTATTAACACAACTTTGTTTATAAAGGGAGTCCTGACAAGTGCATCCCAGCTCATCACCTTTCTGCATCCCAGCCACTCACAACACCTTTCACTGTATAACTTGACCCACAAAACAGATAATCTATTGAAGAGTTACATTAGCAAAATTAAAAACTGAAGATGTGCAGTGATAATAAATGGAGATATTGATGATACTTTCTGTGCTTGGGTGATATGGGACCAATTACTATTAAACCAATGTAATAATTTAAAGCTTTCTAAAAGGGTACAAAAAAAAAAAAACCTATGGTGAAGAAACTCCCCCAAGGCACATAAAATAGCAGTGGTGGATGTTCAAGCTTAGTCATCTTAAAGGGAATTAATTAGGGAGGAATCTCATCTAGCCTACTGCTGAAAGCACACAAACTGCAGCATCCAGGTTCTTTTTAAATTCATTTTTAGAAGGAAGGGACCTCCCTTCACACACTCCTTGACTGACCCAGCTGGAAGCATTAAGTGAATCACCCCACCATGGAATGCCCCCTCAGCACTCAGATATGCATTTTCCAGCCAGAGGTGGTTTGCAGAGAGCCTGACACCTATTGCCACGAGAGGGAAACACCATCCATTGTGACATGTCAACACCACCCAGGGAAGTGCAATAATATTTTGGTATGGAAGGAGACTAGAAAATTTCCAGATTAATAGCAAGAAGATTGAGATTTAATATTTGGGGAAGCAACTGAACAAGGCTCCACATTAAGAATATATCCCTGTGAGAACATCTCTAGATGCAAGCTTCAAACACACTGGGAAGGGGGCACCCTGCCTCTGCATTTGAGCTTCTTAAAGAGCTGTTCCTGACATCAGCACATTCCACAACCTGAAGATACATCCTGTGGTCCACACAAACACAGTTACACCTTCCCCTTCCAAACCCAGGGACACGACCCAGCCTGACTGACCAGCTTACAGGACCTGCACACCCTGGGGAGCACATACAGCTTCTGAAACAGAGAAGATTCATTCGTTTCTATCAAGAAAATTCATTTCTATCAATTCTAAAGGAAACCCAGGGACAACATGTAACACTACACTGAACACATAAAGGATTTCTGTCAAAATATATGGAACAGTAGATGAAAAAGTCACAGTTTATAAGTTGACAGTATATTAGACAAACAAATTCCAGGAAAAAAATCATGAAGCATCCAACATTTCTCCAAATCACAACTAGTATGATATGCAAGTCTATTTTAAGAAGTAAAAAGATTCCCATGCTTCATTTTTTTTTCCCCACAGAAACATACCCCACAAAAGAAGAACATTCAGTGTCCCAGGGTAGCCATTATTATTTTTGATTGCCTTTACTTCATCAACTCAAGAACACTCAGACCTTCAATCAGATTTCAGAGTCTCTTGGGACCCATGAGAAAACCCCACACTCCTGCAGCCGCTTTCTGGATGCAATTTGTCGGGATCACATTAAAAAGCTATACTCACCTCATAATTAGATATATCATTAAATATACATGATTTTTAACATAATCACTGGCCCATTACAAAAACATTCAGTCTCATAGCATCGATTCCACATGCCTCTTGCACCACAGATGGTAAGGGACCTCTAATTGGAGGCATTCATTGACATTACAACCTCTTCCTCAGTCCCAGGAGGGATTTGCTAAATTCACGTTAACTGAACACAATCCCTAATATTTAAACAAGTTACCAGCAGTAGAGTTTGTATCACACTCTTTCCTACCACTAAGCAGAGCATAAAATTACTGAGCACCTGTCAACTTTGGTGCTGCAGCCATCAGCTTCCTTTCCCTTGGTCTTGCTGAACAAAACCTGTATTTAGTTTTAAAACTCCACTTTCAGAGCCCTGCTCCGAGCACAGCTGCTTGATGTAGCTGTCTGAAGTAGAACTGAAGTCCTTTATTGCTGTAATTTTCTCAGTTTCATATTCATCTGATGGACTGTATCTTTGAAAAGCCCCTACAGATAATTTTATGTATTCACACTGCTTTTTGGACCACTTGGGCATGGCTTAGAATTAGGCACTATTACTTCTAAATTGTGTGTTCTGGTATGAAGACTGTGATTGCACAGTGGATACACGCACAGAAGCTGCCTGCACCTTTCCAAAGGATATGTGGAAATTCAGCAATAACATTAACATTTCTATTTAGTAACACCTAATAAACAATCTATGCTTTCCTTATATTCTAATATAAATAACATGTAAGCTTAAGTAACTGCAATTACACCCTTTCTCTATATGAATCAAAGTGTAAACACATTATAAAATGTGGTTCAACTCACACCCCAAGTCACAGTTGGAAGTAACCCCCCCAGAGCCCTACAAGCAGGGTCAAGAGCCTCATCCAGCCCCTCTGCCCTGTGCCTACCCCACACCCCACCTCTGCAGAGGGAATTCCATACCCAGTTGGTCTTTGTGCACCACAGGGAATCAAGTTTGGGTTTTTCCCCAGCCATGAACACACCTGCAGCAGCAACCCAGGGCAGCTGTACATGGGATCACTGGGACTAGTGAAATGCTTCAGGGTTAAGTTGATTTCTCATTTGTAATTAGAAGCAATTATTATATTTCCATCTCCATCTTCCTTTTCCCAGACTGACTGTTAAACAAGGAGAAAAAAAAAAGCAATCCAAAACTGCACCAAACTGTGGTAGTGTAAGGTTAGGAAGTTCTCTCCTCCCTCAAAAGTTATACAGCCACTGTAACACTCAGTGTCTAGTCCAAACAAATGAAGTGGGTAAAGTTTTGTCTCTAAGGGTTTCTGAGCTATTTAGGATGAGACCTTTTGGGTCTTCTGAACTCATTACACTCTCCTTAAAAAAACCCAACACCACCAAAAATCACAAAACCACCAAAACAACAGAAAACAAAGGTAAACCCAAAACATACAAACACCCCAATACTTGTTTTTTTTTCCATCCACTGGCTGTTAAACCTACACCACTCTGGAACTGAATTCCCTCAAACAAAAACATACCACCCTGCTGTACTGTGTCCTAGAGCAGGATGTCAGAGGCAAAATTCTTCTAAATTTCTCAAATTCCACCAAGCTTAACAGCCCTGGAAGGGCAGAAGTAGCATTTAAGAAGCATTAATCACAAACTAATATCTTTCAGAGATATATTCTGAATGTGGAAATGCCATCACATCTGAGCATCCTCAGTAAACAATCTCAGCATGGCTGGTAGCACAGAAGAATGACTTTTCCTTCAGAGCCTTTGCACCATTGTTATTTCACTGAAGATTATTAAAAATCCTTCAGATGCTTTCTCGGTATTAGGGAATATTTCTGCTTTTGCAAAGCCAGACTCAGGGGAAAGAAGTCAAAAAAAAACCCAAACCCATGAACAAATCCCCCACTAATTTCACTCTCAGTTAACTCAACTGAAAAACTTTCTAGATCCCGTTGTCATGCTTTATGGAGATCTGCAGTACAGCAACGACCTCCCCATCAAACAGTACCACCCTCAGAGGATAAATTTTCCTTTACCAACCTTGCTTTTAACTTCTAACTAACAGAAGAACAGTGATTACCAACCAACCTTACAAGCCATTGGGGTGCTTGCTCTCAGTTGGACTGAGAGTTTCAGGAGTTGCAGCCCAGGACTGTCTGAGGTGCCCAGGGTAACATACTGACTCCCAAGATGCTCCTGCGCTGACAACTGGTTTGAATCTGATTCCTTTCTGATCTCCACAGACACCACAGTTGCAGTTCACATCAGAAAGAGAAATACTTTCCCCCATATCTTTTTCCAAAGGTTTCTTTTCTCCACTGCTGTTCACTCTCAACATATGTAGAGTAAGACTGAGATGACTTTGGCTTAAGTCTGTACCTGCTGTGATGTCTGAATGACTTGAAAGAAGAAAAGAGACTGTGTTTACCTATGATTACCAGGAAATTTGGAAAAATAATGGCCTTACTCCCCTACATTCAGAATAGAAAATAGCTATGCACATCTGTGGAGAGGTGGCAACTATTGGCAAATAACAACTTTTCATATGGTGGCTGCACTTGTGGAATATTGTTCTTATTTGGTACCATTTACTCTTAAAACAGGCCAGGAAATGCAAGCAAAAACAAATCATTTTTCTCCCAGAAAATGGAAGTTTCAGAGCTCAGGGAGACCCTTCCACAAATCAGCAGCAATTGCACATTTCAGGAAAATAATGGTTTTTGCATTTTTCTCTCCAAACTTCAAAGTGATTTACACATTTGTAACCCACCATCTGTTGATTATTTCAGTATGTGGGGACCAAGCATTCAGAACTGCAGGAAATCCTCTTAACAGATGGGGACATCATCTCTATTAGCCAGACAGCATCTGTCTTGGCCACCCTGTCCTCCTTCCATGTCACCCACTTTATCCCCAGGAGGGTCTCAGCAAGTCAGCAGCAGTGACAGGCTTCACCAAGAGGCTCTTGTGCAGGGAGAAGCACTGTAAGTAGCCAGCAAGATCCAGGATTTCCAACCCACAGCAGCATCCTGCTACTACAAGTTTTCTACAAGCCAGCCAGCCTCTGCATACCTGAGGAATGCACCCCCAGGATGATGCTGGGGGTGGGGGGAAGTCTGTTGAACACTTTATTTTGTCTCTGACTCTCTTCAAACGAGAGTCAAGTACCAATCTTACACAGCTAGACAGCAACCTGTAAATATTTGAGCTGGATCCACTGCCTTCAGTGAGCATGAGCAGTTTACACAAGTAGCTTATTCACACTGGAACACATTAACCTGGAAGATTTTCTTTGGCTGGGGACATGAGAGCAGGCCCTGAAGCTGCCTATCCAGCTCTGTCCTCAGCCTCATCTGCTTATTTAACAAAGCTAATGTGCTGCACAGAGCCTTGCTAGTGAGCTGTGGTAAAACCACTGTTTCAATCTCTTGGAATAATTTATAAGCAAACAGCAGCTTTTGATTTTGTGAGTGCTCCAGCCCCGTGATTCAAGGAGGAAAGGAAGACCTAGGGGTCCTTTTCTCCACACTCATTGACCATCCATCCCAGAGTGCTCTCTTCTCCAAACTGCACTTCAGTCTTTTCCAGTACCCACAAGAGCAGAGCACTCCACTCCAGGGAAAGGCAGGTTTTTCTGTGCCCTTTCACATTTGTTTTCTTCTGCTAGTGTAAACATGAGAAAGGAGCAGTGCTTCACTATTTGAAAAGAAAAGGAGAAGACTGACAGTTGTAACGTGTACTGTGATCAGGCTGGCAACAGGAGAAGTTATTTTGGGACTGTGGCATTATGTCTTGGTTAAATACCTAGTTGGACATGCAAATGAAACGTGATGGTTTGCTACCAGCACCCTCTGGCTACCAGCACTTCTGGCATTAAGCAGCCTTCAAACTCAAAAATAAGTTTTATTCACACAAAGATGCAGGAAAATACTTTAAAATCCAGATCAACCTTATCCCAACATTGCAACATCAGAGTAGGAAACACTATTTATCTAAACACTACACATATTTGTCAACAGTGTCATTTACTTTGTGACTTGGCTCAGGTAAGTCACCTCACCTGTGCACAGGGTACAGAACATGCCATTAACAGACTTTGTAATGAGCATTCTGAATTCTTGAGAGAAGAGACCCTAAAGCAAAATTGCTTCTGCTCATGTAATTTATGACTTGAATATAACCAGGAAGGGAAAACACAAAAAACTAAAAAGCTTTGAAATTTTAAGAGGTGGTCACAAAACTTAACTATTTGTACTTCTATTATGATATGTAATAAGAAAGTGAGGATGTGACTGTTCTGCTTGTTGGCAGAGATAAAATGACCTGTAATTGTTGTAGCTAGAAAAAAAAAAAATCCAGAGCAGTTCCACTGGTATATGAAAGAAAGTAAAACTCTCAGAAAATAGAGGCTGATTTGACAGAAACTATGTGTAAAAACACCTCATTTTGTTTTGGGGTGGTTTTGGGCAGCTTTTCTCTCCTTTTGACATTCTGCAGGGATTCACTTGCTAAAGTGGGTAAAAGGCCCTAAAGAATCACAATGTAAATCCAGGTGGTTTTTTTTCCTGTGACCCCTTCAGTGTTTTACTCTGATACCTCCCAAAAATGAGACATAGTTGACATCTAGCAAAGAATTAAATCCTGCACAAAAGCAGAATATGGTAGAGATTCTGCTCCCTTAAGCAATTTAGCAATGAGGATAATAAAAATGTATTATTGAAAGATGAAGGCATACAAGACATGATTATGCTACATCACATAATCTATCTGTATAAAAGGTTGTGTTCTTATAAAAATGAGCATTTTCCAAACAATTAGTTCTTCCATATTAAATTCTAATGACTGCTGGTCTTAAACAGAACTCTAAATCCAAAGGTCATGTGCAGAACAAGAAATAGTTGAAGTGAAGAAGAAATTCATGACTGAGAACAGTTTCTAGCAAGTCAAATTCAGTCATCAGCTTTTTTAATTTTCATCTAGGTCACCAAAACCAGAATTATCCCAAGATCAGTGTAGATTGGTCATGACAACAGAACTCATCTTGAGACAGGGGCTTAATTGGCTGCAGAGTTTAAGACAAAACAAAATATGAAAGACAGTGGAAACAGCCCATCACCTTTCTACTATTTCTGCTCACCAGAGCAGATTCTTATTCCTTGAAACACACAGGGATATTCGACAAACTGGTAGTTTTTGTCACAGAGAAAGCTTTTGCCAAACAAACAAAACCCAAACAAACAAAAAAAAAGTAAAAAAAAAAACATGGGCTGCATTTTTGCATACATATAAGAGCAATACCCCAGAGTGCTCCTTGACACTACCCCTTGGCCTGGCAACAACAAGTCTTGGGCACAAGGCCTGGTGTGCTGGAGACTCTTCTCTGCATTATGCACAGGGACCACTACCCAAAGCTCTGCCTGCACAGCATTTTGTGGAGAAATATGTGACCACCTTCTGCATCAGGCTGTGTTCTCTGGCACTTCAGACCTCAAAGGCACAATGACATTTCCACTAGGGCCTCCCAGGGTGCAGTAGTGACCACACTGGGGGGGGCCCGATACATGACCCTCAGGATGATGCAGTCCCTCTCACACGGAATGTGTGCTCTAGCTGGGGCTGATCAGCATCAACTCACCACAGAAAGCACCCACCTGCTTGCAGTGCACATCAACCTACTTCAGAATAACCACACTGATTTTGCAACTTAATTTTCAGTGGAGGCAACTCCCTAACATGTCGTGTCCATGCAGAAACCCTGAGTGGGAAGAGCAGGTTCTGATGCAAATTCAAATCAAGCTACAAGGAGAACGAGACAAATTCTGCTTTCAGCTAAGAGTTCTTACTACCATAGCAGGATCTTTAACCTGTTTGATAAAGGACAAAAAAAAATGAACAAGTGAGGGCACAAAGCAGTTACCCAAGTTATGCACCCATTAAAAAAACATTCACACTTGCTGCAATTTGTCACGGTGCAAACTGCACCAAGCTCAGATTCACTACAAGAGTGATAGGAAGAAAGAAAAAAAAAAAATCCCTACATTTTGGCATTAAACTTCTAAAAAAAAAAATCAAGTACATGCCATTGCTCAGCCTTAGGTTATATCTTTTCTTCCTGCATGCAGAGATACGAGTAAGAGTTGTGTGCTTCCCAGTGATTTGCTTCTCCACCTTTATGCTTTCATGGTTGCAGGCTGCACTATTACTCTATTTAAATTCTCATCTATTCTCTGCCGGTAGCCAGAAGCTCTCAATTAACTCATCTGCAATTCTGAACATGCACACAGCACCCTGCATTTCTTTCTAAGCATATGCCCCCAGCAACTCAGCCATCCCATGTGGTTTTAGGGTTCATCTACATACAAAACCATCAGGGGATGATGGTAACTGCTATGGTTTGATTTTCTCTTCGATACTGTTTGCTTTTTGTAAAACAGCCACCCAGAGGACCTTCTGTGGGAATAAACTAATCTTCAGCCTGATAATATTTAATTAAGCATTTAAGAAACAAACCCACCTCACAGAAGCGTTCCTTCTAGTCCTATATAACACACAAAACAAATATGTGTGATTTAAAATATGCACTTTTAATTATACCTCAGAAATCCTCACTGATCCAGCCTCTCAGCTGGAGCTGGTCTAACTTAGCTCTACCTGTTGTTCAGTTGCACTGGTTGCAGTTTTCCCAGTATGGCATCGATGCACAAACTGGATTAATACAATAAATACAATATTTAACAATTCTTTTGAGTAATCTGTATTTCCTTAAGGTAATATGACACGTAGTGCATGCTTAGGAGCTAGTCAGAGAGCTCTGAGTAAACTGCCCAAGCAGTACTGTGTCTGCCACAGCCATGGTACATCCACAACTACAAAGGGAGCTGAGCTGAACTTCACTGAAAGGTCTCTTGAGGAGGAATTGTTGTACTGGTCTGCTGGACACAGAGATCCTGAGAAAAACTGACTTTTTTTAAACACAGTATTTAATTAGATCTTCCAAGTCATTATTTCCCCTTGCTGCAACAACTGTCCTGACTGAAACAGAAGTCTGAAGTCAGGCTATGTGTATCACTACCATACATAATGGAAACGGGGCAGTTAAGGGATTCAACTCTGAAATGGCTTTTGGTTTGATTTTGTTGGGGCTTGACAGCTTAGTAGAAGAAGAAAATTATCAATGAGGATGAAGTTGGTTCTACAAATTGAGTCTTTACGGGAAGCACCACTTTACAGATAGCTTTTCAGATTGGAGCAGCTCACAGAGTGCTTTTAATTTAGGAAGAAAAGTGATTTTTCTAAAGCCTACAAAAACAAACCCAAAAGAGGATACTATAGCTATGTACCAGCAGTACAAATCAATTCTGTCTGGAAGGTATGGCAGCAGGATGGGTGGGGAGATCAGAGACAGTCACCTTACAAATGACACTACATCTGCACACAGATGTGGTCCACCACCAGATGTTAAATCTTCCCAGACTACTGACTGCTAAACTATTGGGCCATCCCCAGAAAAAGACAGTATTAAACTAATGCAACTCTAGTGGGCTCATTTGATTTTATACAGAAATTAATGCACATAGTAGCAAACCAGAAGGACCAAAATTCATGGAAAACCAAGCTACAGCAGTTCAACCCAGCATTACACACACCTATGCTGTACACTGCAGATGAGAGAGCCTCTTGAGAGGAAAGGATGCTTAATAGCACAGTGACACAAGTGCAAAAAGTCCATTCTAATCCATTCCTTGAATCCACACAGGTCAAGCTCTGCCACTGGCTAATGTCCATCTGGAGAGCAGTAAAGCTGCTTGTCCTGTCTCAAACCTGCAGCACTTGTCTCCACAGCACAAGGTAGTCAGCAGTGCCACAAAGCATTAGGGTGTAAAATAACCTGTATGTTAATCTCACCTTATTTTCCCCTTGATTTATTCCTCACTTCTGTTAAAGCTCTCAGGGCATTAAAGCTCTGTTAAATATCTCAGGGTGACATTGGGGGATGTGTCTAGTTCACTCCATCCTTACCACAGGCTCCAAAGACCATTTCTCCAAGCAGAGTCAGTCAAAATAATCCTCCCCCACCCCCAGAAAAAATTTAACTTTTCTTTACCTTATTTTTATGAATGATGTCATAGAGGTTAAATACATGTGACATCAAAGGTGTCCTGCCAGTTCTGTACTGGGGGAGTGTTCACTGTGATTGTACCCCCTCCCAACACCCCCCAGAAAAGATAAATATTAAAATAGTTCTAAAAACACGTTGTAACATGCAGAGCTGACTATCCCAAACAGGAACTACTTCATTTTGCACAGAGCCCCCACCCAGGAGAGCCAGGGGCTGTCCTGAACAGGCCACTGCACATTCCTGCAGCCAGACTGTTGGACTAAACCTGGGAAAGAGGGTGGGAGGGAGTAGAACCCCTTCTCTCCCCCCTCAACCTCAGATCAAAAAGATTTAAAGAATGCACTGTCTGCTGTTCTGATTATTTTAAGGAAAATGTAAAAATTTATTTTGAGTTCATCAGAACCAGAATATCACAATACTTCTTGTGAAAGAGAACAGCCTTATAATTACTCTGCACTCTAAAGTGCTTAAAGTTTCTCAGCAATTACCAACGGTACTTTTCTTAATCTCTTCTCTCTTTCCATGAGAATGGTAGACTAAATAAAGCTTTGTTCTGAATTTTCAATAAGCTTGTTCCCAGTAAAGACAACCCTACTGCAAAACACATCACTGTTCAGGTAACCTCCTCACAGGACAACATTAGTGACTTTTACCCAACTGTGAAGAGAAGCAATTTACTGGTTTTAGCCTGGGACTGACACACAAAAAATGCACTTGAAGACCAGGGAATAGGAGCCAAAATTTAGACTTCCCCCATCACCATTAAGTGTCCAAATCACAGGCTGCACAGCCACACTCTCATGTGGTATTTTAAGGTTTTGTGACCAGGGCAAGGCAGCAACATCTCAACAGACACAGTGCCAGGTCCACCCCCTCAGGCTGTGGGTAACACAGACTTCCCTGCCACACTGAGCAAAAGAGTTGGTCTTGAATTAAAGGTCCAAGTGTTCCCTGTAATATATATAAGTTCAGTTTGTATAACTGTCTGCTGCATTTGGAGTTCATTCAGACACAGGACAGACTGACCAGGGCTTCCTGGGTAAATATCCTGATGCACAAGAACTGTAATAAGAGTCATTGGCTCACTTAGAGAGCCACTCCACAACTTTTTAATTAAGACTGCAATCTTCTGTGCAGCACAAGGCCAGTCCTACAATTTATAATCTCTTGTCATGTTGCTCAAAGTCACCATCTCATTTTTATCTGTATTGCTGTTATCTATCTTTGCCTACAAATGGAAGGTTAAAGTTTGAGTTATATTTCTGGGCACTTGTCAAAATTCATTTTATGGAAAAATGAAGCATTCACAGTTCTTCTCTAGGAACTCCACTGCACTGAACAGAACCAAGTAAATTATGTGGTGATCACCTACTCACATTCCCAGCACTACAAAAGCAATGAGGAACAAGCATAAAAATCAAAGTGTCCAGCCAACATTCCACCTCCATGTCCTGAAACATGTGAGACAATAAGTCCCAGAGCAACAGGGGAGAGGAATGGTTTTTTAAAGTGTCTTAATGTAAAAGCTTCACTCAGCAGAATCTGAACACCACAGCATATCCTGAGGTGCAGGCACGTGTGTCTAACAACACATTGTGCACTCCATGGCTGGATGCTCAGGAAGGCCCAGATCTAACCCTGAATATATACCTCAATTCCTTCCCAAATAAAAACTGAAATAAAGGAGGACTCAAGTCTGAACCCAGCTGCTCCAAGCATGTGTAGCACAACTATTACAATTCTATGCACCAAATGCACATAACTGACTTGCCAACAGAAGTACCTGAACATAAAGTGCCTTAAACATTCTCTATTATCAATTGCATTTTAATTTTCCCATTCTAGACACATCTCTCCAAACTGCAGCATTTATTCAGTGCAAAACCTCCGTGATGCTGAACAAAAACTCTCAGACAATCATGGCGAGGCCTGTTTGTTCAGCAGGGTTTTTTTCAGTTAATTTACCCTGTGGCAAACAGCCTCTTTGACTGTTCAAAGGTTTGAGTATTGTCAACAAGCTTTTGTTTTTCCTCTCCAAAACTTCTCCCAAAAGGGTTTGTTTGGGTTATTTGGGGGCTTGTTCTGTTGCTCTTAAAAGGAGTGCACAGGTGAATGATTCTCTCTAGTGCCATATTGGCATTTAAGATAATGTGACTCACATCAAACTAATGTCGATGCTCAGAACTCAGTAAAGCAATAGCTGGTTCCAAAGACTCAAATCCTGAAGTTCTATAGAAGGTCACAGGTTTTCCAGCTACAGCTGGCCATACATTACTGCTCACAGCACCCCAGATGTTGACCCAGACACTGACTGGTACCAAGCAGTCATTTCTTTTGTACCAAGGAAACAGGTGTTGGAGTGACAGCCCCAATTCAACAGTCCACACAAGCTAAGCTCCATGTCATACCCTAACCATGAGTTTGCTTTTCACCACATGGTCTGTGCCAAAACCTCAGTGCTTTGGCCTCAGAAGGGCTACTGGGCTTCTTTCTATTCCAGTCTGTCAGTAATGCACTTGACATAAGGTCACTTCTTTACATGCATTACTGATCTGATATGAAAATCACTTCTTCCTCAAAAAAACTTTCTGCACACAGAATGTTCACAAAAATTGAAAATTCAAAGGCTTTTTTTTAACAATCACTTTCAACCTTATAGTTCAATTAAATCTCTGAACAGTGTAATTAGCTACATATTCAATCTTGCTCCCCCTCTAGGGATTCTCACTGGTCTTTACCAGAAGTTTTGAACACCCAGAATTTCCAGTTTTACCACTCAGCTTTCCTGTACCTACTCATTCCTGCTATTCTAGAAAAAAAAGCAGTATTTCCCTCACAAAATATACTGGACAACAAGAAAAAAAAAAAAAGACAGGAGAGATGTACTTTGTGAATTCCAGACAGGCACAACAGGAATGCTCAGCACACTGCAGTGAAACCCCCTCATCTTTTATTGCATGAGATGAGCCCAAGAAATGTTACATTAATTTGGGTTTGAGGGCAGCTCAGTGGGATATATCCAGACCAGAGAGACAATAGTTAAAGTTCTTTTTTTTTCCCAGATACTCTTCCACAATCATATTTCTACTTTCCTTTCAGCAAAGGCTTCATATCAAATTAAACAGTGTCCATCCTGCTTTTTTCCCACCACACTCCTCCCTGCCTGTGGTTATCAACCCTCTTCCTCATGCTGACCTCAGCATTCTCTTAAACACAACCATCCCACTACTTATCCAGCTCACAGATGGTTCTCTCCATCTCCAGTCAGTGTAAAACCATTTGTTTGAAAGCTGGAGGCAAAGGGGANCCCAGATACTCTTCCACAATCATATTTCTACTTTCCTTTCAGCAAAGGCTTCATATCAAATTAAACAGTGTCCATCCTGCTTTTTTCCCACCACACTCCTCCCTGCCTGTGGTTATCAACCCTCTTCCTCATGCTGACCTCAGCATTCTCTTAAACACAACCATCCCACTACTTATCCAGCTCTCAGCTGGTTCTCTCCATCTCCAGAGAGTGTAAAACCACTTGTTTGTAGGCTGGAGGGAAAGGGGAAGTAGATGGTTTAAGAGACAAAGGTTGGGGGATTTTTAGGATGCCAAAGAAATTGATCCTCCATGAAGGTCAGGATTGCAGTGAGTTGCTGTGGGAAGAATTAGACACACTCAGCACATAATGGGGAATGGGTGATTCAATAAGTGTGTGTTAGTGTAACATACATCTGCCATACTTCAATAAAAAGGAAAATAAAAATTTCTACTTGAAATGCATGAAGTCAAGATTTCCATAAAGAAAATACTTTGAAAAACCTGATACACACTTACATAAAAAAGTAGCAGTAAAAAAAGTGTTCATCCAAACACAGCTAATTCTGAAAGAGCATTGTCCCCTTTTTATGCAGAGGTACAGCATGAGGAACATACAAGAATATTCCCCAGGGCTGTCTGTGCTCCACAATGAACCTGTGGCAATACCAGCGAGGAGCAGCTGCTGTGTTTTCACCCTTCAGGTGGGTGGATTTTAGTGCACAACAGGAACATCTCCAGTGAGTGTATATCTGTGTGTTCCATCTGGTAAACGCAGCAGAAACGAGATACTATAAAATGAAAAGTCTTTCGACTCTGCCCTGCCCCAGGATGAGCAGGCAAATAAGAACAAGCTCTATTTCAAACCTGTTCCTTTCCCCAGCTTTGTCTTGTCATTAATAAGCTGACAATGTTACAACATATTAGAAGTCAAGACAAGAGCCCCAACTCATCTGATCTCCCTCACCTCTGCTCCAGAAGGAAATGCTCATGCCCATCTTCTAATATCTTTTAAGAAACCATGAAACTAACATTTCCCCTGTAAAAAACAACACCAGCCTCTAAGTGGAAAAGGAGGAGATGTTAAAATAAAAGCTTTGGTTTTGTGTATTTTCCATCCAAAGCAAGCAGCTCCCTTTTTTTTGTAACTTCAGTTCAGTATAGACACAGATTTACTGGTCCAAGGATTTAGTAGTAGAAGTTCTGAACTCCAACACTGCACCATTTCTGTGTTTCTCACTCCTTGAATGCAAAAAAATTCTATCGAAGTACTCCTGAGAATGAACCAAACAGTGATCCTCACTGTTAAACTATCAGTGCATCAAGCAAGAAATAAATCAGGCAACAATTCTAAAGGTGTTAATGTTTGGTTACTACAACATCACAGTAAATAAAGCCCTACAAGCAGCTAAAATACCTCTTCCCACTCTTCTGTTCATTGTAAATTGCCATGTTTCTGTCATTTATTTCTTTGTTCTGTGTCTGTTATCTATTATATGCAAGATACAAACACTTGATCAAATTTTTAAAACCCTCCAAGTTTCCTACTGGATGTGACTCATATGGAAATACTTTCTTATCAATTTCCAAGCCCTACTGAGTATTCACCCTCTAGAACTGATAATTTTAGCATTTAGAAGTGTATTTATCCATTCTATACCTCTTATCATTTTTCCCCATACAGAAACAAGTAATAAAATTGCCTGTCATACATATTCAGATTCATTTTACGCTTGCTATGGAAGCAATTTCAGCATTTAACTCTATTAAGAGGTATAATTATTTTACACTCGATTCAGGAACATCTGGGGAGGAGTCCTACTAAATAGTTCAGCTAAAATAAAAATACTAAATGCAACATTGGAATGTTAAAAGCCAGATGATAAGTGTAACCTTTCAAAACAGTGCATGAATAACTTCCTAGGGATAAGGTTCTACCAGTGCAGTTATAGTATATTGTTTTCCACTAGTCTGCATAGATATCTGCTGGTCAGGTTAAATTATACTGAATCGAGAGCCCAGCAACACAGGTACAACCACTGGTAAATGCCAGAAATTCATCATTTCAACAGATCCCCTGGGCTGGAGAGGGAAGAAGAGTAATGGAAAGTAAAAATATCATTTGGGGAGGCAGGAAGAGTTGCACAAAGCACTGAGTAGTCTTATTATGCAGGCAATAAATGGTAATTAATTCAAATCTTATTGGGAATATGCTTCCATTGCAATCCAATATATACCAATGCAGTGCTGTGCTCTTAAACAAATGAAAATAATAAAACAAACAAAGCATCCCAAAGAAGCCACTGACAGAAGCCATGTATTTAAGGGGTTTCTGGTGAAAGAAAAATTATAAAAGGTGCAAGACTACCCTATAGAAACACTGGTAAGCTTGCTAGGATTTAGTAGAACATCTAAACACTTCAATAAACCTTTTTTCCCCCCTTCAAATCTAATGCATGTTCTAAAAATATAGAAAATTCAATAAAGCATCTTCCACTGTATTCTGAGCTTCTCCATAAGAAAAGACTTTCTAATCAAAGCTATTTTCATTATATCATTTCCATCATCTGCATGACTCAAAATGCCAAACATGATCATTGCAGAGACACATTTATTCATTGCACTGATGTAAATACACATTGCCCTTTAGAGATAGGAAAAAAAATCCTACTCTCCTTAAAAAAAGTTTGCTTTTATTATTCAAATCACTATTGATAACAGACATTAAAAAGATACATACTTAGAGTTCCTCTACAGGTGGGATGGAGAAGCAACAAAATCTCAATTTTGGAAGTATATAGAATATAAGCTGCTTTTAAACACAATCTCTTTCTAATCATTAAAAGTCTGCATCCTTCAGGATGTCTCACTGCAATGGATGTTACAGAAGTTCACTCACTGACAAAGCATATGAACACACACGTATTTCCCTGTATTTATATATATTCTGCTGTAGAAAAACTAAGAAATATATCAGTCCTAGTGAAAATATCAATCCTACACAAGTATTACTTTATAACTCAATTATCTCATGCAATTAATATTAGTAGTCTTAAAGTGGACAGATCCTTTGGCTCCTATAAAAACTCTGCAAGGCTACAAAAGGGCATTTATGAGAGCTGCCATGACCCTTATAAAGGAAGGCAACATACATAAAATTATTTAATCCTTCCAGTGTTGTGACATCTCACAGAGTATCCACTCCCTTCCTCTACCTCCCTACTCAGAAACACAGTTTTACTGGCAACATCTTCCACTTAGTACCAACCAGAGCAAATACTGAATATTTAAAAGATATTTAAGTGTTTATCATACCAACCAGACCACAAATTGAATATTTAAGAGATATTTAAGTATTTATCAATCCTTTCTCACAGATTCCTGTATTTATACACAGTGTACAGAATTCTTAAATACATGAATTGTATAGTAAACTGCTGTGAACAGTTATTTCCACAAGTCTCTCCAGGGAGCAGCCTGTAAGGGAGATCACTGTGTTTTTTTTACAACACTTGTACAGATACACAGATATCTATTAAAAACAGACATTGACAAGTTCAGTTCACTCCCTCACTTCCCAAAAATGAAGTTGTATATAAACACACCTGGTGAACCTGCTATTATCAAATAACAACCATATTAACCATGTTACCATGGTGTAACAGCACAGTAAAACAAAAAACCAAACCTGTATTTAAGCAGCAGGAATCTTCAACTAGTGTTTAATACTTGACCTACAACACTGAGCATTTATTAGCTGTGAAAGCTGGAAGAAATAGATTGATACTTCATCAAAAGATCTGAATAAGAACTAATGTGTTTTTCTAGCTTGAAGAGAAAACTAACCAACTGTGTATTCATATAAATTATAGTGATGGGTATTTAAAGAACATGAAAATACAAAGCATTACAGACAGTATGTATCTTTTAAAGGCAGTGTCAGATAAAGCATGATAAACATTACTGGAACAGTCCATGCTTGAAATCCAAGCCTGAATAAATAAATTACTTGGATTCTAAAGTAGTATATAATTTTAGCCTTGTGGTGAAGGCAACAAAAATATCACAGTTTATCCAAACTGGGCTTATGATTATGAATTATAAAGACACACAAGAAAGTCCTGCCTTCACATCTTCCTGTTTTTAAAACAGTCATCATGAAGATACACCACTCCTCCCCAGCTTCCCCTCACTCCTCTTTTCTGTCAAATATTGCTCCAGCACCCCATGAATTCGGGTGGCACCTTCTGTACTTGCAGCAGGTCAGCAAGGATCAGAGCTCTTCACTCAGTGATCAGCACACTGGTTTCCACTGGGCTACTTTCTAGAATTTCTCTTTGCCATTTCTTTTGGGACATATAAACATGACAGTTTTGGAACCTCTCCACTCCATCCAAGGAGCATTTCATATCTTGTGGCTGCTACTTCTTCATGTATTGAATCAATTCTTATGTGTAACAGTGACTCTATTCCCCATCCCCCAAGGATTGTGCTTTTTTACATGACCAAGGAAATATTTCAATTGGAAACTTGGTAAGGAGTAAGACAAAAGAATGCTCTAGAATAAATATACTCAAGTCCATCTAACAATCTTCTGTATTATTCAATGAAAAATAATTTAAGTCAAAAATAAAGAAGCAATCTGGGATTGCAGTTGGAAGGGGTAACACTCTTTCCTTATGGAGGAGACACAACTGTGCAAGTAAAAGTCCTTAGATAATTTGAAGGTTAATTATAACATGAATTACTGCAGTTATCATTACAGTTTCAAATTAATTTCCCACTTTGGACCTGCATTTTTGGTCTCTATTACAGGTACAAAGGAAACTAGCAGAGTCTTCTTGATGGGCTGTTTGATAGAGCACATCCATCAGCAAAAGGATTTGGAAAGTTGGAAAAGTGTTCCTCAATAGCATCAAATTCAGTCCAGATAGGATTCCACTAAATTGAGTGAAAGTTAATTATGCCCTCTAAAAGACTCATTGAAACATAAGCTTAACACATACCCGTAATGTATATTACTATGGCTGAACACATGGACAATTATAAAATATGTGTCATGCTCTAGTCTGCTCTTATTATTTCCTTATATACTTGCACAAAATCAAGAATGACTGAACAGATATTTGAACTGTTTAAAAAAAGAAAAGTCTGTTTGGTATGCTCAACACAAATAGTGCTTTTGAATAATAGCAATTCTATTAGAAGAATTATTAATTTCCTATTTTTATATGAAGGTTTACTCTTTGGAAATATTTCTGTCCTTGCAACAATGGACAAAAATCCAGAGGTCTTTTCCAGCTTTTAATTTTTTTCAACAATACTTCTGAGTAATAGAAGAGAAACTAGAGTTAAGTAACAATGAGCACTAATCAATCCCAATTTGTTCCTAACTACAATTAATTAAATTGCTGTGTGCCATATAAATGGATTTTTTTTTTAAATTAGATGTTTCACTTATTGATTGTTTAGACCCATCAACACACACTGCAAGGGATCTCTTTGCTAATAATGGAGTTAAGCAGGCAAAACATTAAGCAAGTTGCCAATTAGCTGATTAGGCATCTGATTCCTCTCTCCCTTAAAGCCAGAGAAAAACTCTTACCCCATCAGGGACAGTAAACAGGCACATCACAATACAGACATGCTTATACAGTTCCCTGATTGCCCCATATTTGTCTCTGGAAATAAGTGAGAACAAGCACCATCTTCAGAAAAAAAAATCTGAAATTTAAGAATTAGGTTCTCACCCTGTCCATCCCTGTGTCTGGAATAAGGGAGACAAGTGTCCTTCCTTTCTCTGCTTCCTACTACACTAGCTGATAGTACTTCACAGTCATTTCTAGCCCACCAGAACATCAGTTTACCAGTTTCTATGAGGAAACAGTGTTTTATCTACATTTAAACAGCACACAGAGAGACATACAGGAAAGACAGAAGTGCTTCGAGAGCCCTTCAGAGGATTTTTTCTGGAAATCAGGAAACTAAAGAGTTCCATCAACTCCCCCAGACCATTTTTCAAGTTCACAACAACACATGAAATGAGAAAAAAACAGTTTAAATACTTTCTTAAGGGTTAGGAAGAAAAGTAATGCAAACCCTAAGGGCAGTGTAACAGTCTGTGCTGGAAATTGTGTCCAAGAAAACAACCATCAGCCAACAAAAGCATGTAAAAACCTACAGAAACAATAATCACTTACCATGGAGTAAAGACAGCCACAACCTTCTCCCACAAAGCTGCTACTCCAACCTAACACACCTGGCTTCATCTCACCCTCTTAAAGGCTGTTATGGGACACAGCTGAGAGGCAGTAACCCCTTCACACCTTCTCAGGCCTCCTAAGCAAGTGACTGCAAAAGGCTGAATGATTTTAATGGTTGGACTGGATGATCTTCGGGGTCATTTCCAGCCTTAAAATTCTATGATTCTATGTTTCCAAGCAGATTTGGGACTACAGAGGGGTTGTGGCAGCATTAGGGGCAGAAGATGGTCACAAATTGGCATCCAAAGCAACCATCAAGAAGTCACTGAAGGCCAGCTTGGCTATGACTGCTGTCTTGTGCTTCAGTTGACTTAATTAGACATCCAGATTGCAGGATAAACCAGGGAAATGCAGGCACCAAAAAACATGGGGAAAAGCCACCTTAACAGCTCCACTGCTCTCCTGAGCACACTGTCTGGACTGTTTATTTAAACATCATAGAACTTCATCCGAGTTCACATAAATGAAAAAGTGCAGCTCTTTAAGGGAAATGATAAAAAGAACATTTTTTATCAACCACAACTATAATAGCTCAATTTTTATTTCGAATCTTGAGTGAAATCATTGTACATTTTGTCATTATTTGAAGAAAGGTAAAAACCACAGAAGTATAAATCAATCAGCAAGCACAAAGAGGAGTGAAAACACTAAAAACCCACCATCAGCATATTTCATTCTCCTGCTTCTTAGGCAGTTTTTCATTTATTTCTTAGTGAAATTAGCTAGAGAACGTTTCCTGAAATCTCTCAAATTTCAGGCAATTTCATCAATATCTGCAAATGGTTAGTAGCTATGGCATTGTGTTACTTGTCTCCTACTCAATCACACAGTCTAATATGGAAAGAAAAGGAGGTGGGAGGAGAAGAATAAAGCAGGACATGAGGGAATTCTTCTGGTTTGTGTTTCTGTTGTATTTCAGGCTGAATCTTTGGCCTTTTCATGTATATTTTAAAGCAGCAATTCTACTATTGGAGCCAAGATTTCATTTTAAACCCACCTTGGGCAGTTGGATTATTAGGTTAGACTGTATCAAAGAACATTATCTGCCTGCCCCTGCTCCGAAGGGTCAGTCTTACGGGGAAACATTTCAAGACTCTTTCTGAGATTCATGATAAGGAGGAAACATTTAAAACAAAAAGGAAAAAAAGGGAAAAAACTAAAACAGAACCAGAAAAAGGCACAAATGCTGAACAGCATGCCCTCATGTACTTTTCCAAGGAAAGAAGTCAGAGACATCGAAGCCACCACATTTTAGAAAGGTGAAATTAGTGGCAAAAAAGAATGAAAAAGAACCTCCTGAAACACAGATGACAGAAACACAGTAGTGATGGATTTTAAATAGAGCTTCATGATCATGTAGTTTGTGCTTCAGTTGTTGTATGATGAAGCATGATGTATCTTACCATGCAGATTTCTCATGTTGTATTTTTCATATTTAAAGAGTGTATGGTGATTCGAGGTCTCTGGTGTTAAATGTGAAAGAGAGAAACAAACCATCACAATAAAACCAACATTAAAAAAAAACCAAAAACCTGGAAAAACTACATAAACAGTTTTAGAACATTAAAAGGCAAAATTTCACCCTAGAAAACTAATGTGGCCAGTAGGGGAAAATGAGAGGATCATAAAGCTCGCTTCAATCTTCAGCCACTTCCTCCCTTGGCAAATTGTCAACAGGATTTTACCACCTGAGTCAACATATTTGCAAATATGGAGTTGGTTCCCTTTAACTTAATTTAACACAGGTTGCCAAATATCCCCAAGGCTCATCATGGACATGGTCAGAGCTGTCAAGGCTGGCCAAGAATCTACCCCCACATTCTTCTAAGTTACCCCCCAAAACAGCTCTGCATCTGCACCACCCAAAGGCAAATCAGACTCAGGGTTTGAACACACTCTCTTCTGCGAGTTGAATCTAAAAGGCAGGAGAGAGTGTAGATGAAAGACTGGAGAAGTTGTCTGAAAATTATCATCAATAAAATCTTTGTGTCTAGAACAGGTCTCAAAAGCTCCAGGTGAGCAAAAGACTATCTCTCTGGAGACTACCACGGTGACATTTTAAGGGAACCATGATGTTAAAATGTTCATCCGATTTGGTAAGATGATAGGTGTTCAAAGGGAAGGCTGAAGTTCAGAGCAGTTATACTCCCTGCTGGAACTCCCCTGGTTAATCTCAGGCATCCAGTGCCTCAAGTGAGCCTTCTCCTGTCTCATATCAAGTCAAAGATTAGAGAGTTTTGAGCACACTTGTAGCTGCAAACGCACATTTTAACTCGCTGCCCTCGGTAGCCTCCTCTTTCAAGCGTCAGTCACGAAGATCCAAAGTAGGGACATGAAGTCCAGCAACAGTGTTCCTTTCATGCTTTAAAGCACTCCTAAGATGTTTCTCTGCCACATTAAACAGAACAGAGCTGGGAACAAGTGTTTCCTAAATCAGAAGAGAGTAATCATGACAATTAAGATGCATTTGAGCTTCTGAGCTGGCTGCTCTTGCTGCTGGCAATCTGAACAACAAACACTCATTTCTGATGGCAACTTACTTGGGGGAGCCGCTATTTGGATCAAAGGACACATAATTCTCTGTAATTTGGACTTCTAATATATCCCACATTATGCTTATAAAGAGCCCAGCAACATCTGAGAATGCTATTACAGTATACACATGCAAATCATCATAACACACCTCAAAATTATTTTAACTTAGCAGGATGCAAAAGTTGGGCCTGTTGATTTCTTAAAAAGTTGGAAAAACCTCTTATATTTAGTTAAGTTTTCAGTAGTCTGTTCAGTGCTTGCAAAATGTTCATATTACATGCTAGGAATTAAAGCCTAAAAAGCCAGTAAAAAATCCACCTTTCCCTAAATTGAAATAAAAATAAGTGTACTTGGATATTTCCCTAACCACCCAGTTAAATGTGACCCCATGACTGAACACCCTAGATGTAAAATGTAGATTTTCCGTTCACTTTCAAAGGCTGCAGAACAGGTCTGTGGCTGCTAATGAAAGGCCAAGTGATTTCAGCAGAAAGGTTAGATTTCAATTAATTATCCCTGTTCATCACATGAACCTTGTTCAGTTACAAGCCTTGATAGAAATAGTTTAAATAATAAAATATTGCCTAAATTATTAATGATTTTCTTTCAGTGATGACCATAATATAAAATCTGAATAGTGTCTGAAGCCTCCTCACACTTTGGTAGTTCCAATCAACTTTTCTATTCTTGCTGTTTTATTTCCAAAGTGATCACACCAGATGTTTTTATCAGTGAAGTTTTTTAAGGACTGAATTCCTACTTAAGTGCAAATTTGCATCACCTTTTCAGAAAGGCTCCACAGACAGAGGAACTCTTCAGAAATGTTAGACAGAAA
The DNA here is from genome assembly GCA_013399135.1 of Heliornis fulica. Taxonomy (NCBI): domain Eukaryota; kingdom Metazoa; phylum Chordata; class Aves; order Gruiformes; family Heliornithidae; genus Heliornis; species Heliornis fulica. Next base: position 1,225,381 of record VXBZ01005021.1, on the reverse strand, counting down.
CGTTAAAAGTCAAGGAGTTTCCATTTTTAAATAACAAAATTGTCCATGTTGCCATTAAGAAGCCTGAGTGGAAATCACATATCTTCTCCCAGCTACAAGATCTGGGAGCCTGGAGAGGCTGAACACAAACCTTTTACTCAAAGGGAGAATCCCTACAAGAGCAGAGTTCTGTGCATCAGGGTGGGAAATAAGCCAATGTCTCCCAGAAAAAAAATAAATTATTCTTCTTCAGCAACAGTCACTCAGTTGTGATTGCTTCATTGCTTGTGTAGAATGGCTGCAAGCAGAGAAGAGCTAATGGCAGGGGAAATTGATTTATAATTTTAAGACTAATAAATGACTGGAGTAGAGTGTTTAAAGCATCTGTTTGGGGTTATGCCTAAGAGAGAGTATGGTAGAGAGGAATAGAGGCATCATTGCTCCTGCTTGGATGAGTGGGAAGGACTCCCTGTCCTCTCCCTTTCTCATGAAGCTTCATGAATAGTCCTAGGATGGACATCATAACTTGGTGCTGTTTATATCCTTGAGGACACTCACTGTATTTTAATTTAGTCAAATTTTTAGTAACAAAACCCCCTTAAGTACAGTTACTCACTTTGGCATTTATCATTTCCCAATTTGTTTTGTACAGTGATAGACAATTCAGTGACAACAGCAGCATTATATTGCTGCTGGCCATCTCACTGAATCTGACATGCCTCAGGATTAAATCTTGCATGGTAGGATGGGTTGGGGGGGGTGTTTTTCTTTCAACCATGTGTTTGGTTCAAAGTTAAAATTCCATCAATTGTATTGGGAAGAGCTCTTGTTGAAGATAATACACAATTTAATCATGACTTGGGGTAAGAAAAAGAAAACTGAACTGAAATCTTTTCTTTAAAAATTCCATTACTTTAAAGAGAATTGGTTTGACTGATTGCATGTGGTTGCTCTGAAATGCCAGGCTTTTCTCTGGACTCCAAAGAAAACACTGCTTGCCTGTGTACATCCGACTGAGGTGATGCAGAACAGCAGCGTGTGGCAGAAGGAGCATCAAAGTTGAAGCCTGTACAGTGAAATGAGCTGTAGTGTTTGTGACCTGCAAACAGAGAAACTTAATCCAAGTGTTAAACAGACTGTAATTGCCCCAGCAGTATTTCAAAAGGAATTTTTTTTTTTTTTGTCTCATGATGGGTATTTATTTTTGTGTCTACAGAGTACAGTTACTGCATAAATCTGACCTTTAACCACCAAGAGTTCAGTATTTTTACTACAAAAAGTACTTAAAAATCATTACAGATGAGGAGAGAATTTACAGCATGAGGTGTGGGGGCTTTTTTACTTTCTTTAATCTGATACAATTCTTATGTTTCCAAATAAAAAGAAATAGCATCAGCTATACCACCAAAAGTCAACCTTTCACAACAGGTACAGCAGATGCATAAATCCAGATCTGTGATGGACCCAGTGTGCAGAACTGACCTCTCTTCCCAGATATCTGCTCTCAGCTGGTTTCTCCAGCATGTGACCCAGCTGGACAAAACTCATCCCTGTAACAAACCCAACACTGACATTTCCTTCCCTTTCCTGGCTGGAAGAATTTATATATATTTTTAAAGGAAATAAATTTAAAAATAAGCCATTTCTCTTCATTTGCCATCAATCTTCATTTCTATGCTTCCTTAAATCAGACTCAGTTTGGCAGAGGTTGGGGAAAAATAGTTTGTCCAGCGACAGCTTTGCATAGAATTCAATAAATCCTGGTGCTAACACAGTCTCCACTTGAAGTGAAGCATCATTAAAGGAGAGTTTTACCCTCCAGACAAGGGAGCACTGATTAAGCAACAGCTAGGCCACGGGTATGTAAATGAGAACAAATAAGGAAAGAAATTCAAATCAGATTGTTTAAGAAATTTAGAGCTCTCGCTAAATTTATGCAAGTGTTATTTTTGTTTCTCCATGGCTGAGGTAGGTGGGGGTTTGTCTGTCACATTAGAATAGCAAAACAGAGCAGGAGATAATTAACTCCATAAACTTCTGCTAATGAAAAGGACCTGGCAACACACCCTCCGCCCGGCCAGGCCGGACAAGGCCGCACACAGGCCCAAACCCGCGAGACCCAATTCTCTCACACCAAAACAAACCATTCATTAATCCAACGTTCACAATAAATCTCACTGAAGTTGAAAATCAATTTACAGACACACAAAGGACCCTAATAACTCTGGCAAACGGTCCTTCCAAAGCTAATATGCTGTTCGGACTGCGGGGAACACCCAGGGAGATCTACCCTCACATAGCATCAGATATTGTCATCACTTGGGTTGGGTCACTGGGCAAGTTAGGTATTGCCATCAACTGTGGGGTCACTGGGCAAGTTAGGTATTCCCATCAACTGGGGGGTCACTGGGCAAGTTAGCTATTGCCATCAACTGGGGGGTCACTGGGCAAGTTAGCTATTCCCATCAACTGTACGTGGCACAATATATATTTCAAGAAACTGTGGCATGCCTTAGTGAATATTGCTTGTTATATTTGACAGATGGTTATTAAGGCAAATTTCTGAAAGGTATCGATTGCCAAAGAAAATTCCAGAAATGGCTCACATATTTTAGGATACAACTGTCACAATAAATTCTAACGGGGAGAAAGAGATTGCACAGAATGATGGGGACGGGGCGGGAGGGAGGGAGTGAGACAAACTGAGTAGGACAAAAAGTAGCTATAGCATCAAAACCAAAGCTCTTGATTTTCATGCTGATTCCCCTGTGGCTCTGCTCAAAAGGCATGCTCGTGGTTTAGAGGAGCAGGCATTTGACATTTTTTCCTTGTAATAAGTAATTTGTGTAATAAAGCTGTGAGGAAATTGAACTTGTCAGCATGTTAAATGCATTTGTCTCCAGGAATATAATAAACTACGTATGTGGAATTGATAGGATTGGAAGCTGAAATTCCCTGTGATTTAAAATCTAATTTGTCATTAATTTTTCTAATCCATTCAAATGCTCCAGTTTTATCAGTTAACTGTGCATAATAATTTCATTTTAAATGTAAATTAAATAGACGGCATAGCTAGACATTGAAAACAAACATTACCTAGGGCAGATGGATGGATAGAAAAATTTTTTCTATCAGCACATTCCAGCTTTCCAATAACAATACCAAGTGTTATTCTGAATGGGACACAGTTGGAAACTGTCAAAATTTGGCACAAAAAATGGTATTTTTATATATGTGTGTGTGTGCATATACATAATACCTGACATTTAAATATAGGCAGCATAATTTCTGTAAGTTACACTCAGCACTTAAAATATATGTTGTAGGATATCTATTAATTTAAAATAGCTGCACAGAACAGCATGAGGCTAGTGCTTTTGAGGTTTTGTTTCATCTCCTCTTTCTATATAGCAGCTATTGCTTACCTTGAAAATGCAACCATGGGAGGGGGGGAAATTTGATTTATGAGCTGTTAAAGTAGTAGATTTTTGTTATGACCTTAACTGACAATGAGTAAATTACTCTGTCGTTTACAAGCACAGATTATATTGTTTCTCAGAAGGCACTAAAAGGTGAAGAGGAGAACTTTGCAGGATATTATGACTCTGGCATTTTTTCCACAGTCATTGAAGTGTTTATAAGGAGCCCTTTATTCCATTTTGGCACCTTATATCACGTGTTTAGTGGGATAAGACTTTCAGTTTACTAATTCAACTTCCTTTTTTAATCTATTATTTTACATACAACTCTGCAGTCTATTTACCTGAATATTTTAGAAAATATTAGAATAGACTGGATTTTTTTCCTCAGTTTACAATGGAGCTCAACTAAATTTATGAGATGCATACAGGTTTGACTATCCAGAAATACATTCCATGGAATGGCACTTTGCTGCAATCTAATACTAACTTTTTAAGGTAATAACACTTCCCAAATGAAGGTCATATGCTGACAACATGATCTTAAAGCTGTTGCAATTGCATATTCAATGCCAAGAATAAACAGCAGACATCTACATAAGATTTGAAGTGGAAACAAATATGACATGTCAGAGTTTCCCCAATCTTACTAAGGAAATTTTCTCCCAAGAGCAGCTCATTTTTATAGACACATTTTATTCTTTAAAGGTCAGTAGCAATATAGGCCAGGTCTATGAAGACCCGAGTTTAACTACTGAGCTTACTGTAGGTATTTCTGTGAATGAAGTCTCCTCATCCCCGTGTCTGTTACCCCCCTGTGAGCTGACACAAAGACAGCTGAAGCACTTCCTATGGCCATCTCAGCATTTCAGGTTAACAAATGCCTCTTACAAAGTGATTTAGGACACAACTGATATTTTGGTCTTCTGCATTCTTATGGAACATCAAAATATCCACTTTTTAATATTTAAAAATATTTAAAACTCCAGTTTTAAAACACTAAGGATGGCTCTGGAATGTGACATGTGAGAACATTTTGCCCCATTCCATGATGTTGAGACTCTGCATCCCAGTTCACGGGATGATGTTATTTAAGATTAAAGAAGTAACAAAACAAGAGAAGCTCCCCAACTTCTACACCAAGGCCACCATTCCTAGCCCACTCCTGGCAACTGGTTCCACCTCACCATTACTGTGGTTTCTCATTCCTCTCTGGTTTTCCTCCTCCACACAGCCACATCATTCCAAGTCACACAGCTCCATCCTTCCCTCACTGTCACCGCTGTCTGCAAACAGATGTCATGCACAATATAAAGCTCAACAAGGACATTTATTTCTGTGGCAGTAACATGTCCTTTCATAAATATCTTCCCAGCTTATTTATAATGTACTGTGTCGTCCTCTCTTCTCTCTCTCCCTTGGGGAGCAATTTTCTTTAATATCCACATTAGAAATTGCCAATGAAATAAAGGCAGAAATCATATACAAAGGTGACTTTCCTTCTGTTGTTCCTCTACCGTAGTAAACAGGAAACAAACTGAAACCCACATGCTTGTCTATAAAAATACCTGTTCAGCTCCACATAATGTAGAATTTCACATTGTTTTATATGACTCTTATTACCCAGGACATTATGTATTTTGACATCCCATTTGATATTAGTATCTAATAAAAATCTTACATTTCTTTTCTACTCTGACTATGCACTTCTCTAATTCAACAGGAGTCCTCCTTCAAATTTCTTAAATTAATTATATATTCTCCTTTTTCTTCCCCAGATATACTAAGACAGGTGTATACAAGTACAACCACGTAGAACTATGACCAGCAGTGAAATCACTTTCTATTTTCTTAACCTCTACACTGGGCATGAGTCTTGTAGGGTTAAATTTCCAAAATCATGGAACTATTTACAATTTGCAAACGCAACTTTGCTTCAGTTGAAACAGGGTTTTACAGGGAACCCACAGGCTTTGTGAAAGCTAGATTTATTACAAATTCTATTGCTGCAATACAAACCCACTGAATATTTTCAGGTCCCTAGAGGATTATGATTAATATCAAATAGTTCCTACTGCTTTAGATGGAAAAAAACTCCCAATGTGAGTGTTAACTCATGAACTGCTGCAGTGTTGTCCATGGTCAAACCTGCCACACTGGGAAAAAGAGCAGCACAAGAACATCCCTGTTTTCTAACTGGGCTTGAGCACTGTTGATGGAAATCAATGGGAAACCCTAAGAAATGTGGATTTGGACCAAGTTTGTTCAATAGGAGTCATGTAACCATTTTACCATCAAAGATGATCTTCCCTGACACTGCACATTTCCACATATCTGTGCTCCACGGCCAGCTCAGAGCCAGTGAAGGGAAACACAACCTGTGTGTTAGCTGCAAGTTAGGACATAAGAAGTCACTAATAACCCATGGACCATTTCCCAGGTTAATCTGCAATTATCTGGGATGAGGAGCTTAGCTCATAAGCAAAACATCCCTAAAACACGCAGAGAATATTAATTGTAATCAGTAATTTGTGCAGGTAAGCCTTGACATGACAAATGTGCTGAACATCTTCCATAAAACCTGCATCTGCTCTGACTGGCTTCCCAGTTAGCCAGCAAAAGCTGTGAGCTACACAGAAACAGTGCAAACTTACTGCATAATGCAGAAGCAATACCCTTCTTTTCACTGAGAGGTTAAACCACAGATTGGATTTTCCTCGTGTCACCCACCTTGCTTTCTGGATTTTAACTAATGAATGCCTCTTTGCTGAGTAATAAAATATATGCCAGTCACACTCAAAAATGACCTCTGTCTCTTCCTTCTTGTTAAGGAAAAAGTAACCTGAAATGTATCACTTGGAAGAATTTCCCCAGCCTGGAGCTGAAAAATTCATTTCCCCTTGTAGTTTGCACAACATGATGGTGACTAAACTAATGCCAAGGTTTAAATAACCAGCTTTAAAAAGTTTATGGGTACATATTACCTAATTTAAATTCTTTGTTTTCCCCATAACTATGTGCTTAATTTTGTTGAATAGTAAACACTTTAATCACAGCATCCACATTCCATTTTAATTTTACTGTTTAAGGTTTTATTTTCAATACCTAAATGGAAAACACACTATTAGAAGTAACAGACTGACAGCACTGTGGATCCTCATTCACCCACTTCAGAAAAGAAAATATCTACAAAAATGGAATGCTTCTCCCCCAAAAAATCACATCAGTGTATTTTAAACTTACTCCCAATATTGACAGTAGGAATAAGTATATAATTTAAATTAATGTATTTTTTAGTCCTACTGAGACTGTGACTTGCATGTGTGAAGATGCTTCTATGATATATTCTTTGATGCCCGTGAAATTGGGTACATGTGCTTTAGTGGCACAGACCAGATTTGGACATCTGAGCTAGAGATGAATCTATCACAGTTTCACAGCAGGTGAAAAAATTCTCTCTCTGTATAACCTCATTTCCTTCTCTTTTAAGATGGAAGTTTGGAATTTTCACCTTTTGTTGGGTAAAATTTTTCAGTATTTTAATCAAAGAATTATGATGAAAAATTCAAAGATTATCAGCAGTCTGCTTACTAACTAAGATTAAAACTTAGGTGCTGATAAACAAAAAAGTTGCATAAAGATTAAATCTCAAAATAAAACTTGTTTTACAAGACCAAACTAATTAATTTATCTACCAGTGGTTTAACAAAACTATGGAAGCATCTTGCAGCCACAGGAGACTAATGACAGAAAAAAACCTACCAAGAATTAATATTTAAGTAAAACTTCTTCCTAAAAAACACTGAAGTTCTTAGTTATGAGGTATATTATGGTGATTGTAGAAAAGCCTAGCTTGAGAACCAGTCATCACTCTGAACAGGATGAAGTCACCACAGCCAACACAGAGCAAAATGTGACTTGTAGAAAGCGGACTGTGACAGCTGACGTGTCCAACCCACAGCGTTGTCATTCAGAGACACTGAATTCATTTCTTCAGCAGTTCCTTTCCCTGCCCCACTCCTGCTCTCCAGCCACCTCTTCCCATCTCCGATGGACACTTCCAGACTACTTTTTAACTACTTACAAGGATGTTTATTTTAGAAATGTCTTGCAGCTGTCATGCATCAAAGGCAGTTTGGCAGCTGGTTTGGGATCTCGTAAACTTCCCCCACTGCTGCCACAAACGGGTGCTGATGGCTTGGGACACCACTTGGACATTTCTCTTTGCCACCAACACTGTTTTACTATGTCTTAATGACAGCCCTGGATGGGCATTGCCAGTTGCCTTTCCTTTTCTTGGCACCAGCACACCCTATCCTGAGCCACCCCGAGGACATCTCCAGCGCTCAGTGACAAGTGCCCCTTGCTACCTGCACACACACGCTGTCCTGAAACCATCCCCCAAGCCTGGCAGGATTGTGTCTGTCACTCCTTCCACATCTCCCCCAGCAAACTCTTCTCTCTCCCTGCAGTAGTTTGGTTCCTGGATTTCCATGCATTCACACAAAATCAAATCCTAGAGAAATTTTATATCTAATAACAGAAAATACAAGTGTTTAAAAGAAAGAGCTAGAATAATCTGGAGCGGTGGCTGGAAACAGCACAGTAGCTTTATTACATAGCACCATAATTCAAAACATGGCTCTGGAGGGTTGGCAGGGGTTCTTTAAGACTGAAAATTTAAAAATCACCTTCTAAACTGTGCAGTTTTTAAAAATACCTGCCAAAGAATGTTTTTTGTAAACCACAAACTCTCCCTTAAATTGTTTTCTAGGTTCTTTGCCAATTCTGGTAATCTTTTTTAAAAAGCTTGCAGGACAGCTTTGGCACAGAGGGCCTTAGAAGCAAGCCAGCAAAGCATAAACAATCACAGGACAGAGATAACCTGAGGAGAAGACAACACAGACAGCAACACATACAGACTGGTTTCCTGCACTGGTAAGAACGGCTGTTAAATAAAATTTAAAAAAAAAACCTGATGGCAACCAAGCCAAAACCACCAATTTTCTTTTATTCCCTTAGAATGACAAAAAACTCAGGACATGGAGTAAAGTTGCAAATACTCCAGGGTCAACAATGATTCTTTTTCAAGCACACAAGCAGCCTTTGACCTCTCCCCAGTTCTCCCAGTTGCATGTAGGTTTCCTAACCCTGGGACAGCTCAAGCCCGGCGCTGGGAGCAGCGTGCACAGCCAGTGCAACAGCACCAGCTGCAGCTCAGGTGCCATGGGGACTGTTTGCCATACCAGATCAATTTGCTGAGAGAGTAACTCCCATCCAACCTCTGTTATCTAGCCTGCCCCAAGGTGCTTTACAATTGCACATTGTTACTGTTTTCCAGCTTCTCTTTTTTTAATTGTGTGTCTAATACAGGATCTCAGTTGTTACAACAAAGCTCAATAAAAACTGTGAGCTCTTCGGTCCTTAAAAACAGATTTGAGTAAGAATAAAAAGTGATGCATTATTTTGGCCATTCCTATGACACATGAGGATAACTGATAAACTCCCATCCCCTGTTATCACAAAGGCACAGACTCCCAGCATCCCCTGGGAAATTCCACATTTTCCTGTGAGTCACCCAGTGCCCCAGTCACTCCTTAGTCTGGGCTCGTACTGTACCTACCACATGGACTGGAATAAAGAGCTTCAAATCTATATACAATCACACCCTAGTAGCTCTACTCCTCACATTCACCTCCCCTCCTAATCTTGTATCTGGCCATTTGTATTTAACAGGGCCACAAATACTCCTGATAGTAAGCTCCACACCACATTCTTTCCTTCCTGCAGCTTTAGGCCAGTAAAGACATCAAGGTACTCAGGAAATCAACACTTCATGCCCTCACTCTGTTATCAATCTGGATCAGGTGCCTGCTCCTCCTCATCCAAGGAATATTCAGGTTTGTGTTGGTTCATTGATAGATGCATCTTAAAAGCCCCCCAGCTCCTAACTCCAGATATACCACAGTGCTCTCACTTCTCATCGAGGGGGTTCCTCTTGCTGGTGCCCATATCGTGACAGCAAGGCTCCCCCAACACATTATCTTCCCTCCAAAGAACACAATGGTTTTTTGGCTGTGACTGAAAACAGACACTAACAAAGAATATCTTCTAATGTCACCTAATAAATATTCTATAAACATCCAGATGTCTCACTCATGCATTGAATATTTTATAGTCCCTCCTATCTATAAAAATAAATCTGAGGGCAGTAAAATTAAGCAAATGGAAAAAATGTATCTCGAGATGGTTTATCAACAAGATGAATTTCATATTAGGAAAAAGTCATCAGTTTATTTTTACAAAAAGCAGGCAGTTGTAATTAAATCCAGCCATTTGAACTGACAGAGCAGTGATTCTTCTAGCACTATAGGTCTGTTGTATGCCTCCTATTCCCACTTTTAATGTGCAACTGGTTCTCTAACTGGAGAATCATGGGGAGGTGGGACTGTATTCACTGACCGTTCCGTTGGATTTTCCTAGTAGAAATGAACTGAACAGAGACTTTCAATTTAAGTAGAATTTAAGAAGAAAATATGAAATTAAGTCATTGATAAAGCCAGTTAAGTACCTTGTGGAAGGAATCTAATAATTTAAATTAATAAGAGGATGCAGGAAATATCCTGATGCAATTCTACTCTTTCAAAGTGGTACAGTGTGATCTGCCACTGTCCAGCAGGTCCATGAAGTCCTGCTACCTTTTGTCACCAACCTCCCAGCCACAAGCTAGTGACGATGGGCAAGACAGAAAGCATGGGAAAAGAGAAGAAAAGGGAATTTGAAAGTGAGATTTGTGTCTTTATTTTGTTATAGTGGCTTGGAATTTCCCTTCAGAAGTTGTGACTTCTGGTCTCTGTGATCTTTAGGAACACCCACTCCAAAATGCTTCGGTTCATGTGCTCAACAGAAATAACACAAACAAGACTAACAATGTTCATTTCCCCAAGAATTTCTCTTTTTCAAAGGCAAAACAGTGGGAGAGAGACAGAGAGAGAGAAGGGGAAACTTTTAAATGTTAATAAAACCATCCCCAACATTACTTTACATTTGTTTATGGGTGTTTATTTTGAGTATGTTTCTAGTAACCCAATTTCCTTTCAGACCCTCTTTCATCAAGGCTACAAATGTGGTCAGGCTGGGGAAGGCTGTAGAGACAGGCTTGATGCTAAATCTTGCCAGAGCAACAGAGGCTCAACATGAAGGGATCTAAAAATCTCATTCTTGATTATGGGGCAGCAGGTCGCTCCCGTTGCTACCACAGTACTACAGGTAGGAGGCAATTTGCAGGCAGGACTTGGAATAATGAAGGCTGCATGGCCACTGTCACCAATGTCACCCACAAAGCGTGGATGGATAATTTGAGGGCTGGTAAGGGTCAGCCTAAATGCCTTATTGCTACTGTCTTGGCAGCAATAGTGTCCTTATTTTTACTCACAGTTTCTGTGAGGATTCAAGAGATTAGGTCACCCCCTCTGCAGCCACTTTCTGGTATTTTATTCCTAAAGTAAAGATTTCTCTCAGAAGATTCAAAGGGCTTGATCCTACTTTTTTGAATAATACTAACAACATGCTTAGCTTGTATTGATGTCAAAGATTACAGTCCAGGATGGCTGGAACTGCAGAGCCTGGACTGCAGCTGCATCAGCCAGGCTGTGAGCAGAGAGCACCCCGACACCCCACACTTGGCTTCCAGGCAGCTGGTGAGGGCAAGGAGCAGGCTGGCTCTGCAGCCTATGCTGCATTAGCACAGGACTTGTCTTAATAGTTATTCCAAACACTCAAAGGAATGCATAAGGATTAAGGGTTACATTTTATGGGTTACTTGCCCTGTGAGTTTATGGCACTGCTCCAAAACTACCTGTCCTTTGCTTTAAGGATAAAACTGGGGGTTTAATTCACTACCAAACAACCCAGTTTCCTGCTGTTTTAAAGACTATTTGTTTCCAGAGTACCTTAATTTTCACATAAATAGGTTCCATTCACAAGATCAAGACAATCCATGAACCTTAAAGTCATTGATGAGAGCTCTCTGAAGGCAAGCAGAGACTTCAGTTTGAAAGGCCAGTCTGTAAACGTGTCCCTTGGGGAAAGCATCAGAGCCGGCTTCTCAGGTATCCCAATGGAGGGGCACAGCCCTTGGCCATCAAGAGAGCAGGTAAGTTAGAATCAGCGTTCTTTAATCTACAGGATTTTGCCTTCCAGTCATTAAAAGGAAAAAGATAAGAAGCACTTCAGACCAATACACAAAAGTAAGATGCAAGAGAAGATTTTTTTAAGCTTCATTCATGGATTTCTGCTGCATCACTGTCCTGCTGCCCGCTCAAATCATGTGCAGCCCCAAGACCAGTCTTACTCTGCTCATCCCTTGCTCCAACCAACAGGACATTTTTCTTCCCTACATGTAAGGGGCAGGGTTGGAGGAAGGGCACACAGTTCACATGTGTCATGGGCAGAGGCAAAAGGGTGCAGTACTGGGAGTCAGGAACAAACAGGCAGGATGAGAGAGGCTTTTTCCTGGGCGATGCAGACGGCTACATCGTGTGCCTGCCAGAAACACCTTCATTAGGATCATCCCTTCCAGACTGCAGGGTGAGTCAGTCTCTGAGGAAATCTTTACTTTGCATAAGAACTACACGCTGTTCTGGGAAAACTGAAAGAGTTCTGAGATCAGAAAATACAGTTACTATGGAAAATAAATTACTTCCATCACTATTCTCTGTCTCCCTTGATTTTGTCATGACAGGTCACCTTCATTCTGATTTTATTTCTACAGGGGAAATAAAAAGAATTGCTGTAAGACCTGACTAAGCCACCAAACAGCATGGGTATCATTAACATCCAGTGAAGTGTAGTGTGGGCTCTGTCTTCAACACTATCACAGAAGTCCCATATTGGCTAAGGCTCTTCTAGGCAATGGCAGCACCTTGAAGTGACTCTGTCTCTCCGGAGTGGTTTGTTCTTTGAGCCACCCAGAAAACCCTCAGTGAGCATCCTTTGATTTCTGATACCTGAAAATGATGTGCCAGGGTAACAAGCAGCAAGTTGATAGGCAGATAATAGTCCAACAGAACAGAATCAAACTCCCATACTGCAACCTACGCACTTGCATGCTGGAAGCATTGAGAGCAGCATAAATATTGCTACAGGGGAGAAACGTTTCCTCTGGGTGGTTCTGAAGGGGATGGAGAAATAAAAGTCGTTGCATCACCACCAAAGAATTCAATTATTCAAAAGTTCAGATTTTGCCTGGCATGAAGGGAAAACTAAAGCAAACTTTTAATTATTTATTTCTGCCTCTATGAATGCTGATACAGTATTAGGGTTACACACATTAGCAACACTTGGAAGAGTAACCAGCTTTGATTGTTCAACACCATTTATTACAGCCCAGTAAAGTTGTGGCTACAATGAATTTAGCCATGTCATTGGTCTTGTTTCCAAATGTTGAGGGCAAGAGGCAGCCATGATGCTCAGGAGGAACCTTTGTGACTCTACATGAAATAGGAGCTTCCCACCCGTGCTCTGCTGTGTGGGCAGAGCCACACCGGGGCTCAGCTCTGCGGGTGAGCAATGGGCCAGGTCATCAAGAGAAATACAAGACTTCTGGGCTATCAACTTCAGCAAATGTTTCCCACTGAATTAGGTCTGAACATCTCAGGTGTGGTTGTTTTGTCAAGGTAATATATTTCCACAACTCAGTGTTTAGTAGCCCATAAAATCACACCTATTTGAGCAAGAGGCAGGTTTAGAAGATTATATAAAACACAAGTTAACTCACAGCCTTTTTAGGCCAGCACTTTTTAAATTTGATGCTATTTAACCATGCAGCACTAAGTATACATGTTTTAAAAGACATCTCTCAATAGGCTGTACAGATTTAGCTTTATACATTCACGTTGAATTTCTTTACTTCTTTTGATAGTTTATTTTAAGCTCGTAATGTCACTCAAATAGACCATTTTTTTCCTCTAATAGTTAATAAGCTTTTGTAAAAAGCTTCAAGAAAAGAAAATGTTTAAAGTGCAAGAACACACAAGATTATTTTTTTTACATTGTTTTATTTTTCCTTCAATTATTTCATTGTACTACTGCAAAAGCTATCAGTGTCCGAGGCAGTTCTGCTTCTCCCCTCTGTGATTTTGCAGTGCCATGGCAATGCACAAAGCTTTGCAGAGAAGGACTGAAACCAGGTCCCTGTTCCCAGGAGCTCTGTACCCTGAAGATGACACAACCCACTAAGGCATTACAGTAAACACATGTGGGTGGGGACAATGGAAACGAAAGGTGACTTAAAATAGTCGTGCTTATTATCTCTGCAGGCCCAGAGCTTTCAGTAAGATCAAGCACTTGCATAAGTGTTGCAGGGAAACAGAATATTTTGGTTATTTTTGCTACTAAGTACAGTGAAGTTCAGGTGTCATGTGGGGAGCGGCATCCACTCTGGAGATCACCCAAACAGCAGCATGTCACCCATCCACTACTGCACAGTCACACCGGAGCTGCGGGAGCAGCAGTTACCAAACAGTGGTCTGACAGCAGGGGGAGGGGAGCTCTCCGAGCCAGGAGAAAGTTCAAATGAAAAACCCAGAACAGTTGCCCCTGATTCACCACCAAATCTGCCCACAGCTGCTCTCACAGTGTGCTGGCAGGGACAGAGGGGTGACTCCACAGCCTCTGTTTCACCTAGATGTCAAGTGCTGTCACCGTGCCTGCCTGCACCCAACACCGAGCACACACGGGCCTGGATCCAACCCTCAGCAGGAGCAAGGTGCAGTCTGGGTTAAAAGAAAGAGTAGCCAACTCTCACGTGGAATTAGAAGTATTGGGGTGCCAGAGTGACTCTGGCATCCAAACACCACTGCAAGCAGGTTTCAATGTATCACACTTCCAAAAGAGAAAATATTGATCCTTAAGAAGCTGCAGCACACCTGCTTGTATCTCCACTGGCAACATCCAGTCTGGGTGGTTTTCTGCCTATTTTAGCTAATTAAAAACACACAGCACTAAATTCCAGATCCCAAAGAACCTGGCAAAGCTGTGATTTATTTTTTTACTCCAACAGAATAACAAATAAACAAAGCTGAGACCACAACTGCAGGCACTGCCCATTAGCTGATGGATTGCTACTCTGTTAGGCACCTACACAAGACCAGTAATCCTTCTTCACAGCATCAGCAGATTACCATACCCCTGAACAAAGACCAACACAGGTAAGATTTCTTCCCCACAACAGCTATGACAGATTACACAGCATCTTCTGCAAAGCTGGTAAGTTCAAACATGAATAAAAGCGTCTTGAATTTGATGTGAAATCCACATATTCTGCAGGCCATAATGGGTAATTTGCCATGAATAATTTCTGTCCAAGTCTTCAATGACTTCTTGAAGCCAATGGACTGACAAAGTTACCTGTTGAAGTTTGAATACCCTGTTTCATTAAAGCCTGAAGGTAGCAGAACTGAGCAGCCCCTCCCTGAACTGCCTTGCATGGGAAACACCAGCTGTGCCGTCATGGGCACTCTACTGGGGCACAGTAACAGTGCCATGAGCCCCACAGATGGTAGATGATGGCCCTCATCCACTTACTATGGTGTCAAGCAAGGCAAGAGCTAACACCAGTCCTTAATGGACTTGTTCAGGTGTGTCCTCTCATCACCAGTCTGCTCTATCCACGATTGCCATGTGGTTTAGCCCAGACACCAAGAGAAAGAGTCCGACTCAAGGAGATAGGATCCCTCTAGAAGCAGAGTGCTGTGTAAAGTAGCAGATATAAACTGCAGATTGTGCTTCAATATAGTTTTCCATGGTGATAGGCATTTCATAAGAATTTTGCTTCAAACAAAATTAAACTCTGTTTATAACTCAAGGTTAAGACAGGTATAAATCAGCAAAGCCATCCAGAGTTTGCTACGACTCCATCAATTTCTATCAGATGAGCATATGACCTGTCAAGACTACATTTAAATCACTTTTTCAAAGTGTTTTTATTAAGTGATCAGAGCATATGTTACTTTGTCTTTAACAGCAATAAATCACCAACGAACTGACATGGGAACAGCAGAAGGGACAGGGTGCAGCCTATTGAGTTTTCCACGTGCCGCTGGTGTGAAATGCAGCCACTGCACATGGAAAAGGTGGTTTGCCAAGGGAGAAATGTTTGAAGGTAAACCCTGCAAACACAAAAATCAAATAATTACCTGCAAGTAGTCTGATAGGAACAGGAAATCAAACAGGAGGGATGAGAATTAACAGGACTTGAAAGGGCTGAAGATCTCTGAGCCCTGACAGATCGCAGACGCTGCAGCAGTCGGTTCAAGTCACACCAGTTCAGTCAATGGGCAGAGCTACACAGTGCAAAGAAGTCCAGACACAGAAACATTAATGGGTTTGGCCAGTTTTTTCCCCCACAGAAGCCCTTGAAGGTAGTTGAGGTGTTAGGATATTTGCATAATGAAAGCCACAGGAAAACTGTTATTTAACTGATTTTAATTCACAGCCTTTAGGGTGTGATTCAGTGCTTATTGGAGTCAGTAGGAGCCTTCCCATTTAATTCATGAGCTCAGATCAGACCTTCACCTGCAGCTATAATGAAAGGCAGTTAAAGGGGTATTTTCAGAGCACATAGTTCACCAAGTTAAAGTTCCTAGAATCAGCTCCTTCAGCTAATTCCCACACCCCTATGAGGGAGGACAGAGGAGAACTGCATCCAAGTGACAAGCAGATGAAAATAAGGACAACTAATGCTCAGCTGTGTCACATCAGCACCCCAAATTTGACTCTTTCCAGGTGAAAAATACCTCTGCAATTTCAGGCACCACAACACAGAAATCCATTGGCTTGTGATGGACCACCACAATAACCACCTAACCTGCTTGCCTTAAGTTTCTATTGGTGGTTAATTGACTTACTAACAAATTACTTATAAACTTGCTTGTGTTAAAGTAGTCACATAAGCCTTGTAGGTGAAGCACAAGCACAATTCCCTAAACACCAGGGGATCTTACTGAGATTTCACACTTAGGCAACAAAAAATGAGCTGCAGCAAACAAGATCTTTACCTGTGTGTCTGCCTTGAGTCCACAGAACACAGGTGAAGTTCTTCTCCTTTGCCAGGATATTTGAAATATCAACATTCAACACAGATCCTCTATTTTCTGACCAGTAATGGCATTAACAAGCTGTTCTCCCCTGAGTGTTCTTACAAAATTTGCAGAAACTTTGAGACTCTTGATCTTACACCAAGTTTCATTGATATTAAGAAGCTGAGTTATGGGGTAAGCAGAAAAACAAATGTGAGTGGCTGAAATGCCCTTAGGAGAAGTAATAAACTCAAAAAAAAAAAAAAGTCAACTCTATTACCCATGCTATTACAAAGCTTAATGAATGTGTTTTACTTGAATTCCTTATTTATGAAAATGCAAAGATTGAATAAACATGTTTCCATTGAACCCATTTGGTTAGAGGTGAGGTTTTAGAAAAATTAAAAACCAAGTTTTCATACTGGTTTTGCATCTGTGAATTTAAGAAAAAAGAGCCAAGGATCATTCCTCTCTTAACATTAGCCCCTACAAAAAATCTGTTCAGAGCAAGTAACCTCTTTGTAAAAGCTGGTGTGACATTTAATTGAGCCGATAACCCTTTGCTGTAAAAAAAAAAAATCCCAAACAAACCAACCAGACTTTTTTAAAAGTCTTAAAATATCTGAAATCTACTTCCTAAACTCGCAGTTTAAAGTGTGTCTAGACTAAAAGTATCTCCTTAATTGGACTGTGAGGCATCTTCAGATGCATAATCCAGCAAAGTATGTCAGGGAAGATGGCAACAAAACTAAATAAGAAATTATGCTTCCAGATCTGACACTTGCTGTCTCTTCAGACAGTGTCGATCTGATGAGAATTAATGTAGCAGATGGATGGAGAAAAAGAAATGGTGACTGCTTGGCTTCTGAATCATCAGCTTGTGAAGAAATCCAAAAACAGCTTTTTTGGAGGTGGTTTAGCTGGAAAAAAAAAATAAAGAAAAAATTTTCCTGCACATCCCCTAAAGGTATACATAGATAAAGAGTGCATGGGATTGGTCTTCCCATCGTGCTTACACCAGCCTGGCTCTATACACTGCTGCTTCTAGAAACACAGTTCCTGAGAGGTAACACTCGAGCATTCCAGTACCCTGAGTGCTCTAACTGGATCTCTGCTGTCCCACAAGTCTCCTCCCAGGGCAAGGAATCCTGTCCATGTAGCGGTGACTTTCCAGGGAGGCAGCAGGAGGTTGGCAATTCCACCTGGAGTTTTCTGGCTGATCAACGTTTTACTATAAGTGCTCTTGTGTGTCTTAAGAGGATGCAGCACCTCACCAACGAGGTACTTACCATGTGGAAATCAAAGTCTGATTTAAAAAAATCCCTAATCTGCAGCAAGCCTGTGTATTCTGTGCTGCAGCAGGGAAGCACAGGAACATGTAAAAACCCCAAGAACTGTTATGAACAATTTAATTGTGATGTTTTATGACAGTCTAAAAGTTAAACTGTAGCACCACTGAGAAAGACACATCCTTGTGCATCATCAACATCATCTTCTGTGGCCACAAATTGCCTTAGGCTTGGACTATGGTCCAAGACCTTCTTGTAAAATCCCAGGAGGTGAGAGCTTAGTAGGTCTTAAATCACTAACCCCTGGGAAGCACAGACTGGTGACACTTGGCAGTGGGACTTGACATGTTGACACCATCCCCACTCCCTTGAGAATGGCTGCTGATGGACAGAGGTGACCCTGCTGTGAGTGAGCTCCTTTCAGCCATCTCTTTTTGCAAGCAGATCTTGTCTCTCATTTCCAGTATTGAGCTACTCTCCCAGTGCTGAGGGATTATCTACCAGCCTATCTGGTGTCACAGTGATTTAGTAGCGTGTGGCACCTCCTGCCATGGGTATCTTTATCCCTGCATCTCTATCTGACTGCCAGAGGCTGCCCTTCTCAATTATTTTTAACACATTCTGAAGGGTTTCACTTCCTTCTAGCATTACTACACTGCAAATCAGGACCTGTCTGAAACGGTCACCTGCATTTGTAGAAGATTATTAGCAAATCAAGTCACAGAGAAGATAGCTCCTGTGTGAAAATAGAGCCTTTCTATAACCCAAACCCATCTGGCAGGCAGGTATCCACAAAAT
The DNA here is from genome assembly GCA_013399135.1 of Heliornis fulica. Classification (NCBI taxonomy): domain Eukaryota; kingdom Metazoa; phylum Chordata; class Aves; order Gruiformes; family Heliornithidae; genus Heliornis; species Heliornis fulica. Next base: position 1,206,817 of record VXBZ01005021.1, on the reverse strand, counting down.
GCACTTACACCAGCTGTAACAAACCCTAATGAAATGCAATTAGGAATTTATCTCTCTCAGACAATTACAAGTGCAGTCTTCAGAGGAGCCATTGTAACCACATGGATGTGCTTTATCTTAGATTTTCACTTAAATTAATGGCTTCTAAATTACTTGAGTGGAAAATTAAGAATGCAATGCTGCACTTAAGAAAGCATTTGCGTTTCATTGCATATGCTGTTAAATTTCCATTATACTCTACATTTATATACAGATTTTTAATTCATAAAATATGGTAATAGAAAGGAACAACCTGATTGGGCAGATGACACCTTCCAAAGGATGGAGATATTTCTGGGTATCTGCCTTCTCAGAGCATCACACATCCCTTGTTTTAGGAAAACAGGCTTCAACAAAGAGGTTCTGAAAATTAAACTTTAATATTTCTTTTGTTTTTCCTGAAATCAAGTCCAGGATCCAGGGTTTATGATGATGTTTAGTATTTCCAGGATGGTCAACAAGCCACATAATGCACTAGTGGGTTAATCCCAAAATTGTATAAAGAAGATCAAGGATTTTAAAATAGCAAAATAATCTATTTATAGAGCAAAGTACTCAGCAGTCATTTGTGCAAGAAATACAAACAGTGGTTAACCTAGGAAGTAAAATGCAAAGTCCAGTGAGACATTATGAAGCTTTAAGGTTGCCTGAGACCATGGTGGAGCCAAAAAGACTTGGAAAAAAACTCAGTCACTTTTGCAAACACTCCCAGCCACGCTGGGATCAACACATAACTGATGATCCTCCTCCCAGAGGATCAGCAGGAAGATCTCACAGTCTTTTCAGCCCTGTTGCAGCTCGATCTGTTAATTCCCAGCCAGCCAAGCTCTACCACTAACTCATAGCAGAGCTGGCAATACTTACTCTCATTAAAGCTTGATGAAGCCATGCTCATTAAGGAAAAGCAGCCAGCACAAGCCAAACTGCAGTGATGTTTCCAACTTGCAAGGTACAGCACATGTGCATTTTTGATCCTTTTTGCTTACTATGGCTTTAAGGTCAAACAAATAATTATTGTTTTATTTAATAGTTGACATTTTTATGACCTCCTGGGCACTACATTACCAGATTTGACCATACTCAGCTGTATTCTCAGGTGCTAACTTAACATTTGCAAGGCTCTCCCTCAGGTAGGATTTTCAAGAGGAGAAAGAATTGCTTGGACCATATTGGTCACCGAGGGTGAATAAAGTATTCAGTCCTTGAAGAAGCGTTGTGGAATCATTGCTGACATTGGAACTATTCAGAGGAGTGCTCAAGAATGCTCATGAGGAGTCCACACTCGGGTCAAGGCCCCAGATCTGCTCTGGTTTACAAACAAAATTCACAGTCCCCAAACAAATCCACTGGTAGGGTCAGTCTAGTTCTGCACAGCTAGACCGAAGGGGTGAAAACACTGTGGCTTTGTCACAGGTAGTGGCCAACCTGAGGCACTGGTGTGGCCAAGATATACTCCTGGCAGTAGGCATCTTCTGATCCCATGCTCCTTTAGGGAGCCAATGTTGAAGTATTTTATCTAGTGTCATTCTCATCAGCACTGCACCAAGTGTGACCAACCCATCGGCAGCCACTGGCCAGTTCACTGACGGGCTACGGGAAATTTGTTTCATAAATAACTTTGGAAAATAAGGACATTAAAATCATTGGTGTTTACATGAAAAGTAATTGAATATCAATCAAAACACACTGGCAACCTCTTGACAGCTCCAGTTCTGCTATAATTCATTGAATTAATCAAGGCTTGACACTGTGATATGTTATTACAAAGGCTGAAGAAGGAGCAGGAAATTACAAAGTTAAGTTGGGAAAAAAAAAGAAAACAAACAAAAAAAAAAAGACCTCTTTTCACTTCATTATATGTGAAACTTTCCAGTGCAGGAGAATAAGGCCAGGAGAGATCTGCCACAGCTGCAGCCCCAGGGTATTATGCTGTAGATTGTCCCAATCTCCTTTCCCTGACTACCAGGAAAGCTTTGCAAGGTACAGCAAGTAGGTTTGGTTTGGTTCTTTTAAAGTGTTAAAAAATGCCATTCTCTTTGGATCAGGTTGGGCATGAGTGGCAGCTCTCATCACCCCTTCCATGTACTCCAGCCACTGTCCACCTGTTCCCAAGCTGGAACATAGAAAGTTCCATCTGAATATAAGGAGGAACTTCTTCACCATGAGGGTGACAGATCACTGAGAGGCTGCTCAGAGAGGTGCTGGAGTCTCCTTCTCTGGAGACATTCCAGACCAATCTGGACACGTTCCTGTGTGATCTCCTCTAGATGATCCTTCTTGGGCAGGGGGGGTGGACTGGATGATCTTTCAAGGTCCCTTCCAACCCCTGACATCCTGTGATTCTGTTTCATGCTAAGCCAGGCAACGCTGAGTCTCTGCTTTGCTACTAAGACACCGTGGCACAGACCCAAAGCAGAGGTGACCAGTCGTGTCCATACAAGCATTCAGGGCATTTCTTCTGCAGAGTAAGGCTAAACCAGCTAGTACTTGGTTCTGTATAGTAGTAGGGTCACTGCTTAAGGACTGTCCCCTCTACCCCCAAGTGATCTCCCAGTGTCACCTGATGAAGCAGCAGAGGAGCTGGCACCAGACGTTCTGCCGGCAGACGCACGGCCTCCCGCTCCAGCCACTACATCATGTGGCCGTGAATAACTGCAGGCACAGAGAGGAGTTTGGAGGCACAATAACACTTTCAATCATGCAAATGTGTGTTTAGTGCACACTAGAACCTGTCCCTGTAATAAATGGGTAACTTAGGAGCACAAACAGGACCCTATACAATCAAACTAACACCCATTCTACCCTTCCCACAGCTTACAAACCACGCAGAAGCCCGTTTCCCCAAGCTGTAATGCCTACAGCAGAAAAGAAAGTGCTGGAAAAAAAAATACATCTCCTGTAGGGAACACCAAAACTCATCCCAGGTATCCTTCCCTGCCTTACCTCCCCTTTGCTCTCACAACAAGAAGCAGCAGACAAACACATCGTGCTGCGCTAACGAAGCGCGGGCAGTTGATGAGGCGGGAGGGAGGTTGTGCCATGGGATGGATCTTTCTTCTCCAAATGACCTTCTTGAGAAATGCTGTGTCAGGTGATGGTAAGTGCTTACCCTTCCTAGCAGCCCCCTCTGATGCTGCACTTGCTGTTTTCTGATGCTTTGCATGGAGAGAAGGGCAGGGGGAGCCAAGCAGGTTTCAATTTCTCCGGAAAGGAGGGGATTTTTAAGCCAGTCTCAGCTGGCAAAGTGCCACTGCTGCTCATGAAAAGGAGAAAGCAGGTTATTTTAAACCTCACACTATATTCCCTTGCTACAGTAAGGAATAGAAATATCTTCATCTCGAAGATTTTGGCAGGAGATGTTATTTTACTCCACTTAAATTTGTTTTTAAAAAATGGGCTCGATGAACAGATGTTGAAATTACCCCAGTGGAAAATGAAGTCTGCTTTTTATCCACAAAAAACAAAAAAAAAAAAATCCAGCCACTCTAAACCAAGAGCTGACAAACCTCTCCTGAAGCACTGTGCTCTGCTGCTCACTTGCTCTTGCTGCACCCATCATGAGTAGCTAAACGAGATTTTTCCAGTGCTCCCATTTTCTCACCCAGGTGGACACACCATGTGCCTCATGTTGAAGGTGTCCTTCCCACCCCCCTCCTGATCAGAAAAGGGAATTTCATACTTGGAAGAGAAAGAAGAAAAGCCTGCAGCAGATTTTCAATTGCATGGAAATAATTTGTTCTACAGTCCTGAATGGGTTTGAAGATGTGGAGGGGAAGAACATCCTGCTTCTACCTTTAGAAAGACTATTTTCAAGTTGTGGACAAAGAAAAAAAAATCAAGTATTTAGTGGAAATCTGACATGTAGTGAGATTGGATCTGCATTTCTTGTGGAAGAGTTTTTGTGGCCATCAAACTGAAACACAACCCCTGGCCTGAGCAGGTACAGGAGTGAGGGTGTTCTTAGGTAAGGCAATGTCAGTGTCCACCTTCTCCTTCAGGCAAGAGGAACCTGTCAGGCCTGAGAAAGTGGAGAAAACAGGGGCACTTCTCAGCCCAGACTGAGCACTGCACCCTCAGCTCTGCCCTGGGAGAGGAGCAGCACCTCCTCTGTTGGGGGGATGGGGGTTCACATGGGCTGCATGAGGGGCACTCTCAGTCCTTTAGTGTCATGGGACACCTCAGCCAACAAGTGTCCTGGTTTCTGCTGCACTCCTGGACACTTGGGGGCTCCTGGATATCAGAACCCTTGTTGCTCTCTTCTACCATCATTTCTTGATGTTAAGTTCCACGCTTGGTGCTGGTGGACACAGCTTTGCAGCACTGGGGTGTGCAGAGCCAGGAGAGCCAGGGCCAGCCTGATCTGGAGGGATATTCTGGACTAAATAATGCTAATGTGCTTGCTCTCAACTGCAAGGTATTGGATTCAGTGACCCAGATAGTTTTTTCCACTTTAAATTCCCATGTTAAGTACCTAGAGCTTGAGTCTTTTGCTAATATACTAATTAAAATACATATTAGCAAATCTTTCCCTCACTAAAGGATAAGATGGCAGCAGGCACATCAGCAGCTCTCCCAGCACACCACAACTCAACCCAGCCTCCTGATTTTCTGGGAGCTCAACTTCATACATGGCACATGATGGTTCATATTTGAAATCATTCTTAGGGTTTTATATTCGAGTTAAACCCCCAGATACTCCACCCCTATGTCACATAGAGCTCTTCTGCATCATCTTGAAAACAAACAGCAGCAGAGGTGCTGTGAGACTTGGGCAAAACCTTTAAATAATAAAGTGCAAGGTACAGGGCATGGCAGATATTTCTGGGAGCACATCCTCATCTCTGGTTTACACACAGACAGGGCAGTGATATTTAATACCAAGGCACAGACCCAAGTATTATGCCCAACAGCAATTCCTTGAAGAAGAAATGGCTTTTTTTTTTTGCAGCAACAATAAAGCCAGCCCTCTTGGGCAATAGGAAATAAAATGTTTTCGTTTGTCTAAAATATGAGCTGTGAAAATAAACAGCTCTGCTATACAGGAGATGTCATTCAAATAAAACCCAGCACTTTCCTTTTGATGGGATATTAGATATAACACTGTCACTGTCTGGTATTTCTTCTCAGCTTACATTACCCTACAGACACCACTTAGTTATATACATTTTGTTTTATTATTCCTAGCATGCAATATTAATCTATTCTTGGCTAGTAATTAATTACTGTTACATATTTTCACAGCTCCATAGTCTCCTCGGGGGACAGACTCTACTACATATTTAAGAAGTAGATTAATGTGTACTTATGTAGATGGACCCTCTGGAATAATTTACATTTTGCTAGGATGATTTCTTAGTCAAACACATCTGAGTGGCTTTTTTTCAGTGTGAGAATAACAATGTCCACAGAGTTAGGCATACTGAGAGTGAGAAATAAAACCGAAATAATGTGGTGTCCTCTGGGAGCCGAAGGAACAATCCTGTCCTCAGTAATGATGGTATTCAGTGATAAAATAAGAATGAATCAGCTCCATTACTTTAATCTACTTTCCAACATGTAGAACAAATTGTTAGTTTGCCTGCTTTAAGTAGTGCCACTCCAAAGTATCTTCAGAGTGGAAGAGCTTGAAGATAAGGGGCCTCGCTTTACTCTTTCGTTGCTGTAATCCTGAAGATATAATTACTTCAGACTTCTGACCTGATTCAAAGCACACTGAAATTAGTGCAAGCCTTTCCTCTGGCTCCAGATTAGGCAGCTAAAGTAGCCTGTCTCTCCACACAGTATCTGGCTAAAGAGTGTAACTAATACAGTTTAAGGGTGCATAATTCCTATTCATGTCATAAAGTATAGAATTTCTGTGAAGATCAACATCTCCCGACTGTATGGCTCATCATTGCATCCCCACTTCACAGGAAAGGAAAATAAATATTTTTTTCTAGGAATGAATAAATTCAAATGTGACAGCTGAAGTGATAGAAGTTAATGGAGAAAGCAGCATTTCAACTGGGAGAATTTATAAATAACTACTGAGGTCACACAGAGGCAACGAGAATAATAGCTAGAGACTTGCATCTGTGTTTCACCTATAGGGAAGCCAGATGACTTTCCCTTTATCCTTATATCCACAGCCTGTTTCTTGATGTGGCCATATGAATCCTTTTAATGCTTTCCCTCCAAACAGAGCCCAGAGAGGTATGGCACAGCACCCTTTAAATTCCCTATTAATGGTGACCAGGCACTCTGCATCCCAGGAACCTGTATCATTTACCAAACTTTCACAACCAAGAAGTCCATGACCTTCACAGGACAGACCTCAGCTGCTTTACTCCACCTGATGGTCTGGGCTGAATATCTCACTGGTATTAAAAGGACAAGAGCATCTCTAATGTATGTGATGGGCACTGAATGGAACAAATTCATCTTTACATTTCTGTGTTAGGTTTACATAGAGGTTGATAAGCCTTACATATATATTGGAATCAATTAATTGGTTCTGATGAGCCCTACCAGTGCATGGACCTTTAGAACAGCCAGGAATTTACAAAAGCATCGATTTTTATGTTCTATTCTGTAGACTCTCAAGGTATTCATGCAGAACAACCCCACCTGGAAAATCCTTTGTCAATTGGCAACTGGTAGTGTCAGTTGAACTCAGGTCCTAGGGCTCAGCTACAGTTTTTCTTGTGTATTAGGATTAAACAGAATGCTCTGCACGAGTTCTGGCATGTATTTCTCTAGATAATGATGGTCATAATTTTCATCAAAATTATTTTCATTTATTCCTCTTTAAAAACTGGAGGTTTTTTTCCCCTCTTTCCAGATTAAATGATAGAAAACCAGAAGAGATCTGGAGGATAAACTGGTTTAGAGGTTTTGCTATTTTTTTTTTGCTTTCCTTGCTGAAAACTCAGATATTACTTAGTTGCTCAGTGAAACAAAAGGGGGTTTATTTTCTTTCAAACATTTCACAGATAACATGTTTCTGAAGATGATGGTTACTACTCTGCATTCACACAGGGTGGCAGTTTGCTGAAAAAAAGCCATTTCCATTTTTTCCCATACCTTTGATGATAAAAAAAATCATTTACAGGCTAAATTTCCTCATGACCATTCTACAGCTATTTATTCTCACATTCACCTTTAATGGAAATAGCTCTTCTCCCCCTGTTTCAGCCATCTCCCATATCAGTAGAATGCAGTTGTGTCCTTCTCAGCTCTCCTTTTGCCCAGCATCTTCAGCAACCACCTGTATTAACACTGGAGTCCAGCAACTCCAGACTTCCAACTCCCATTTGTGTATGGAAAAATATTGTAACCCCTCCTGCTTCTGGAATAAAATAAAAGTCAGTGTGGGATGGGTGAAATATCTCACTGAGATACCCTTGGCTGTGCAATCCAGAGTAGACCCTTGCCTCACAGAAGAGGAAACAGAGATGACAAAATGGTATCAGATCCAAGTCACTCATCCCATTCCTTAAAGCCCATATCTCACCTCCCCATGACAGCCAGTCCCTCGAGAGTTTATCTCATAAACCATTACATTAAATTATTGCTTTTCCTCCTCAACATTTTGCAGAAGAGTAGTGAGCACCCTTACTAGAGATACTTAAGACAACTTTCAGTGTCTTACTGTGTGCTTGATAAATGGAAAGATGACTTATCCTGCTCTTCAGATACAAGGTGCTGTGGTGGGAACATCCAGTAAAGGACTAGTGTTTGGGAAGTGAGGTGGATAGCTACCATGAGCACAGGCACTCAGAAGGACCATCATACACAAGGATGGCCATGAATTCAAGTGGATTTGAGGAACAAAAAGTACATTTGCAACTGAGATAACACACTACTGCTGATATTCACTGTATGAAAGTTCAAAGGAGGATTACATGGGGGAGTATTCTGTGCAAAACACCCAGCAACCACGAATATCATCCAGAAGGTTGAGGAATGAGTCAGGTTTTCAGAAAAGCCATCCAGCAGTGCTATTAGTTCAGACATCTCCCAGGTAAAGTTTGGATTTCATCCACATTTTAAGGTCATCCTGCTACTTGATGTCTCAGCCTTAATGTGATCCACAAGCCAGGAACATCACTTTCAGTCCTAAAGCTATAATTCTCAATTATAGAGGAGAAATTTGCTCCTGGTCTATTCTTCTGTGAGTTGTCCAGCAGCTACTCTGCTGCATATCAGGAAATACTGTAAGTTAACCAGCGTCTCCAGTGATGCTGAAAGACTGTTCCAAAGGGAATCCTGTATTTTGCTCAGTAATACCCTAATTTGGGAACCTGGACTGCTACAGCAGATTAACACCCCACATTTAGTGAATAAAAGTGTTCCAAAAGCAAATCTCTGCCTCATATTGTGAAGCAGTCTAGACCCAAAATTCCTTTTCATTAAACCATTTCTATCCATTTCCAATATTTATCCATAAGGCATGTACAAAGATACACTGTTTTCATTCCAACTATTAAGTAGTTTAAAATATGATTAAAAAAAAATAATAACTGCACTTTGAAGATTTACTGAAGGCTCCTAGAGCTGAGTGGGGAGAAGTCTGTTGAGCTGTTCTGCTCAGGTTCTTGGATAGAAACCAGATAAAGATGCTGTCTCTATAGAAACAGCTTCCTTCAGCTTCCTGCTGGTCACCTCGCCCTTGCCATGACCATATGCATGAGGAGTTATTTCTTCATTACTTCTGCATCTTAGAGTTACACATTAGGAAAAATTTTAGGAGAGGCAGATTTGCTTTTTATCCACTGGGTTTTAGAAGCAACCCAGTCAGCAGTTCAAACTGGGGCAGCTTGGCTGTGCCCTTAATTCTCCACGGCCTTTGTAGTCACGTGGCCCACTGCACACAAAACGATAATCTAAATGTTAACAAGCCTCCATGAAAGAATGATGACCATTTTCAAAGTACAAACGGTCCCTGGCATGCTATCAGGCGTGGTAGAAGATATTTTATTCATTCCAGGGCTTCATTATCAATCCCTCTTCAAAGCGGCCCGAAGCCGTGCGCCTCTCAAGTGTGTAACATCTGACCAGCGCAGTAATTACCATGGGAAGTTAGAACTGGAAGTGGCATCAGCACACAGAGTGTACATGCATGTGCTTCTCAGTATGAAGGTTGGGAAGATGCCCATGTTCAGAAAAATGCTCTACTGGTTTCCAGTTAAGTGCATCACGCTGCTCGTGGTCTGCCAACCTCTTACTTGGAAAAGCGCCCACATGAGATTTGATTTTAGGTTAAGGAGCTACTATGGAAGAAATACCAATGTTCCACTTTGGTGACTAGTTTCCCAAGTTGGGCTGCTCTTTTTTATCTTTTTAAAGGCCAAGTTTGGTAACCAATCAGCTATTAGTATGTTCATGAATAACAGAGACACTCCAACCAAAACTGGGAAGGTGGGAACAGGGAATGTGATGATTCCCTGAAGGCAAACATGAGTTTCCTCTCAAACTCAAAGCTGCAGGAGATAGAGCTGAACTGCAACAGGAAAATAAGTGACAAAATCCATAGCCTGAATATTCCTGGTAGGCCATTTGGTAAGATGAATGGTTGCTATAGCACCAACCCAACCTTATATGAATTCACTGTTAAAGACCCAAAATAACCTCTTTTCTAAGTAAAAAAAATACAGGCAGATAAATTTTATCTCAGCCACACCACTGGAGATAGACTGTCTCCAATCACACAACAATAGCCACCGATCTCTCCATGAGAACTTTCCTTTTAGTTCTGAGCCGACCCGAGCAGCAGGCTCTGGTTCACCTTCCAGAAATTACTCCTGTCATTCTTTGACTACAATGGTGGAAAACCTGATCCATCAGCAGCGACTCCCTGCTGCAGCAGCAACGTGGTTAGTGTTGTCGGTACAGCAAGAAACACACTGAGTTCAAGAAGGGCCACAAAGATGATTAAGGGACCAGAGCACCTCACATATGAGAGGCTGATCGATCTGGACTGCTTAACCTAGAGAAGGCTCAGGGATGATCTTATGTACATAAACACTTGAAGGAAGAGTGAGAGAAGGAGGAGTCAGGCTCTTGCTGGTGGTGCCCAGTGGCAGGGGCAAAGTCCATGGACACAAACCCACACAGGAGGTTCCATGTGAATACCAAGAAATGTTTTTTTCACTCTGAGGGTGACCGAGCGCTGGAACAGGTTGCTCAGGGGGACTGTGGAGCCTTCTTCAGAGATATTCAAAACCCACCAAGACACAGTACTGGGATACTGGCTCTAGGCAGCCTGAACAAGATGACCTCCAGAGGTCCCTTCAGGTTAAATCTGGTTAAAATGGAGACAGAGTTAAGCAGATGTTAAAGGTCAACAGGCATCTCAGTACTCATGTCTTGGGCCAAGCTACCTCGGTAATCCTGCGACCTTCACTTACCCTTGCTCCAAAACTTCCTACTTTCCCTAGAATACATCACTTTTCCTCAGGGTAGGATAGAAGTGAAGGGGTGTCGGGCTGGTAAGCTGAATTTTGACAGTCTGAGGTAGATGAAAATGGCTTTGACTAAGGTAGTCTGGCCAGGCTGAGAACAGCCTTGTTGTTGAGCTGATTGCGTCAAAGACCTACCCCCGGCTGCTTTCTGGCAGTAGGTAAGATACAGAGCTCCTTCTTTAATTAGGTCTATCTCATGTATGAGGAATTATCTTGGTATATTAACATTTAATTAAATTAAAAATCAAAAACTTAATGACTACACAGCATCACTATCTTTATGGACCTAACTGACTCAACGTCAGTCATTTTCTCTTGGTTGCAACAAGAAAATTTAATAAGAAAAGGGCCATGGTGTAACCACCTGCCACTGCCATCCTGCATGTGCATATTTATAGGACATCCAAGATCAGATTGGAGTGGCTTCACCATGAGAAGTACAAAATTACACCAGGTTTTCTGGCTGTCCAAATTTCCTTTACCTATCCCATTTATGAAATTATGGAACATTACGCTCACCAGCCAAAGCAGTTGTAAATAACAGTTAATCCAAGTGAGTAGAGGGATAGCAGCTGAAACTACTGTACCCCTGCTGTAACCCACAGCTTCTAACTTCAATTTTTCTAAAGTCAGATTAAATCCACCAGAATTCATGAAGACTTTGTCTTAATAATGTCCCAATAAACATGTGGGAAGTCCCCCTCAGCTCACACCCTTCACTTGCTCTGCGCAGCCTTGGATCAATACTTGTCAGAGGTACCTTAACTGATAGTAACTTGTGCACCTGGCAGCAGTTATAGAGAGCAGATATTTTAAAAGTAAACTAATAGAGCAGACATTGCCATTAAGTGACAAGAGGCCTCAAGTATTACAGCTCACAAGTCTTCAACACTTCTGAGGCAAGAGCACTAATAAATGAAAAAAAAAAAGCCTTTAGTTTCCCAGCACTTCCTCTACACCTGCTCACATTTTCTTAGTGTCTCTATCAGTGCTGGCTACCTCTGATAATCATTTCCATAGCTTTTTCCTAACACCTTGTTCATTTGCTTAATTTATCCAAGTTAAAATTCAACATTACTGTGACACCCCCTTCCAGCCATGTCGAACGTGACCAGACATCAAGTCCTGGCAATATTCTGTTTGATAATGGGTTCTTTAAGAGATGTGAAATAAAACAGAAAATCCCCAGGGACAGGCTGAGAGAGTTGGGGTTGCTCAGCCCAGAGAAGAGAAGGCTCCATGGAGACCTTATGGCGGCCTTCCAGTACCTGAGGGGACCTACAAGGTGAGAGGGACTTTTTAGAAGGGCCTGGAGAGATAGGACAAGGGGTGCTGATGGTTTTAAATGGGTAGGAGACAGATTTAGATTGGATCTCAAAGAAATTCTTCCCTCTGAGGGGGGTGAGGCCCTGGCACAGGGTGCCCAGGGAAGTGGTGGCTGCCCCCTCCCTGGAGGTGTTCAAGGCCAGGTTGGACGGGGCCTTGAGCAGCCTGGTCTGGTGAAGGTGTCCCTGCCCATGGCAGGGGGTTGGAGCTTGATGGCCTTGGCCCTTCCAGCCTGAACCAGTCTGGGATTCTAGGATTTAAGAAATTCTAGAAAGCATTTGAAGGATCCCACAGAAGTATTTTCTACTTCTCATTCAAATGTCTGGGCCGGGCCAGACAAGTCAGGCAGCAAAGCTGCACCCGCGTGAGCTTTTCCTGTACACCCAGTCCTGACAAATCCTCACAAACAAATTTTCACCAAAAAAACTCATTTGTGGAAAAAATAACCCAAAGATCCTGCCTGTTATCCACACTATAACTGAACTGGATTGTGCTCTCACTTGTGCATAGTCAGGTCAAGCTGGTGGTACCCTGCTGAGGGTGAGAACACAGCTTGGTCTGATCTCATTAGTCTCACTTTCATAAATGTCAGAGTCAAACTGGCTTTATTTAAATGAGAAACATATGTCCACTCCACAGGCTCCATTTCTACTTAAAAGGACTCTTCATGAATGAGGCAGCTCCTCTGTTTTTACCCACCTACACACTTTTTCCTGTTAACCGCTGCGATTATCAAACTTGCCAGCCAGATTGCATAATGCAGTTGCCATGGTAAATATTTTTACTTCTAATAAACACTCAGATAAATTCTTTCTAATGTCTCACAGCACACAAGGAATGTAAAAAAAAAAAGGATCATTTTCAAGTCTCTTGCCAAATTTCATGCTGAGATTCCCAAGAACTATTTTAAGCAGGGCTAAGCTGACATACCTAATAATGAACTGACCACGCTCATAAATAACATCCAGGCTTAACGGGACATATTTTGGGTTTGCTATACAAAAACTTTCATGAAGTTGATGACAGCTTTTCCAGAGCAACATCCTTGTGTAAAGACACTTCTGCCCACATAGTGTAATTTACCATCAAAATGTAAACACATATATGACACGTGGAATGTTTATTTGTTCCCTCAGTTGATGAGGGCCCAATAAATCACACAAGACTTCACTGGAGTTGGATTTCCCCTCCTATGACACCAATTCCTTCAACCTGTGGGGGTTTTACTATTTCCCATACAGCCCCCACATACATAATGTAAAACTCATAGCTTCTCTTTTTCAGGATTTAGACAGTGATTTTCTTTAGCACTACCCAAGCATCCTAAACAAGAAGATTTTGGAAGGGTTCTGAACACCTGAGTGAATTTGTGTTGCTGCTATTCCTGTGCTTTAAAAAAAAAAAAAAATCATCATCAAGATTTATGGCAATGCTTTATTCTTTCCTCTAGTTAATAAAACCACTAGTAATACTTATGAAAATCTATTGTGCTTCCTCTTTCATGCACAATTAATTTTTTTACTGCTTCTAATGCCTCTTTGGTGTTATACAGCCACTGAGCTCTTCTGAAACAGGGCAATTTCTCTTACTGAAGACTTAAACTCTTGGCCACCATTTTGTTTGCTACCTTTAATAAACTAATCATGTCCTTGTGCTCTTCTTAATTCTCTTAGAGAATTAACAAAACACAAAAGCATATGTGAAGTCTTAGCTGCGTTTCTTCCATATGGGAAGACAAGTCTGGAAAGATCTTATGTGAGATGCAAGAAACCCACATGTTTGGGGATAATTTGCAACTTGGTCATTAAAAAGTCACTTTGGAAGCGTGTTTTCTCTCTTCTCTCTTTAGAGTCTGTTACAGACAGGTTTACAGACAGGGCTGCTCCTCCCCAGTCACTGTGTTCATCACTGTAGAGCTTGTCCTCTGTAAAACTACTTGGAGCTCTAAAATTTGCCTGAAAAGCCTTATAGTGTGATTTTCCACCCTATTGTCACACTCCCAAACCCAATAGAAAAGGCTGAATATTTTAAAAAATTAAAAAGACCCTTCACAAGAAATAAAGAGAAACATTTCAGCTGTACTTCATATGAAGGTTGCAGGTTGGTTCTTTTTGTAGTTAAATTGGGACCCATTGTGCGTCTTCCACCCGATCACTTTAAAACTATTGATCCACCATCTATGACTGGAAAATTGCTTTATTGTATGCCTTCTATATTTTTAACAGTAGTTTGAAAGATACCATAATAGTTATGAATTCCCATCGAGACCCATTATGTTTGCAATCAGGAGCCTCAAAAGGGCAGAAGTATTCCAGGCAACACTCACTGTTCAGCTTTGAAAGAGTCTGTGTTGTTCTGCTGTTCTGTATTATTCAACGTCTCACAATGAAGCATTTCAAGTGCTTCAATATTATTCTGTTACAGTGTGTACTTAGTAACAGAAAATATTTCTGGGAGATGGTTAGAACTCTATGAAGAGACTAATACTTGTATTACAGTCTCCTCTAATGAAAAGAAAGAAGCAGCAATGTTTACCAAAGTCCCTCCTGAGCCTCCAACAACAGCACAGATACTTTATTGAACTGAAATGCGAGTAGCTGGAGCTGGTGACGTCCTTGTGAGGTCACTATCTGCAATGATCACTGGGAATCCAGCACCAGGGCTGTTATTTTCTGGTATCAGCTCAAGTGCTAAAGTAGCTACCCACAGCCCCTCTCTTTTGCAGGCACACTCATTAACATCACTACTCAGTCATTACTGAAAAGCATTTCTGTCAACAGTTTCCCTTGGGAGAATTGGGGACATTTCAGGGCTGTCAGTTCCCTTGCTCTGAGGAAGCACTCTCCTCACTGAGGTTTTGGGCTGCCCATCAAGACACACTCTGGTTTGCCTCTCCTCATGTAGTTAAAAATGCCCCCAGGAGATTTCCTGGAGAGAGGCACGAATTTGGGACTTGGGGAACTGAAGCATTGTGCACATAGGCAGCATGGTAAGAATGGTCTGGGAACAAGAATTTACTCTCTTCCATCCTGGTGAGGGACACAGTACTTATCTGAAGGTAGTATTTACCATTTTAAACTAGCTGGCACCTGCACATGAGCAGGATCCAAACGAGACTAAACAGATTACACAGTTTGCCTCTCGCCCTTCTCCTTCCTCCAGGACACCATAAGGAACTTGCCCTTCTACCAGAAAACCACCCTGATTGAACATATCTCCAGCTCTACCTGTCACCACAGTACATTCCTACCCACAACTTCCAAGGTTTCAGCCCAGCTGCTGTTTCTCCTCACCCCACCCTGTCCCATCCCTACACCCAAGCACCCCAGACCATGCCCAGCAGGTCCCCAGCCATGGGGGCTGCTCATCACTGCTGCCATCTCCCCAAACCTGGTGTGCCAAGCCACTTCTACACAGCCTCTGTGCTGAGGGATGGCTTATGGCCCAGGTTCACCCACCACAAATCTCTGCCAAGATTGATCTGCATCTGCAATGCAATGGGGAAGGAGTTTATACCTCCATAAAACAGCCCTGGGTTCCAGGCTTGCATAAACCTGGAGAGAAATGGTAGATGAGCTTGAGCAAAACTGAGGGAGGAGTACTTTAAACCTACAGCAGAGATAAATCCTAAGGACAAACCCAAATAGCCATGAGGACATTTGCCTCACCACTATTTCTATCTGTCAGCTGCAAATAAGCCCTTTCATATTATTTAATATTCTCTTTAACAAGGTTAGAAATCAGGAGCAGACCAGGATGACTTTTGCAAAGCTGTAATAATTTATACCCATCAAGGTGTTTGTTTTCACCTGGGGTTTGGTTGGTTTGTTGTTGGGTTATTTAGGGCTGGGAAAGAACTGAAGAAAGGTGAATGACACGAAAGGTGACCCACATCTGGGAAAATACAATTTCAGCTTTTGGGGAGAAACTATTGGAAAGGAAACACAGAAGAACCCTTTGAACTGCAGTGGATAGCAAGGGAAAAAAGTCTCTGAACAAGTAAATTAATAAATAAGTCTGATTGCAGATTGCTGCACAGCCCCAACAAGCTGCAGAGTTTATTGTTTTGTTTCCAGACTGAGGTCTACAGAAAATAAATATATGGGGCTCGGGGCACTTACAGATAATGAACACCCAGGCTGAGGAACACACCCCAAGGTGTTTTGGGAATCATCTGGCTGACAGAACAGAGATCAGATTAAAAAAATAACCCACCATCAAGAAAGAAATATGATCTGTGGAGACACAGAGACTCAGACCAACTGGTAAGTAATGGAATCTTTCTACCCATAGCACGAATGGCTACGTTTGAAGTTCTCCAAGGAACAGATTTTGGATGATTTAGCCCTGACCAGTTCCCTTATGTTCAAACCTTTGTGTTTTTGCAGACTTCAAATGCAAGGTCAGACCATGTACTTAAATACAGGTGATACTGAGGCATCCAGCACCTGCTGGATCTGGGAAGGGATATTTACATATCCCAGCTAAAGCTTAATTGATTCCACTCCACATTTAAACAAAAAACCTTTACAGCTTCTGTAACTCAAAAGGGTTTTGCAGAGATGAAAGAAAAAAAGACAACCCATAAGCTGCAAAACCATCAACACAGTGAGCCCCACAAACACAAAAAGCACCAATTACCTCACTCCTTGGGCACTCAGGGACACGAGGCTGAGGAAAGAGCTGCCCACAGCCAGCAAAAACACTCCTACGAGGAGCAGGGTCTGCCCTAAATGTGGCTCTGGGGCTGGTGGGTGGAGGTTCCCCTGGTGATCCTGGTCAGGGTAACGAAGGGCTCAGCAGCAGAGGATTGGTCTATGTTGCTTTTTTGGAAGTTTTGATCCTTAATTTGAGACAAAAAGAGGGAAAAAAATACAAAAGCCTTTTTTTTTATGATGAAGCAGTGTATTTCAATATCCTCACCCATTTACTGTCTTTATCATCTATAACATAATTTCTTCTTTCCAAACATTTCCATACTTCATAGTTCTCATAAAAATAATCCATGGTCTCTACAAAGCATCCTGACAGCACTCCTTTTACAAAAGCAGCTAGGAAAAAGAAAATAGCTGCTCTATTAACCCAAACTCAGTTTTATTTCTCAGTCACGTCTGCCTGGCACTGCTAAGCGCTGCCATAAATCCTGAGCACGTTCCTCGGGTCACCCAGTAGCTTTGTTACTTGGAGTAAGTCACCCTCCACAATGTCTCTTGCTAATGCCACCTTTTTCCCTTACTTGTTAGGGCAGAGCAGCAGCAGGAGGCCCTTTCTGAGAGCAACATTTCAAAACCTCACTGGAAATTTAGGATGTATTTGTTAGATACAAATGCTGAGATCTCAAAACACTTCACCCAAGGTGGAAGGTGTATCAGGAGCACAAGTGACCATCCCACCCAGACCATTCCCATGCAGGAAGGGTTACCAGGAAACCAAAGCTCACAAATTCAAAGGAAAAAAAAAGAGGAAAATCATACTTGTGGGAATGACAAGGATGATCTTAATGAATGGGGCTCTTATTTGGCTCCGTTCTTGCCGCAGTCCTCTGGGTCACATGCGGTTCTGCCTGCAGAAAGGAAGAGTCAGCACCTTCTTCCTTGCTCTGAGATGATACAGTAAATTTAACCATCTGGTACATTTTATTAGAGCTCAGAGCAAAGGGAACAGCAACAGAAAGAATATCTGGGCAACTGATTGTGCCTCTTATGTACGAGACAAATAAACGTCTGCACGTTACAGCAGATCAGTCTGATTTTTCCTTCTGATTAATGTTGATGATATTGTTCTCCAAACCCTGGAAAACTCTGCAGTAGGATCAGAATGGGATCACCACAAATTTACTAAAGGAAAACAAGTGGAGAATTGGTGGTGGGAACAGTGCCAATGTACTTACTGAACAGACCAGCTGACTGATACTCCCCATGACTCTTGCTCAACCTTTCTGGAAGTTTTTCCTTTTTTTCGCTGTGATTTAGAATCAAAACAACCTGAAAATGAGAAATCAACATATCTTAGGCTCAGTGCCTTCAGATATGTTGATTTCTCTTAGGCTCAGTGCCTAAGAACAGCTGCTGTTACGTGTGCACTCAGCATGGCTGTGGCCTGCGCTGCAGTCCAGGGTGTTCATCAAGGCCCAGGAGGTACCTGGGCCCTTCACCCGGCTGCCGCATCTCCGAGGCCACACACCAACCTATGTCCCCATTTAGTCAGTACAGGGAAGTGTTGTGATTTTCAATATGCATTTTAATATACATTTTATAAGCACAGATAACCCATAATGGGAATTCAGATCTGAAAGCACTCACTCCGCAGCCAACATACATAAATTTTGGCGCTGAGGTAACTTGAAAGGCGTCGGTATCCCACACCGACATACTGCATCAGTACCTCCATGTGTGGGGGCATACTACTGAGGTACACCACACACATCCTACTCCATGTAGTGTTTGTTGTGCTTCAGACATTGACCTGCAGTCAGCTCTCCTGCCAGCCTCCACATCCCCACCAGCAGCAACAGTTCTTCCTATCATCCTTCCAGGTTATAAACTCGGTTTCACTGTTTTAAACAGTTGTCTCCCATTAGTTAGAATTCATCTGCTTTTATTTTTCTCTTCCAACGTGGCCTCTTTCATTATTTCCTGGTTGCAGGCACAACCTTAACATCTAGTTAAACACAGATCCATCCTGCTACCAGGAATAATTGCAGGAGCTGATGGTTTTAGGTACTCAGCAATTCAGCGATTCGGCGAGCGCAGTATCTCAGCACACCTTCTGCTTGGATCTCACGGTTTCACTGCAGAGCAAAGAGAGTCAGGAGTATTTGATCTACCAGGCACATGTTTTATTAAATTATTGGCATTCTGCAGATTTCCATGGGGTAGCGTTGACTTCCATTGCTTATCATTTCCTTTGGCTAAATTGCCTCATTCCATGTCTGACCATGTACAAAAACAAAGTGCATGCTATGCTTACAGCAGAGACCAGAAGCATTTTAATTCAAATATATTAAATTTCCTGTGAGGTATCTGCAAACCTTTACTCTGTATTTTTTTAGTTAATGAATCGATTAATTCCACATTAATTTAAATTAATAGTAACTGGGAAATTTGCAGTATTAGAATGAATGTCTCTCGTACTCAGAATAAAATATCAAGTTTTCAGGGGGGGGTTGTTTGGTTTCTTGGGGTTCTTTTGCAAGGACTTTACCACACAAAATAGATGTGAGGGACAGGGAAGGGGTTTAAACAAGCCATGTACTAGTGACACAGACACGGATGACACCCACAGTAAATGAAGACATTTCATGGACGCACAGCAAGGGAAAACCATCCAGCATCAGTCTATTCTCCACTACAGCAGTTTCCAGGCTTGGCTCTGATTTACATCCAGAGCCATGTGTGGCTCTGCCTCCCACAGCACGGGAGAACACTGTGCTGGGCTCCCAACTCACCAGCGATGCTGTAAGCACTCATGGGCAGGGTGGGCAGGACAGGCTGGAGACAGGCCACCAA